>JAMZEH010000045.1:0-455000 GCA_024699665.1 Ostrea denselamellosa | reverse complement strand
AAATAATTACTATGAGTATTTTCCATAGCATTATAAACACGACATTAAAGTCGAGATGTTACGATACGAATATCTAAAAGACGTGCTCTCCGTGAATTAAAGTTTTGACACCAGGTCATATCAGGACACGTTACACTATCACATCAACAGGTGTAAAATGCACTCTACCACGACTCGGTACCCGGAGGTCAGGTTATGTTGCAATACCCGTGCGCAGGTTCTCATCACGCAGGTATGTCACGGTCTAGAGCGGCACTTTTAAAAGGGAATTTCAACACCGTTTAATCATCGTATGATGAAACGGGCACATGACGTAAGCCCCATTATTTAACCCATGATCTGAAATACCTGTGCGCAATTTTCTAAACACGCAGGTGTGCGCAATTTTCTAAACACGCAGGTGTGCGCAATTTTCTAAACACGCAGGTGTGCGCAATTTTCTAAACACGCAGGTGTGTCACGGTCAAGAGCGGAATTTTCAAATGGGAATTTAAAAGTTCAGTAATGAGAGGCATGATGTAAACCCCATTATTTACCGAAGTCTCGAACTGTCACACCCCCTATTTCTAAATCTCAACCCCCCCCCCCCCCCCCTCATTCCCACACATATTTTTCATGGCATATAAATAGAGGCTGGTTACAAACTGAATTATCATTGACAAAAAAATTCAGTTGAAATGGCAGAAGAATTCCTCAACTTTTTGTAAGTAAAGTTTTTTTTTTTTACAAGTATTGACTAAAATTTTCAAGTAATATGAACTGTTATGTTTACATTTAGGACTTTTAACTGCATTGATAGAAAAAAAAATGTATAACTTTTGTTATTCACTTTAGTTTTAAAACTATTTAGAGCAATATGATGCCATCGTCAAAATTTTAATATTTCATAGTTTCAGTTTCCACTTCGTGTTTTCTTTCAATACTGATCGTGTAGGTTGAATTTTCAAATTAAAACAAAAAAATATCTGTAGCTCATATCACTTTTAAGTTTTTTTAATTGTGATTTTTTTTTTTAATTTCAATGACAGAAAAAATATGGTGTAGAAATTTCTTTGTGTTAGAAACTTGTACAGAGGTTCGTACAGAGGTTCTGAATGAGTCACATTAGTTGAGGTCTGTTAAGAAAATCTGAAATATTTATATTGTCATAATATTCAAAAGTTTAGGGTTTTTTTTATTTTTATTATTTTTTTTTATTTATTTATTTATTTTTTTTTGTTTTCTTTTTTTGTTTGTTTTTGTTTGTTTTGTTTTGTTTGTTTGTTAGTTGTTGTTTTTTTGTCTGTTTGTTTGTTTGTGTTTTTTTTAATTCGTTTGAAGTAACATACATGTACAAAACTAACACAACATAACATTTTGACAACAAATAAAAATTTCAGATTTAGGGACATTATTTAAAGAAAATATTCTTGCATATTTATTTTTTTTTTTACACTTTTTATTAAAATATCTAATTTCCCAATGAAGTAATTAGGTCGACAACATTCGTGTGTGAAGGTACAATGTAATTATTATTATTTTTTCTTCCCAAGACAGTGAAGCAACAAACGCGACAGATTCTTTTGATGAATTTGAAGAGATGTGGTCTCGCACAGGTGATCAACTTGAAGAACAGGCCCTTTCAAAGCGGTGAGTGTAACAGCTACTTTCAGAGTTATCTTTCTTTGACTTACAGCGTGATTTGTCAACTTTTGTAAATTTCTGATATTCTGTTCTTGCAAAGTATTAAATCTCACAGTTTCTCGTTTCTTCTTAACATTTTTTATATGTATAATTGGAATGATGTACATAAATGTTTTATTTAGTTTCAAAGACTAACTGATTTATGAAGTTAAATTAAATCCTATGTACTTCGATGATTTAGTTTGAACATGAAACGTAATTGTTTTCCACCCTCTCCTTATCTCTTTAGACCCTTAAGTCCAACACCTGAGAGCCAGCTCAACTGCGGCACCTTAACTTCAGTAGCCAGTTACTCGCCGGCACTGGATTCACATTGTAGTGCCTTTGCGCCAGCTGATGAGGGCCGATTTAGTCAGGTGGAAGACTCCATCCTGACTACTTTGAGGTGATGAATGTTTAAACACATTAATTGCACAGCAATATTGAATTATCATCTTATTGATCACCATCGATATTAATTCATTTACAAAAGGGTTCTGACAAAATGTAATTGAATTACTTTTGTTAATTTCTTTGTTATAAAAGGTATGGGTTCTTAAAACTCGCATACCAATAATCACCGAATGTGGGATATACATTGAATGTGGAATATACAGTGAATGTGGAATCTGACACTCTGCAACTAAGGTTGATTCTGTTTCATTAACAGGCGAACAAATCCGGACAAGATATGTAAATTTGAGAGGAGGATGAAGGAACAGAGCAAGCAAAAGTTCTTAGAACAAGTCGAAGTCTTAAAAACCCTCCTGGCCAGGGTGACCTTGGATTGCGAGCAAATTAGAATTATCTTAAACTCTATAGAAGACAAGTTGTCTAAAGTCGATAGCTGTACCTCGGCTAAAAGGGTTAAGTTTACAGCGCTCTGGTTCTTTGATTTGTGGTACACCATTTAGTGAAAGCCTGTGTGTATCCGTGTGAAATGTAGAGAATCCAACAATACCACCCTGAGCTCGCGATGATTGTAAACAGATCAAAATAATGACTGACTTAACTGTTTTAGAGTTGTTGCACACCATTTTTATGTTCAGTTTGATTAGTGTGTGTTTGTCTGCTTGAAAATGTATCAACTTATATCTTCTTTCATGAGTGCTGCCAAGACATTGAGGGACACTGTGCTTTAAAATTGACAAATGGTTAAATCCATTTTTTATGTGTACTTGTAAAACTTTGTTGTTTACACAATATTTTGTGAATGAGTTTTAACGTATCTCTTGTTGTATGTTGTACCGATATCTTACTACACAATAAAATTCACAATGGATCAGTACAATATCAGTTATCTTTAAAAAAAAAAGTTGGCGAAGAATTTATCTTTTTATGATATATTTTTACTTACTATTTACGGCAACGGCTGTCAATCTCTGCTACCTTCAAAATTGATTATAAAATATGGAAAACGAGGGTCTTTTATATTAAAATCTGACCATAAGATAGCTCTATAATTAAATCGGACTGATGGCTGTTGCTATGTGTAAATAACTACAAATGTTCCTAAATTAGTCTAATGCATAGACTGTTGCTATGCTAACAAAACTACAAATGTTCCTAAATTAGAGTAATGCGTAGGTTGTTGCTATGTGAACATAACTACAGATGTTTCTAAATTAGACTTAGGCATATATTGTGTACTGCCCTCTTGACTGTGTACTACCCCCTTGACTGTGTACTGCTCTCTTGACTGTGTACTGCCCTCTTGACTGTGTACTGCCCCTTGACTGTGTACTGCCCTCTTGACTGTGTACTACCCCTTGACTGTGTACTGCCCCTTGACTGTGTACTGCCCTCTTGACTGTGTACTACCCCCTTGACTGTGTACTACCCCTTGACTGTGTACTGCCCCCTTGATTGTGACCTCAATTATGACCTATGTGGGTGGTGTCTGGAAAACCCCATGACGTCATCTTGACTGTATACTGACTGCACGTTATCATACTTACTACTCCTATCCTGGGGGCCACAAATTGAACAAACCTGAATCTACACTTCTGGAGATACTTGAGTATTAATATGACTAATCAAACCCTTGCTATTCTTGAGAAGATTTTAAAAGATTGTCTCCCATATTTATTATGTATTAACTCGTGTCGTGTATTATGTGTTAACTCATGTCGTTTATTATGTATTATCTCGTGTCTTTTATTACGTATTAACTCGTGTCGTTTATTACGTATTAACTCATGTCGTTTATTATGTATTAACTCATGTCGTTTATTACGTATTAACTTGTGTCGTGTATTATGTATTATGTATTAACTCATGTCGTTTAATATGTATTAACTCATGTCGTTTATTATGTATTAACTCGTGTCGTTCATTATATATTATCTCGTGTCGTTCATTACATATTATCTCGTGTCGTTCATTATATATTATCTCGTGTCGTTCATTATATATTATCTCGTGTCGTTCATTATATATTATCTCGTGTCGTTCATTATGTATTAACTCATGTCGTTTATTATGTATTAATTATTCACATTTATATGTTTTAAGCAGATTACGTTATAGAATTAAATTGTTTAAAAAAAAGAACCCTAGAAATGGAGTGAACAGTGTCTCGAAATGAAAAGTTGTCTCTTCAAGTTGGAAACTGATCTATCTATCTATCTCTCTACCTACCTATTTATCTATCTATTTATCTACCTATTTATCTATCTATTTACCGATCTATTAATCTATATATTTATTTATTTATCTATCTATTTATCTAGGGATCCGGGTTGTTAGATTAGATCCTCAGCACCCCTAGCTTGTCGTAAGAGGCGACTAAATGGTGCGGTCCTTCGGATCGCACAAACCGAGGTCCCGTGTCAAAGCACGTGTAGCACGTAAAAGATCCCTCTCTACTTAAAGGCCATAAGCACCAAGCATAGGCCTAAATTTGCAGCCTTTCACCGGCAATGGTGACGTCTGCATATGATTAAAATATTCTCGTGCGGGATTAAACAATATATAATCAATCTCTGTATTTATCCATCTATCTATCTATTTATCTATCAATCTATCTATCTATCTATCTATGTGTCTATTTATCTCTCTATCTATCTTATTATCTATCTAATTATCTATCTATCTATTGATCAATATATCTATCTATTTATCTATCACCCCGTGAAGATCCTTAATATTTAATATTATGATAATAATTATCATATTGAATGTGCGATAACAAGATTCACTAAACAAGAGAAGGGTCATAAACAAACGACTATCACATGGATTGTTTTGTTTTACGTCCCGTCGAGAATTTTTCACTCATATTGAGACGTCACCAGCTGTAGGTGAAGTACCACAGATTTCGACCTATGCTTAGTGCTCAGGGCCGTAGCAGTGGGGGTTCTTTAACATGCCAACGCCTACCGTGACACGGGACCTCCGTTTTAAGGTCATATCCTAAAGACCCGTGATTCTCACTTCTAAATGCCGAGCGTTTGGCGAAGGAGCAATCACTACCTATTTTTCGTCTTCGGTTTGACGCGGCCATAGTACAAGCGGGGCTCGAACTCACGACTTCCCGGTTACGAAGCGAACGCTCTAACCATTGAGCTACCGCGACCGGCACTATCACATGGAGAAGAAGCTGGATCATAAAATGTCAAAGTATTGTTTGAGGAAAGAAATGGACATTCAGTGCACCACAAATCTTACAATCTATAGTTTTGATGGCAAGTTTTCTTTCTTTCTGTTATAGTGACCGTCTTCTGAATGAGAATTGAAAAATATTTTTTGTTTGGGGGGTGGGGGTCATCTTTGCTACCCACTGTTGCTTTTAAGAAGAATGTTTTGAGATTTTTCTTATTAATCCCCATTTAAATACGTTATCCCCTATTACAGTCCACCCCTACCCGTGGATCAAGCATTAAGGAACCTTTGATAGAACACTGATCCTTTTTGGTCCAGTAGTTCTTGAGATGTTTTAAAATGCTATTAGTTTTTAATGAGTGTTCATTTCAAAATGGTTTGTCCCTTTATTAGGGTAACTGTGAATCCCCTTTGCCTAGGGTTACTTTATGGCAAGCTTAATTAAAAGTAGTCCTGACGTGTGGTTCTGAAGACGTGATTAAGTTTGTGATATTTAACAACTATATCAAGCCTGCGATTGGTTGACAGTGTGTGATAATTTCAAAAGGTTTATCTCTAGCCATACGTGTTTTCATTGTGTAAACGTTTTCCTAGTACATCAAGTAATAACAACGTTAAACTGCGGGGTGGTGGATGCAAACACTACGATACGTTTCAGGTAAGATCCTAAAAAAAATTGATAATGCTATTATTATTACTACATATTATTATTATTTATTTATTTATTTATTTTTTTTTTTGCCTTTTTACACTGTTGTAAATGATCATCAAAGAAATGTAATTACAGAGTATTAGTCACCTTTATTATTTATTTATTAATAGACAGATGGATTTCAATGTCACGTTTTTAATTAATATATAACATGCATTAGTCAAAATTACTGTAAACAGAAGACGTTAAAGGACAATGTAACAAAACTGTAACAACTGAAAATTAATATTCTGCCTTACGTAATAGACATATACAATTTTAAGAGTAAAATCATTTTTTAAGGTTTAAATAAAATATATATAAAAGGCTTGGACACGATATGCGCAACCACCTTATAACCCTCTTATATAAAATAGTGGTCACGGTAACCTTGTGGTTAGGGATACTGCTTTGCAACGAAGAGATCCGAGTTGATTCTCGACCACGACGCTTAGTAAAACCCAAGACTTTAAGGTACATGCGTTCTGCATGTAATAATTTTGTCTTGGTTTCCAAACTAACTTGTCTTATGTATCTATAAGGGCGTTATATCATAACTTATGCTAAGCAAGCTATTAGATTTCATCTCAGATGAAAGGAATAGGTCAATTTTAAAGTTTATTCTTGACTAATTATTTGTATAATGTATTCAATGTGCGCACACTCTTTACACTCTATGCATTCCATAGATAGTGGTCGGGGAAAAAAAGTAGTGACGTCGGTCTTAAAATGGTGATATCTATATATGTATGAATAGTGTCTCAAATTGCACACAGGAAAAACTTGCAAGGAACAAACATACCAAATTTGACACTGAGCTAACGAGACATGCGAAGAAACGAACAAACCACATTTGACATAGAACTGACGAGACATTTAGGAAAAGTCGAAAGATCAAAGAACGTTTCTGTTTCGTTTTTGCTGCAATGTCATGCTTCTATTTTAAAAAAAATGACCTTATTAATATACTCTGTCATTGATGTATTGTTTAAAAATAAAAAAAATATGTATGTGCATTTTATTTCAGGAAAATGACAAACGAAAGTACAACTAGCACTTTCTCCATGACGACATCGACCAAGAATGTTTTACAACCAACGGAATCCAGTGTCGATTGCACTTTTACTTTTCTGATCACGTGTACTTTATTCGTTTATATTTTTCTGATGGTGATTATCGTGATCACACATAGTCCTAGATTGCATTGTCTCGACAGGATATCAATAACTCTGCCGTTCGGTACACGAGCTCACCAGACAGATACCCAAATCCAAGACTCCGATAATGCTGAGGAAAATCATATCCCATAGAAGATGTTTTATTGGAGTGTTGAAATTCATCGAAATGAAAAGTCTCAGTTTTTTAATGAAGAAATATATTTTTTCTTTCATTACTTTTATATTTGATTTTGTATCATTACTTTTGTATTTATCAAGTATTTTCGTATTTCATATTGTACAAATACTTTGATATCCTTTGATGTTTTCATCATTTATGGAAGAGGGTATATGCATATATTGTGACGATCGGTGATAGAGTTATAAGAAGTAAATAAACAATACGAAGATGGGGTACATGTATATAGTGTAGAATATACAATATTTCCAAAAGGATCATCGACATGTCTACATTGAAAAAGATATGATGGACACGAAAATTGTTATCATGTAGAGTGCTATAACTGTCAGCTATAGAAAATGCCCTCCCAACGATATTTATGTTGCTAAAATGATTTGTCTGATTGGTTCACAGTTCGTTGAACATTTTCATTGATTTGGAATAAACAAGCACTTGTCTGTATTCTTAAATGAAATAATGGGCAAATATTTCATACAACTATCAGTACTCTTACATGTCCATATATAGTTAGTTTGATTGTCATGTGAACTGTTTAGTATTCAGAAGATTTGAGTGTACATAACAGAACAAGAATTAAGTGTTAATTATATAATATGGCATACTGACAAAAAAAAAGTTTGTTTGATCATTCGTATTGCGTGGACCCCGAGATACACGCAGAAAATATATAAGTGAGGTTAAACCGGATGCTATATGTAGGGGGAGGGGTCAGCTTGCACATGCACAAGGGTACGTTTTCACTGAAGCAAATCGAAACATCCCTTAGCTTTTTCCGTCATGTCGAGAATAACTTTTAGACTTGATTGAAAAGACCGAACGATATTCCGTGACGTCTCGACCTTTATTTATAGATACATGTACGGCCTAACAGGGTAGCACGTGATCGTACACATGATGAGAAAAGTCAGCTTGAGTATACATAAGTATACGTTTACCATTATTATTTCATAAACAGGAAGATTAAAAAATTGTTCTGTTTGGTTTGTTTTGTTCTTAATAAAAACGATATGTTAGGGAATCTAATTTATTTATTTTGTATATAGTTACATATTTACCTCAGCAATGCCCAACAAAGGAAATAATATACTGTTGTTCATATCTTAAGATAGACATCATTTGTGAAGTTGCCTCGAGCCTTTGAAATGAAAAACAAGCTTGTGAGCATCAATATTTTGTTACTAGATCTATGTCAGTGGCGGATCCAGAAAATTTTCACAGAGAGAGAGAGATGTTCACATTTGTACCTTTTTTGTCCAAGAAAGATAGCGGAGAGATTGAAGACTCCAAAATGGCAAAAATGATATTTTTCTAAACTAAAAAGTCAATTTGGGGGAGGGAGGGGGTCGCACTCGTAATCCGCCACTGTTGTTATATTAAGATATCCTGTTGCCAGATTTATATAACTGCATTATGTACATGTATGAAACTCAAAGGTTAACTTCATATTCAGACCAGATTGTTCACTGGTGATGATTCTTAATGCGGGATATCAAAACTAAGAAATTTTGGAACTCTTCAGATAAAGAAGTCGGGAAAATTGTTCTTCACATTGGAACTCTTGTATACAAAGTAGTGATGGGTAAAGACGATTCATTTCTGATACAAAAATATCTGCCTGATTTAAAGATTATTGTTTAGAATATTTCATGCGAATATCCTTGTATCAAGACCATGAATTATCAAGATTTAATTGCTGATGTTTGGTAGCGGAAGGCGACTCGGAAATAATTCACAGCACCGTGTGTTTGATGATTTCATTTTTCAGTTTGACTTTACCGCTGTGGTTGTGAATCCAGCCCGGAAACTTTCCTCTAGATTGGTGGAAGTGTGCTTGATAATTTACCGTAGCAGTGTATACTGTTTCGTAGAAATAAAATGGAAAAAAAAAATTGCTGTATCGAAAACTTCGATATTTTGACTTACAATTACAAACTCTTTGACATACTATAATTACGAAATATTTAGCCGTTATTGTTGTTCTATCATAAAATCTTTGATAATTTAATATACTATTGCACAAACTTTGATACTTCCTTTTTCCTGTATGAAATCCATTTTCATACCATAGCGAACTAAATTAGCTACACAATTTTTTATTTAGAAAAGATATTCTAAAATCATTAACCCTATATGTATACCCCGATTATAACTTATTTCATAATAAAATGGTAAACATAAGAACAATATCTAGTCCAGAGATAGATATGCGTGTATCTACTAGGGCAAGGAGGTTGATACGGCAACTGCCAGCGACTCATCGCCGTGGTCAGTGTACCAGTTCACACAGTCCATGAATTACATGATGTCACAATGGCTTAAATTTCGAAATCATAATACTGAATGGAAATACAATTCTACTGGTTGTATGTATGCGCAGTGAGGCAACATCACATGACACTGTTTATGTAAAATAGTTGTGCAAAGTTCATTAATTGTAAAATTAGTGTATATATAATATACTGTACATATTGTAGCTGACAGTCATTGAGGTTACGGGTAGAATGGGAAAATGTGCATAATCATTTAATAGAAGTATAGAAAGCGTATATCCCACAAAAGAAAACAATTTTAAATGAATCTTCCATGCTTTTGTTTTGCGATTTCCTCTTCTTCTTTCGCGCTTATCTGAGGACTTTCCCGGATGGAGACTGAAGCACTACTCTCATAATCATCTGCGTCCAGCTTCGTTAGTTCTCGCTTTATCATGGATTCCAATTTCTCTTTGGACATTCCTTCTTGCTCGTTTTCATCCTATCGATAAAATATCTGTACTTATAATGAATTGTAATATACATAAATCATATATGAAACAAAGATATGCAATCTGGATGTTTGTTGATTTCATAGAATTTACGGTCATAAGAAATATTGTTTATTGATATCTTCTCATAGTTGCGATTATTCATAGTCCTCAGTACCCCTACCTTGTCATAAGAGACGACTAAATGGGGCGGTCCGTCGGATGAGGCCGCAAAAACCAAGGCCCCGTGCCACAGGCGGTATTACACAATACGTTCCTTCCCTGCTCAAAAGCCGTAAGCGCCGAGCATAGGCCTACATTCTATAGCCCTTTACCGGCAATGGTGACGTTTCTATATGAGTGAAAGATTCTCAGCACGAACGTTAAACAATATACAACCAATTAAACAACCAACCAACCTAGTTTAATTAGCCATGCGGACTCGTGAAATAGAGAACTTAATCTGTAAAGTAAGAGTCGCCCCTTCTCTACAGTAATGCATTCAACAGTTCGTCATTTTAACCTTTTTTGCAAAAAGCAAGTACTTTTTACTTAAGATTGATTGATTGTATATTGATAATGTCCCTGTCGAGAATTTTTCACTACTATGGAGACGTCACACTTGCCGGTGAAGGGCTGCAAAATTAAGCCTATGCTCGGCACTTGTGGCCTTTAAGAAGGGGGGGATTCTTACCGTGTCGCACCTGCTGTAACGTGGGACTCCGATTTATGCGGTCTAATCAGAAGGACCGTCTCATTTAGTCGCCTATTACGACAAGGGATACTGAGGATCTATTCTAACAACCCGGGTCCCTACGGGGCCATTAAGAGATTGATAGTTTGTTTTCCGCCACACTAAACAATTTTTCAGTTATCTGAGGGCATCCAGTTTTTATTAGTGGAGGAGAGAACCCAGATACAATGTACCCGGGAAGAGACCACCGACCTTCCGAAAGTAAACTTTCCTATATGTATCAGCGCGAGGGAGAATAGAACCCGCGCCGACTAGAGGTGAGAGGCCATGTGATTTTGAGAGCAATGCTCTAACCACTCGGCCACGGAAGTCCCATAGTATTTAAGATGATTGATTGATTAATTAAATATTGTTTAACGTCCCGCTCAAGAATCTTTCACTCATATGGAGACGTCACCATTGCCGGTGAAGGGCTGCAAATTTAGGCCTATGCTCGGCGCTTATGGCCTTTGAGCAGGGAAGGATCTTTTACGTGTCACACCTGCTGTGACACGGGAGCTCGGTTTTTGCGGTCTCATCCGAAGGACCGCCACATTTAGTCGCCTCTTACGACAAGCAAGGGGTACTGAGGATCTATTCTAACAACCCGGATCCCCACGGGATTAGTATTCAAGATAAGGTTATACTATGAGATCATAATGTATAGACATTAGATATTCTGACCTCACTGATATAATTCAGGATCTTCGATATTGCTTCTCGCCGTCTGATTTTCGCTTTCTCTATGTTTGCCAGTTTGGAAAGTACTGCGTCGATTTTCCCAATGATTCCGCCAATGGCGTGTTCCATCCTTTCCACTCGTTTACAGAGGTGTGTATATTCCTCATACAACACCCCTGAAAATCTTATCCTCTTCTTGCATGTTGTAGCAGATTCGTCTTTAGAGGAAACGTCCTCATTTCCACTGTCATCGTTTTCGCTGACTTGGTTCCGGTTGTTATCTTGAAGGTCATCATACTCCTGGTTGATTTCAAACTGCAAGTATAGTCAAGCAATATTTACTGTTATGCAAGTAAAGGTAGTCCGTATATATAAAGTGAGATGTGCATGTGTGATTGAATATTGTTATATTTCTTTTTCTCCATCATGGTGGGGCCTCCGTGCCTGAGTAGTTAGAGCACCGGGCTCAAAATCACAAAGCCTCTCACCTCTGTCGGCGCGTGTTCGAATCTCGGCCACGGCGTTATGTGAGCAAGTTTGCCATTTTACTTGCGGAAGGTCGGTGGTCTTTTCCCAGGTACATTGTATCTGGATTCTCTCCTCCACCAACAAAAACTGGACGCCACCAGATAACTGAAAAATTGTTGAGTGTGGCGGAAAGCAATAAATAACCAATCAATCCATCATGGTATTTTTATATGAACCTTCATTAGCACATGTAGTATCAGATATGCATATTCCAATTAACAAATCAGGTAGGTATGATTAAATTGCAAAGATTGATGATTGATTATTAATTGATTGATTATTATTGCTTTCCGCCACACTCAACAATTTTTCAGTTATCTGGTGGCGTCCACTTTTTGTTGGTGGAGGAGAGAACCCAGATACAATGTACCTGGGAAGAGACCACCGACCTTCCGCAAGTGAACTGGCAAACTTGCTCAGATAACGCCGCGGCCGAGATTCGAACACGTGCCGACAGAGGTGCAAAGATTGATGAACAACTTACCACGATATATATATATATAGAAAGAGAGAGAGAGTCATGTGTAATTTTTGATTTTGTACTGTAGTAGATATGTAACGAAGGTGTACAGAAATTGTCAGCATTTTTTAATAGGTTGGTTATTTGTATTTATACGGCCTTTCTTGCTTTATGATAGGCAAATGCAACAAACATAAACCTATTAATCTTGTGGAAAGTAATTTTCCTTTACGATTACATTTACGTCAGATAATCTCTGAATTTTACAAGAATTTGGGAATTTAAGTTTCCTAATGGATATACACGTATTTCGTCTAGGCTTTATGCCTTATAGGAAATTAAAATGCGTTCAGAAACAACATACTGTACTCCAAGTCAGAAACAAAACAGCTAATATCATGGGTGATTCGAGTATTCTCTTTGCTACCTTCTGTCTATCCAAATCCTGACGAAGTTTGGCTTGTTCTTCCTTGTCAAGATACCGTGAGCCGTCAACATCGTACTTACAAAACAGAGCCTCGATTTCACCATCAGCGTATCCACGTCTGTGGAGAAAAAGCATGTTAAATTAAGAATAATAATTACATATTTTTTCTGTTCAAAAAGCAAATGTTGGTTCTGTGACCAATAAACACCTAGACTAATAATGGATGTGAGTGGTATTCAAGATTCATCACATAAGCAAAACAATATACTTTATAAGGTCCTGGCGCCATTCGTCAAAATCAATTATGCCGTCAGCATTGACGTCAGCATACTTGAGAACATCATTCAAATCCCACATCCTGTCTTCCTTTTCATGTATCTTCCCTAACATTTTTCTGTATGTCTGTTGATGGAAAAACAAGTATTCATTTCATGTACATTTAATATTATTTCATCAATTTCAATGAAACCGAATCTTGTAAACCCAATCAATCGTTTGCAATATATATTTCCATCAAAACCTTACTTTCATGGTTATCACCTTTGTTCATATATTGTGTATGTAAACAGCCATTGTAATACAGTTTTAATTTCTTGCTTACGGTTATGAAAAATTCCGAAATTTGTAGGTCGTCTTTTTGTTCTCCAAGCTCACTTTTTATTTCGGCGTAGGTGTCATTTATGATGGCGAGGAACATGTTGACAAGGATGAAGAAGATGAAAAAGATAAACAGCATGAAGAAAATGGGCCCCAGATAACGGTCAGCATCGCGGAGGGCATAGAAATCAAAACTGCCGAGGATGATATTGAAAAGAGCAAAACTGAAACGATGAAAACATCAGTACAGTATACCTATGGACAATGTTTAGGCGGGGACATCGAAAACTTTATTCTTCCATCTTTAAAATCGTAAGCTGAAATCTTCCGAAATGTTTGCACACTTGATATTATATTGTTCTGTTTACTGGTCCATGACCTATTATTAAACTACTCATGGCTTAATCAGGCAATGAAACGCTATTGCAGTTTCATCATTTTTAAAAATCAGGGATGAACATTTCAAGATTTATTGAACGGGTATGCTATTTGATGGGACTGTGCATTCAATTTGAAATATACCTAAGGGTAATAAGAAAAAAATTATATCCATACATATATGCAATATATTCCGAATACGTACCTGTTCTGACGAGCAAAAAAGGACCGTGTGTTCTCTAAGTGTGCATACATTGTATATGTACTACTCTCACCTGTGGATGTTTGACTTAACAGTGTCATTGACATTCTATAATTGGAAAAATGATAACTTACAAGGAACTCCAAAAGTCACTGAACTCTTTCAGTTTTGAACCAAACAACAGATAACCAAGCTGTGTGAACGCCAGAAAGACGATGAAGTACATGACGGCAAATCCCGCGAGATCTGAAGCACAGCGTGCTAGAGTTGATGAAAGTTGGTTCATCGTTTTATTAAAGCTGACATATTTAAATAGCTGGAAAAAAAATACCGTGTTTCATGAATATTAACTGTCTATACCATGTTGTCATAGACATTAACTTTCTTCATTGTGAGACAGACTAATACAAGTTCATGGGCATCTCAGTCTGTTTCGTATGTTTAACGTAACTCTATATTCGCATTATCATATGACAGAAGTATAGAAAGTGCATTTATTTCAATCTCTTTGAGTTAAAACTAATAAATTATCATATAAAGTATATAGGTCATTACACCTTTAAGGCATACATCAACAAAATCACATCAACCTCAGAAAATTGCAGTCTACCGTCGAAAGCATTCTCCAAATTTCACAAAAACTGGTTATAGCGATATAATTGTATTTATTACAATTTCAAGAAACTGTAAAATTGTTGAGTGTGGCGGAAAAGCAATAAATAACCAATCAAATAATCAATCAAGAAACTGTTTCTTTAAAAAAAATACACAGAATGACTGAAAAATAAAGGAAATCTATCGCGTAATGGACTTGAGAAAAAATGAAAACAGTTATTGCCCCTGGGTTTAGTATTGCCCTTTTGAAACATATCATTAATTATCCATATATATCTTAGACTTTTGAAATATTGCACGTTCAACAAGATATTTCACAATAAATATTGGAAAGATTCTAACAAAAACTTATGTTCTTGTCATGCACAAATTTAAAGAGATCATTGCTTTTGCAAAATCGGATGGCATCACAGGAGGATTGAACAACCTTAACATTCAACCAGCCAATCACGACCGAGATCAAACTAGACCAGTGTAATTATTGTATGATGTCACAACGATTTCTCGATTTTTAAAATGATTCTTGGTTTTCCAAATGTTTGAAAAATAATCAAATCAGCGAACAGAATCTTTTCTCTGTAACATATCAATTAGACAATTTGAATTATAAATATCCAATTTGCACTTTAGACAACAATGCACTGTACACAGGACGTAATGTTCAGCTAGCGTATGACGTCACCATAAACAGACGTTACCCCCCCCCCCCCCCCGATCAGATTAAGTTAAATCAAATATGAAAAGGGAACTTCCATTGACAACAGACATTTTACGAGTGATGTCATGCTCGTTGTCTTGAACATCATAGTTGCATACATGCATGGGTATTTCGCTTGTGGCATTTGGTGTACATTTGTACTAAATTAACGAATGAAAAGTGAACATAACGATCAATCTCATAACTCCTATTCATAATCCAAATGTTTCTGAGCGGTTTGCTTTTGATCCCCCGTATTTCATGTTCCCTGGGTTATCAATCTATGCATATTTAGGGTTTCTTAAAAGATTATTGATTGATTTATTATTTATTGCTTTCCGCCACACTCAACAATTTTTCAGTTATCTGGTGGCGTCCACTTTTTGTTGGTGGAGGAGAGAACCCTGATACAATGTACCTTCCGCAAGTAAACTGGCAAACTTGTTCACATAACGCCGCGGCCGAGATTCGAACACGCGCCGACAGAGGTGAGAGGCTTTGTGATTTTGAGCCCGATGCTCTAACCACTCGGCCACAGAGGCCCGCTTCTTAAAAGAGGATGTCCTTTAGATTACAAGAAATGATGAGTGCATCGCAGGAGTCGGCTTTGTGGAATTATCTATGATCAGGAAGTCAAACTTGTTGAATTAAGATATGCTTTATTGTTCTATCTGTCAAGGCGCAACTAACAATTTCCACCGAGTTCTTAGATCACTTGTATATGGTATGATATTGGTATGTCTAGAGGCCCGTGTTTGCTATTTTCTTCATTCTGTACTCTTTGTAGGCTTTATGAGCTTGATCACTGTTCGCTTACTTTGATAATAGGCAAAACACGCGATAGAAGAGTACAATGTCTACATGTTTCAGCCGGTCGCGATAGCTCAGTGGTTAGAGCGTTCGCTTCGTAACCGGGAGGCCGTGAGTTCGAGCCCCGCTCGTGCCATGGCCGCGTCAAACCTAGGACGAAAAATAAGTAGTGATTGCTCCTTCGCCAAACGCTCGGCATTTAGAAGTGAGAATCACGGGTCTTTCGGATATGACCCTAAAAACGGAGGTCCCGTGTCACGGTAGGCGTTGGCACGTTAAAGAACCCTCACTGCTACAGCCCTGAGTGCTAAGCATAGGTCTAAATTTGTGGTACTTCACCTACAGCTGGTGACGTCTTAATATGAGTGAAAAATTCTCGACGGGACGTAAAACAAACAATCTACATGTTTTTACAATTTAATTTTTGAAAAAGAGGCTAAAGTGACTCAATAGAATTACCCTCTTTATCCCTACAAAACACCTTGACCCAATATATAACCCTACCCAAGCCCATCAAGGTCACGAATTCACAGAATTTAAATTCACCCATCATGGGGATGCCTCAATATCACTAACATGGTCTTGTTGTTCTGGATAGGAATAGTTTATTCTACTCCATCCTAATCCCAGCTTGCAAATCAATAAGACTGTTCCTGGTCCTGCCGCTCTTGAGCATAAGATTTTATTCATAAGACCCCGTTTTTAAGTACACCCCCCATTTCCTGAACACTATATCCTATTAGCAGATGTTAATAACTATACTTCAAAGGGTTGCGCAATTAATTTAGCAACTTTTTAAAGGACTGTTAAATTCCTTGCACATCCTTCATAATAGGTACCTCATCTCCTCTGTGTTCAAGATTGGCATGTTACATGCATTTCTATAACAATAAACAGTTACAAACACACAGTATATGTAAAGTAGAGCAAATTACCTTCACCCAAGCTAAAAATACAGCGACTGCAATGGCGTTGTCGAATCGTATCTGCCAAAGACTTAGAAATTCAAAATCTTGGAACTGGTCGGGATTTTTTGTTAATTCTTCCAGCTTTTTGTCGACTTCAAGCGTTCGGTACACATTGAATGCCAGAAACACAATAGATATAACGATAACTGTGACGTCAAGGATGTTCCAGACACTTTTGAAGTATGACAGTTTATGGATTTTGATCTGAAATATATAAATGTAAGTCTAACCCGTATGTAGCCTGAAGGTATGAAAATATTAACGTATATTTCAGATTTAAGTTAATACACAATTCTTCAATAGCATAGAAAGAACAGGGTTCGATACTCACCTCTACCAGTTCTTCAATGATGTAGTAGAGAATGAACAGGGCAAAGAAAAATTCACAAGCCATGACAAAATGTTCAAACACAGTGACATAACGCAGCAACTTAACAGTTCGAAAACTCCATGATGGGATAGCCCCAGCAGTGGCTGGAAACTCCACAACGAGGCGGATGACACAAAAAAGATTTACATTAGCGTTGTACACCGTAAAGTCAATGAACAGAGCACGCGTTCCGCGCGTGATCCAACTCTCTGTGAAGAGATATTCAATTGTTGCTTGAGTCACACTTTTCTTCTTTCCCAGATTTTGGGCATATCCGCCTCCACTGTAGGTGGCAAACTCTCCCGCGTGAGTACTGCCGCCCAGGGCAGCTTCTGACTGGTAAGTAAATCTATAAGATAACAATAAATTAAGGAACTCATGTGATTTAATGTCTCAGCGAATCACGACACTCGTACCCATGGGTGCTACCGCAAAGGACAGCTCCTGATGATAAACAATTCTACATGTACAAGATATTGACCTAACAGCTATGTGAGTACTACATCCCAAGGCAGCTTCTGACTGTTAATTCAATCTATAAGATAATGAATTACACAGCTGTGATTTAATGTCGCAAATAATCCAACTACAGACACGGAAAGATTTTACCATAACGAGATGGGCGATGCTTTTGAAAGTACGTGTATATTCGTTGGAAAACGTTTATGCTAATAAATCCGTGTCCATTCTTTCATTTTGCTAGTCACATCTACATAAATTATCAGCATAACAGTAGGTATTAAAATCCATTCGTGTGAAGTGTAGTATCAAATTCGGTAATTTCTTGTATACATTTATATAACAACTGATATCAAACTTACGCCGTATAGTTTCCAATCCGTGTGGCATTAGTGTCGGAATGTTTATCTTCCATGGAGTCAGAATATGCGTCATAGCATTCAAATATGACGTCACTGAAATATTCATGTACAGAGCAGGAATCGTTTTTGACCATGACCTGTCGAATCCTTGGCAGTCCCAGAAGTTTGTTTTCGTAAAAAATATATCCGTCGCCATCTTGGGGAAGTTGTAGGTTATTATACCAAACCTCCCAGTGGAAGCAAGTTGGCAAAGGTCCCCGAAGAAACTTAAAATAAATTCATATTCATACAGGGTGTTTTTGTTTTGAACTCTATATCTGCAGCAAATTATTAATCAACAGTTTTTACCTTCCACGCGTCTTCAACACCGCTAATGGATCGAAAAGATACACCTCCGGAGTTTGTGTCTAAAAATAGCTCACTCATCACCTTGGTGACGTAGTACATCGAAGTGTTGGTCATCCCAAATGCCACTGTTCCGTAAAAAAAAACCACAATACGACTTGACATCCCCGATTTACACATATCCAAACGGAAAGGGGTGATGTGATAACCAATTTACAACGTGTAATATTGGCACAAAAGACATGCTTCTTAATCGTGATTTTAATTTACTAAGGATAATGTCCCTTTTTTGAAAATTACTAAATTATATCTTAACCACCATAAAAATCCAATATGCAACTTTATATTTGATTGAATTAAGAGACTAAGTAAATAACTCTTGTTTCAACATTCAGGTATGCAAGATATATAATGCGTGATGTTCTAAATACATTGCAAATGTAATTCTTATTTTAAAAAAATACCCTGGTATAATTTCTCCTAAAATATTTCAGGAAATACATTCAGGAATTTGTCGAAGCAATTGCCTTTTATCATGAATCTTAATACCAGCGTTCGGATATCACTTCATGAAACTGTCCACTACGACTACTTCAGAATATATTTAATGATACACGTTCGAACCTTACCGATAGAGAGCAAAACCAAAAATAGCAGATACACTAGGAGCTCCTTCAGTGTTGTTTTGACGTGAAGATCTTTGTCATTTGCTGCCTCTATGGTGTGTCGAGTGGCCCAAACAGCTGAACACATATATACGTAACATAAGAATGATAAATTGTAAATTTTGTAAAATTTAAAAAATATAAAAAGAACAAACTTGTGGAGTAATATGATATATATTAATAATTATTGGTATAGAATTACGATTAATCTGTGTTTAGAACTCATGGAAAATACTGAATCAGCAAAATACTCTATTACACTAAAATTAATGGGCATATTATAAAACAACAATTGAATTAATAAAAAAAACCCGATGTAGTTGTCAAATCTATACAACATAGCTGAGCAGCAACAGAAGGTGAACAAATCGTCCACGTACAAGACGCTGAAGTTCAACAATACCCTGGTATTCATACAATATCATACTTGGGGGGGGGGGGGGGGGTGAAGATTCATAAATATGTTAGTTGTACGTCCCGTCGAGAATTTTTCACTCATGTTGAGACGTCACCCGTTCTAGGTGAAGTACCAAAGATTTAAACTTTTGCTTAGCACTCAGGGTCGTAACAGTGAAGGTTCTTTAACGTGCCAACGCCTGCCGCGACGCAGGACCTATTTGTTTACCTTCTGTTTTAAGGCCTTATCCGAAAGACACGCGATTCTCGCTTCTAAATGCCGATCGTTTGACGAAGGAGCAATCATTATATATGTTTGCATCTTTGGTTTGACGCGACCATGGCACGAGCGGGTCTCTAACTCATGACCTTCCAGTTGCGATTTGTTTGTTTGTTTGTTTCACGTCCCGTCGAGAATATTTCACTCATATTGAGACGTCACCAGCTGTAGGTGAAGTACCACAAATTTAGACCTATGCTTAGCGCTCAGGGCCGTAGCAGTGAGGGTTATTTAACGTGCCAACGCCTACCGTGACACGGGACCTCCGTTTTTAAGGTCATATCCGAAAGACCCGTGATTCTCACTTCTAAATGCCGAGCGTTTGGCGAAGGAGCAATCACTACCTATTTTTCGTCTTAGGTTTGACGCGGCCATGGCACAAGCGGGGCTCGAACTCACGGGCTTCCGGTTACGAAGGGAACGCTCTAACCAGTTGCGAAGCGAACTCTCTACCACTGAGCTACCACGACTGGATTCATAATCATGAGTTAGCCACAGTGTAAGTGGATAAATTGATTTAGGAACAGACTATAAATTTTTGAAAATTTCATTATTCATAAAAAAAATCCCACAGTTGTAAACTATAAAAGTAAAAACATTCTTCATTTACTAATTGTCACTTTTTTTGTTCTTCCACAGTAAACTTACATTTTATACCGCTTTTGAATGTTTGAAAACAGCCAGCGTGTTTCTCTCTTTGCTTTCCCGGAACGTCTTGGATGCTTTCCTTTTCAACTTCAAATTTATCCACACCAACGACTGGTGTCAATGTGTATGGTCTGGAATTGCACGGTGATTTACCGGATGTGACGTCATGTTCAGACCAGGCAGTGGGGCTAACACTCGCTGAGCTATTTGTCGGTAATTCAGTTGCATTCTCCATTGATGTGCATGCTATGTTGCCTATTTGAATTGTTGTGTTCTTTTAAATTTGATACATCATATTACCGGTATATTGTACACTTCTCTTTTCACCAAATTCTAATTAAGAACAAAAATCTCTGTTCTGATGTATTTCATAGGTTATAGCATATTAGGATATCTAGAATTACACCGTTATTAAATCATAAATTATAGAAATGCATAAGAATTATTAAAAATGTATTATATTTACGATATTTGGCGAAAATTGATTTTTCAACATTTTTGCGCAAATTTGATTTAAGGCTTTCTAAACGTGCTATATAAAAATGCATATCCACAAAATATCGTGTACTTGACTTAGAGGTGAGGTATCTGCTTTCCGCGAAAATCGCTAATTACAATATGTTTACAGTAGTATAATACTTTTGGTCCCCCATTGTATTAGCGAATTTTTCACTCAGATAGAGACGTCACCAGCTGTAAGCAAAGCGCCTCAAAATTTGGTCATATCCGAATCTGAAAGACGTATGACCTTTCACTTCTAAGGTCATGTTTTCAGAGAAGGAACAGTCAGTTTATGGGATCGAAAACTAAACTCATGACAAAGTGAGTACTACCAGGACCGGTATTCATAAAGCCGTGTTAACAATATATATTCCCAATCGGTTTTTTTCTGCGATAACCCTACGAAGCTTCAATGTGTTGATATTCCGATAACTTAGAAATGGACTCAGTTCATGCAAAATCAGTAGGCGGGAACTATTGGAAATTAACATGAATTTCAATTTTTATTACGTAATATTTTTGATGTGTCGACTTTATATTTTCATCTAATAAAGAAGAATCACTGTCTTCATTGTTGGCTCTGTGGGGTTGATTGAAGATAATGGTAAACGTGATGATTTATGCATAACGGCTTCGCAGGTTTTCTACTGTAGTTAATCACTTCACAAACTAGACAGTTATACCTTATATAAATCAATTTATTACATGTGAATAGCTGAGCTTCAAGTTACTGCAGGAAGTGTAGTCAGGTAGTTTCCACATTTTGATACAATGTAGTCCTCGGTACTTCCGGTGCACATACAAGTAGAAGTGTCTATAGTACGAATTCTCAAATGCTATATAATGTGATCCCGAGCGCTGTCACATCGATACAAAAAAGATGTGGAGGCAAGGGCGTTGAAGCTGGAGCGACATATTCACACCAGGGGCGAATTTGAAATCCCAAAATTCTCTACCTCAAATTTCTGTTCGTCTCGTTTAAAATATGTTTACGGACGTTAACGATAGGTCTCTCAATTGATTGGGGGAAAGATCACAGTTTGTAAAAATACCAAATATTTGTTTGCACAGGCTATATATATGAAGAAGCAATTTGTCTTCTGTTGTTTTGAACCGCAGGAACTCGTCTTCTCAATCATTCAAAATGGAAGACGCGCTCTCATTGGTCACGTCCATTTTCTTAGCCTACTCTCACTTAATGTACGTGTTCCCACCTTGATCGAAAAAGTGAAGAGCAAATTTAATTGACCAATGAGAGCGCATCTTCCATTTTGGAAGATTGCAGAAAAAGTTCCTGTAATTCAAAAATGTTGGAAATGAACTTCTACATATAATATAATATTACCGTTGCAAACAGGCATTAGACATTTTTACAAATTATGATCTTTCTCCAATCTATTGAGACCTGTATTATAAAATTAAATGTTCGTAAAATATGAAAAGAAACGAATGAAAATTTGAGGTAGAGATTTTCGGATTCCGGATCTCCCTGTGTAAATATAAAATGGATTTTAATAAGACAAAAATCGTAACGAGGTCCTGTGGTTAGTAGAGCGGCGACGTTTCAACAAGTTACTCTATTGCTACTTTGGGGCGTTTTTGAGGGGCTCCAGAATTATCATACAGCATCTGTTAATTCGTACTATTTATTTTCGCACTGAGAGAGACAGTTACCATTTTATTTCACGCAAACAAAGTTTGTAATATTTACTTTCTTTTTGTTGTAAATTCATTGATTTTTATTCTATATCCATACGTTACTTTATAAAAAATATAAGAAGAAAAAAAAAAAATATTACTGAACATAGTGATGGAAAAGCTAATGCAAATAAGAAAAAAATTATATGGAAAGCTGCGATATTTATAAGAACCTGACAGTTTTTAAAATGGTTTGTTTTACGCAGTTTTCAATCGAATTAGATTTTCATCAGCATTTCGAATTAGATTTTCATCAGCATTTCGACAATACTTTTTCATTTTTAAATTAACCTTGTGACACATTATGATATAAACCAAAGTATTATCTATCTGTATTGATCTACATTTCATGCAAGTGTACAATATAAATATAGCAAAAAGGCACGGATCAAGCGAGAAATTTTACCGAGTCGAGCGTCAAATTCGACTTGGTATATAATTATGTATCAAAATTGTATAATAAAAAAATGAAGATCCATCTCATAAATACGATAAGAATACAAAATCCGAGAGAATGGCAAACACGGTCCTCTAGAAATATCAGAGGTGAAACCATGTTAGAACTCCTATCAACTATTCCCATTTCTGGAAATTTTGTTTGAGTTCTGGTGCGTTTAAAGTGCAAAAATCAGTCATGATTTGTTAAAATTTGCCTCGCTTAAAAACCTTGCAAGTAACCGGAAGTTAAGGACTATCAAAATATAAGTGAATGTACATAATGCGGGCAGAAATAGGTTTTCCGGCAGCTACTCGAAATTCTGCAAAGTACACGGAGGTATGTTTTTGTTTTTTCTTTAATATTTTGAATAACGGATAAACTGTTGTAATTTTATATGCAAAACACATTATCAACCTATTGTATTCGAAGTTAAATTAATCAGAAGATACATTTCTTAAAGAATTTTTAAAAAAAGATTATTACAAACTTACCATGTCCGAGAAATTTACTGTTCCCTCATCGCTCTGCAATTCAGATTTGGATTGAAATCTAATGAAGGTTCATATTTCATCATTAGAACTAAATCGGTATGAATATTTTATAGAAACAATTTTTGTGTAGGTCAAATGTTGAGGAATGCTTTGTGGTCTATTGATTTTTAATTACACAGTACCGAAACTTACACCAAAAACGAAAACAACACTATGATGTACATATGAATATTTAATTAGTTGTCCACATTCTAGGATGTTAACAGCCAAAACATAATCGAATTATACATTCATCTACATATTGTATATGTATAAATCGATTATATTTTGTTACCTAGAGGTACATAATGATTTAAAATAAGAAAGAAAAAAAATGTAATTTTTTGATTAATGCAGTTGTGGTTTTTCATATTCTAACTACATAATTGTTTTCTTTGAGAGGGAATGCAGTGTATATAACAACAAAATACCCCAGAGTTGTGTACAAATATAACAGCATAAGCATATAATTGTGTTGTGTACAGATATAACAGCATAAGCATATAATTGTGTTGTGTACACATATCACAGCATAAGTATATAATTGTGTTATGTACACATATCACAGCATAAGTATTAAGGCTGTCACGTTTACAAAATTTTGTAAACGTTTAAACGAAGCATTGTAAACGAAACGTTACCGTTTAAACGAAGTGTTGTATAATTTAATAAAATAAAATACGCACAGAATTTTAAGACCCATTAATGACCATTATGTTTGTGTTTCAGTTTTCATCGTTCTATGGACGATGCAGAGATTGTCGCCGGACGTTCCGGAGTATAAATATAAGACAGAATAAAATACACGAACATAAATATCCGGATAGCATTTAAATTGAATTCAATTTTATTCACACTGTACAACATTTGCACAATACAGATCACAAATTCACAATAAACTTCATTTTTCAAATTTTCATTTCAGTGATTTCACATTAGATTGTCCAGGGAGGGCAGAGCTGGTGCCGCGGCTTCTTCCGTCGGTTCGGTTTTAACATGGACTTCACGTGCAGCCGGTGCAGCGCAATTCACTTTATGTTTTAATCTTTTGTTCAAAAAGTCAGTTTGTCCACGTTCTCAGCGTCAAGGGAGGATCGCAGTCTTGTAACAGTTCCACCCGCTGTGGAAAAGACGCGCTCAGAGGCAACGGACGTTGCCGGTGTGCATAGCAAATTGTTCACCGTTCCTATAGACTATAGTCAAACTTTTATAAATTCATTACTTCCCCTCGCAATTTGTTTAATAAGTTTATTCACTTGAAATAATTATTCAAATAATTTAGATTGTAATTTTAACCCTGCAAGATTTGTGCCACATATATGACATCGTTTAAACGTTTAGGGATTTTGTAAACGTTTACAGCCCAAACACGAAACGTTACCGGTTACACGTGTACACGTGACAGCCTTAATAAGTATATAATTGTGTTATGTACACATATCACAGCATAAGCATATAATTGTGTTATGTACACATATCACAGCATAAGTATATAATTTTGTTGTATATAACCTATATACATTTGATGTGATTTTAGAGGGAAAAAAACCGCACTGGATAGAGTTGGACAACAGGGATGAATCTTGATTCTTTTTTTTTGGGGGGGGGGGGGGGGGGCGGAGGGGACTCCTGTGTACACATATAACAGCTTAAGCATATAATTGTGTTGTATATATATATATATATATATATATATATATATATATATATATATATACAACAGTTGCGTTCAATATATTCCATAAGCTTTATAACACAGTAGCCCAGTGGTTAAAATCCTTGCTTCTCAACCTAGACCCCTGGTTTGATTCTTGATCAACATCAAATGTCTACCATACTGCTATGCAAGTGACTGTTCCATCAAATTGAAAGTCACGGATATATTAATGGGGCAACTGTATCTTGAAAGAAAGGGGATGCACAACCATTTTAAAATTGGAGGGGAGAGGGCAGCGTACAGAGATCACTAGTTTAAAATTCTTGACAAGTAGAAAAAAAACGCACGTGAAGGACTGGGGTTTCATAATTCATAACTTCAGACTTGTCCCAATACCATGCCTGAAATAAATATTGCTACTAATCAAAACAAAACCATACTCTTAATTAGCAGTTTTTTTGTATAGCAAATACCTCTCCAATTGTTTACATGGGATATGTAAGAATTTTTATGACATAAAAAGTGTTCAATATTGGCCCTCAGTGACCTCTGAGGTCATGATTAAGCGTTTGTGCAAGTTTCTTGCATCAATCACTTCAATGTATTTGATAGTTTATGCAGGTGAAAGAAAACAATTATTAATTTAAATATTTTAAACACAATACAGTGTCGGGGAAGGGGAACATGTCTTTTTCGCAAATCAGTGGATTCACTGGAATTCACACCAAATTTGTCAAATTAAAACTACTAATAATCTAGCAGCCCAGGTATGCTTTTGTAAATGTAAAGCTGTAGAGATTAGCAAAGTATAGAGTATTAAATTCAATGACATAGTCTGATATTTATTTAGTATCATTCAGGCATACTACTTATATTGTATTACTGAACTGATACCATAAACTGTCAAAACACGAACAGAAATACACCTTTTATGTACGTTTGTGAAAAGGGTCAGATATAGATATATGTAAAACCCGTAGTCTTAATACCGAAATAAGAAATATGACGTAGGGGGGCATAAACTTTAAAAAGTAACCTAAATGATAACAATCATAATGATAATTGCATAACTGGTATCAGGGAAAGTGGATGGACACGTGTCCCGGCTGTCCCCTTCTACTACGCCCTTGAATCCTATGAACGGAGGTCCTACATATATATGTCACAGTAAAGGCGTTGGCACAAGGACCCATCACAGATACGGCGATGTTAATCCCACAGTAATCCCAGATTAGCTTACAGTATAGCCGAAATAATCACATAGTACACCAAGCGTAAACCCGATGTAATTCTGTGGTACAATCAATGTCATCCTTTAAAAATCTCAGAAACCAAGAATAAACCTGAGATGTGGTCGTAAAGTAAATCTAGGTGAAACCACATTGGTTGATTATTTGTTGTTTAACGTCCCGCTCGAGGATATTTCACTCATATGGAGACGTCACCATTACCGATGAAGGGCTGCACAATTTAGGCCTATGCTCGGCACTTATGGCCTTTGAGCAGGGAAGGATCTTTAACGTGCCACACCTGCTGTAACACGGGACCTCGGTTTATGCGGTCTCATCCGAAGTACAGCCCCATTTAGTCGCCTCTTACGACAATCCAGAGGTGCTGAAGATCTATTCAACAACATGGATCCCCACGGGCTCCCAAAGTAAACCTAGGGTAAACTCAGAGTAAACCTAAGGTAAACTCAGAGTAAACCTAGGATAAACGCAGAGTAAACATTAGATAAACTCAGAGTAAACCTCGGGTAAACTCAAAGGAAATCGAGGAGAAACTCGAAGTACACCAAGTGTAAACCCGATGCAATCCCAGTGTAAACATAAGGCAATCCCAGAGTACATTTAAGGTAATCCCAAAGACATTTAAGTTGATCCCAGAGTACATACAAGATAGTCCCATAGTATATCCAAGGTAATAACATAGTAAACTGGTAAACCTAAGATAAACCTCAAGTAATCCCAACCTCAGTCTACAATAAACCAGAAGATATCCCACAGTTATCGTAATGTACAAAGCAGAGTAAATCCATGTTTACTCCAGGGTCAAACCATGAACTAAATCCAGAATGCAATTAGAACTAATCCGAAGTAATCCCAAGTTAGACCTTGGATGAACCTCAATTAATCCCAGCATAAACCTGATCTAATCCCAAAGTAAAAACCACAGTAACGTTGGGGGCAAGGGCTACCAATTCCGGAGTTGAAGATTTCTATAAAAAATATTGCAGGATGGACAGCAACAGGTCAAACATATAAACATAACAGGTCAAAGGATACACTGCTAGGTATTATAAAATACGACAAATCAAAAAGATCACAAAAGATGACGAAGCAGTTGCTTGATGGTCGCATAGAGATGTTATAGTCACATGTAGACATGTTATGAACAAATTCACTTCATAAAATATATTTTGTCTACCCCCACCCCCCTTTTTTTAGGATTCCAATTAGTATCCATTTAGGCATCATTCAAATATATCGTCCTGGTTCCTAACCAGCTCTGTGAATTGTAGTCTTGTTTTTAAGATTTTAAAATAAAAGGCGTATGGGCCACATTGCTCACCTGAGTCACCTTATCCCTCCGTTGTTCAACTGTTGTGATATTTAAACGATTTTCTCACCAATCTTTACTCCCATGAAAAAACAATTGACCTATATTGTGACCACCAAAGGATCACGACATAACCGGAAAATGAATTGCATAACACGGACACGCCTCCACACCAATATGGCCAACATGACCTTGCTATTACGGTTAAGACCGTATGTTTTCTTAAAAGTAGGTCAAACTTTGAGTGCAAGGTCACAAAATCAAAAGCATATGAAAGGTCTTGGCCATAAGAAATATGAAATCTCTACATTAAATAGTTCAGGAAATATTAAACAGGTAAGATTTTTATTAAAATAGGTCAAACTTCCAGGTGAAGGTCCTAAGATCACAAACCATTGCATGCCACGAAAAGTTGTGTCAAGAATGTATATACGAAATATGAAAGCTTCCGTTAAATAGTTCAAGAGGTATTCTAAAGATATTTCCTATACATCAGCATATAAAAAGTTGATCCCCTATTGTGACCCCATCTATACCCATGAGAACCATAATGTCCACAATCTTGGATCTTCTCTATGTCAGGAAGCTTTCATAAAAATTTCCACTTACCTGGCCCAGTGATTCTCGAGAGGATTTTCCTTATACATTCACATAATTTTTAATCCCTAATTTGGCCCCACCCTACCCCTGGGGCCATAATTTTAACAAACATGAATCAGCATTATTTCAGGAAGTTTTCTTGTATATTTCAAAACCTCTACCCTAGAGATCATGAAATTTACAATTTTGGTAGATACCTTCCTGCTCTACACAACCATGCGTTTAGTTGTTCTTAGTACGAGGCCCAGGCCCATTCATTCACCTCCGTCACTCTGGTCCTATTATTCTTCTGCTTTTGAGATTTATCTTCAAAAACATTCAATCTTTATTCACATGAAAATTTTGACCCCGTATCGAACCCCAGTAGATCAAAGGCTAAATTCACACAACATGGAGATGTCTAAATGTTTTTCCAGAGCCTTTTTAAAAACTTTTAATTCCTGTATGCATTCATTATGGAAAATTTAATCCACCCTAATTCTGAGGTTAATAATCTAAGAAAAACAAGAGGCCCAAAGGCCACAATTCTCGGCCCCTTGTTTTTCAGAGAAAGATTTTAAAATAATCTTCTTTAAGTCCTGTCGAGAAGAGCAATCACTACCTATTTTTACGTCATAGGTTTGACGCAGCCGTGGCACGGGCGGCGCTCAAACTCACGACCTCACGGTAACGAAGCGTACGCTCTAACCACTGAGCTACCACGACCTGTTAAATAATCTTAATTAATCCCACGATAAATTCTGACCCCAACCCATGGTTGTTACTTTACTGTACTTGAATCCAAAAAACTGAGATGCTTCACAGTCAACATGATGTCATTCTGAAAAAGATTCTTTTCCTTTATATTCATGTACTACGAGGGTCCTCCGTGGCCGAATGGTGAAAACGGAACATTAGAATATTGATATGATTTAGCGTGGCTCTGTTTAACTTTTGAAATATTTTTTCTTCAAATCTCCTATAATTTCTCATGTAAAACTTCGATTCCCTATTTAACCCTAGGAAAATATGAAGGTGTACTACATTAAAATGCTTGTGTATTGATTTATCTAATCTGTGGTCAATTCAGAAATTTCAACGATTACATATATTCCAATGTAAATTTTTTCATCCTCTACTGATGTTCTATCCTACATGCACCTCCAGGCCATAAAGTTGAATTTCAGTACCTGAGAATGCTTGCATAATACTATTGATAAATCACGGCGCTTCTCTGGTCTTAAAAATATTTTTATATGAATTTTACCAATATATCGACATATATATATTTCGCATCTCCTGCTGTGACCCAATCCTAATACTCCATGGCCATTATTTGAATAAACTGAAATCTGCGTTAAATGACATTGGTTACTTACTAATATGACTAATCGTGGCCCTGCTGGTTTGGAGACGTTCCCTTCCATATCCACTCAACACTTTGTAGTCTTTGATTTCAATAATTTGAATCTATACTAGCTGAGGATGTTTACCTATACACATGACTATCCATAGTCCACCTGTTAACAAGACATAGTTTTAAGACTCTTTTCCTTATTATGCTATACATTTATCATTCGTCTGTCCCCTTTGTCTTCAAAATTACTCCTAAACCCTTGTTTTTTTGTTCGTTTTTTTTGGGGGGGGGGGGGGGGAGATGAACTTAGAACAAAGAAAGACTACAAGATGCAGATATGTATATTACAAGGGGAAACTTGCCCAATTTGTTAAAGAGTTATAGCCCTTTGACCTGGATTTTTCTTGGTCCAATACCTTGAATTCGCAAATCATTCTGTAGTATTTATTGCCCTTGGCCATGGACTTTTCGATGCAATAGACTTGTTCAAGTTCCTGGGTCAAGTATGCGGGTGCATTATGTACCAATTTAGTAGTGCTACATTTTCTTTTATTATATATTCCCATGTAAAACATTGATTCCCTGTTTTGATCTTGCAACTTGAAAAATAACGGGAGATCATACACTCTTTTAAGGATACTAATGTATCAAGTTTTGATGTCTGTCAAGCAAAAGGTTTCCAAGATACTGAATGGACAATATTCTCCTGTCCAGAGTAGTTTGACAATTGACCATTGACCTTGTGACTACAAAATCAACTCCTGATGATGTACCAGTGTACTAAGTTTTATGTCTGTCAAACAAAGGGTTCTAAAGATATTAAGTATACAAAATATATCTATGTTCAGTTTGACCCTCGACCTTTGACATTGAGATCTCACTTCATTTGGGGTCATTTGCCTCTTATGAGGAACCACTGTACGAAGTCTAACAACTGGTATGTTAAAATCCCGAGTTGTCATTGTATAAACAAAATGTCTTTTAAACACCAATGTCCCTGATAATGGCAATTTCCAATGATGGCTATGCCAATATTAAAGTTTTTGACAAGAGGCTCACAGGCCTTAATGGTCACCTGAGTATCATAGCCCATATTTGCATTTAAGACTTATTTTGGAGTCTTTAGTTCACAGCTTTATGATATTTCTAAATATGCATAGAAGTCCCATTTAATTACAATACAAGGGAATATGAAGTTTGAAGCATTTAAATCGACCAACATTTCCCTGACCAAGGAGCACTGAATTTCATAATTTTGGTAAAGGGCTTCATTGGACACAATAACCATGCGTTTGGTTTTTCTCCCACATGTGTACGAGTAGAGAAGATTTTTACTCCCCCCCCCCCAGTTTTTGCCCCAACCATGAGATCCTTCTGAGGATTGATTGATTATTTGTTGCTTTCCGGCACACTCAACAATTTGGCAGAGTGGTTAGAGCATCGCGCTCAAAATCACAAGGCCTTTCGCCTCTAGTCGGCGCGGGTTCGAATCTCGCGCCGATATATGTGAGAAAGTTTGCCAGTTTACTTTCGGAAGGTCGGTGGTCTCTTCCCGGATACATTGTATCTGGGTTCTCTCCTCCACCAATAAAAACTGGGTGCCACCAGATAACTGAAAAATTGTTTAGTGTGGCGGAAAGCAATAAATAATCAATCAATCATAAATCTGAAATAATGTTTCAAAATTTTAATCATCAATTTCTTTTATACAATATGATATTCATATAAAAAAATTTTGTGCTGAGCATAAGCAACGTTGCGCTAAATGGAATCAGGCAACCATTAATTGATTAACAGATGATTCCTGCCCAATACTCTTACTAAATAAAAGAAAACTGGTTACACCCTGGGAACCAATTATACATTCAAAACAAGTTCATTTACTTGTGTTATGTGCTGATTAAATGTATAGTGTGATTGGTAAATGAAGAAAATATATCATAATCTAGCAATTTACAGTAGATTTGACAATTTTGATAAAATTTGATAAATATAGATGTCAGTATCAAACGTATTGAGAAACTCCAACATAGATTCTGTAAACATATTATACTGAAATTGAACAAATTTCATAATTTATTACTTTACTGAACAGGTATAATAATTAATAATTAACATCAAAGTCAGAATGATTTTTTGCTATAAATTACCTAATCATTTAATCACGACCTACCGATCCTATTTTTCACGAAGATGTTACCGGAAACACAGAATATTTTTTTTTGGTCTAATGAGAATGCTTTCATTTTTATTTGATATACTGTAGCCTTGATGTACAAGAGAAGACATTGATCAAGTGGTTTCCCTACCAAATTGAATCTTTACTACTTAATTCGAGAGTTTTGTGATTATAGGTCAAATGGTTGAAGAGAAAAGTGTTGAGCTCACCTTAGATTGTTACCATATCCTGATTATATCCCCTTCTTTAAGAAACCTAAATCCTCAATAATTATAGATTATAGACTCTGTATGGGAAAACATGATGACCAAGTTTAGACGCGTAGACGGACCGAGCTTGCAAGGTCCGTCCATGTAAAAAAAAATAAATAAATAGGTCATCATATTTTCCCATACAAAGTCTAAAACCTCTTTATTATATACTTCCAATTTCATTTAGAAATGAATAAATAATTTTATTTTTAACAATTTCTTTATTAATTTAACTGAAAGAATAAAAACATGAAGAATTTGAACGGAGTAGCAATTGGTGGGTGTGTTAACATCAACACTTATGTGCTATTGTGATGTTATGTTTGTGGGATGGAAAGTTTCTGGGCATATATTGTATGATATATGCCCGCAAACTTTTAAAGGAAAAAAAATTGTAAGTATATAATAACTACGGATATTTTGTGCCATGTTTGGTTGAAATTAATGATTCCTGATAAGAAGATTCAATTGTTTTAAATATAACGGCCAATATTTCATGATTCCCCGTCAATGAGTGTGTTGGTTGGTTGTATATTGTTTAATGTCCTGCTCAATTATTTTTCACTTATATGATAACGTCACCATTGCCGGAGAAAGGCTGCAGAATTTAGGCCTATGCTTGGCGCTTACAGCTTTTGAGCAGGGAGGGATCTCTATTGTGCCACACCTGCTGTAACTCTGGGCATCGGTTTTTGCGGGCATCCCCTTTTAGTCATCTCTTATGACAAGTAAAAGGTATGGAGAACCTACTCTAACCCCGATCCCCATGGTTTTTGCAGTCTCATCAGAAGGATCACATTTAGTTGCCTCTTAAGACAAGCAAGGGGTACTGATGTATGTGTGGGGTTTGGTTAGCTCAGCAATTTCTGAGATGTTAGGTAAATGCAAAAGATATTAACATTAAAAATGATAATAACCAGATGGCCGACAAATATTGATCAAAATTTGACAACTTTTATCCTCCACTCAGGGACCTATCAATAGACCCATGGGTCACAGTGCTCACCAATCACCTTGGCCCTGCTGTTGTTCAACTTCAGGATCTTTTTTAAAATAATCTTTATTCCCTTGAAAACTTTTGACCTCATATTGTAGCCCCAACTAGTCCTAAAGGGTCATAACATAACAAATCTTGAATTTACACAATATAGTGATGAAATGTCTCAACACCAATATGACATGACATGACATCACCTTTGCTGTTTTAGAGAAGATCAAGGTCACAAATCATGGACTGAATTAAACGACCTTCTATAAGAAATCTATATACAAAATGTGAAAACCCTACGTTAAATAGTTCAGGAGATATTTAATAGTTTAGGTTTTCTTAAAAGTGTCGAACTCCAAGATAAAGGTCAAGGTAAAAAAACGTTTGGTACTTAAAAAAGATCTTGTCACAAGGAATACACAAATGAAATATGAGAACCTCGTCGTTCACCATTCAAGAGCAATGAGCAAGGTTCAAGATTAAGAGACGAGGTAAAAACAAAATATACTAACGGAAAAAAGAAACTTTGCATTGCAATAGGCTTGAACTCTATTGTATGGACATTTCATGGTGGGCAAGCACATGCTGTTTTTTGATGTAATCGTATTCGCATGGTATATAATCTCAGGCAATAGTTTTTATGTGAAAGAATGCAAGACACTTTTCAAGACTGGATTTGTTCAAAAATTACTTTGGTATTACAAGAATCTGTAATTGTGCTAAGCCAAGGCAAAATGAAAATCAACGTCTTCGTGCGTTTGGAATATTACAGGCTGAGATGGTCCAAAACGTTGTTGCACGACAATTTGGTGTTCACAGAAACGCTATCCGGTTTGTTTGTTTTGTTTGTTTGTTTTACGTCCCATCGAGAATTTTTCACTCATATTGAGACGTCACCAGCTGTAGGTGAAGTTCCACAAATTTAGACCTATGCTTAGCGCTCAGGGCCGTGGCAGTGAGGGTTCTTTAACGTGCCAACGCCTACCGTGACACGGGACCTCCGTTTTTAAGGTCATATCCGAAAGACCCGTGATTCTCACTTCTAAATGCCGAGCGTTTGGCGACGGAGCAATCACTACCTATTTTTCGTCTTAGGTTTGACGCGGCCATGGCACGAGCGGGGCTCGAACTCACGACCTCCCCATATATTTCCATGAAAAACTTTAATCTATAGTAGCCCCGCCCTATCATTGGGTACTGCAATTTGAGGAAACTTCAATCTGCACCTCCTGGGAAGGCTTGGGTATTAATAAGAGTAATCATGGCTCTGTTGTTCTTGAAATCTTTTAAAGATTTATCATATATATTCCTATGAAAAACTTTGATCTCCGGTTGTTGTTCCACCCAACCACCAGGGACCACAATTTGAACAAACTTAAATCTGCACTACCTGGGAATGCTTGAAGTTTAATGAGTAAACATGGCCCTATTGTTCCCCAGATGAAGATTTTAAAAGATTTATCCTATATCCTACGTAAAACTTTAATCTTCCATTGTTGCCCCACCCAACCCCTGGGGCCCACAATTTGAACAAACTTGAATCTACAATATCTGGGAATGCTTCCATATCAATAAGAGAAAATTTTTTAAAGACTAATCCTATATACCCCAACTGTAGCCCCGTCATACTCCAGGGGTCTTGATTTCAACAATTTCACTGAACAGGGATACGTTCATGTAAATTTCATTTTTTTGACCCCATGGTTCTGGACAAGATTTTTAAATGACCCCCACCCTATTTTTGCCTATTCTAGATTTTGTCACCTTTGGAGGGAGCATGGGTCTTCATTTGAACAAACGTGAATCCCCTCTATCCAAGGCCAATTTGTGCTAATTTTGATTGAAATTGGCCCAGTGGTTCTGGAGAAGATGAAAATGTGAAAAGATATCACTGTTGATGACAACAGACACCAGACAAATTCTGATCATAAAAGTTCACTTGAGTGTTTGACTCGGATACGCTTGAATCCTTTGATTGATTGATTGTTGTTTTCTACCAAACTCAACATTTTTTTAGTTATCTGGTGGCATCCATTTTTTTTTTTATTAGTGGAGAAGAGAACCCAGATACAATGTACCCGGGAAGAGACCATTGGCCTTCTGAAAGTAAACTGGTAACTTTCTAACATATAAGAGCAAGCGAGAATCGAACTTAAAACCCTTTGAAGAAATACATACTGATGTTTGCATGCAAATAATTCCACAAACAGCCTGTATATCTTTGAAAACTGAAAGATGAAAATCTAGTAGTAATTTCCCAGCATGTTGACGAAGACCTCTTTTGTCCAGTGCTTTGTGAAGGTACACAGTTAGGCAATATTGACTTCTTTACCTGAAAAAAATAAAATGTAACAAAACGACCCACTAAGGGCAAAGTTGCAAGGGACTCAAAAGAAAAAAAAAATTCCTGACTCTATGTAATCATAAACATGACTTAATCTAAACATATTTTTATTGTGTATAACATAGCAGGATCAGGCATCAGGCACAGTCTGTAGACCTAAACATCACTTGAACACTTCCCCGAAATAATCTGCGTTATTTTACTATTCAGGTAAGTCCTATAGTCATCTCTCTCCGAGGGGTTGTGCTAGTTAACGGTAAAAATACCCCCAATAACTGCAGTCCATATCCATTTCAATATACTGAGTAAATGTATAGTCCTTATCTCAATTTTCCAATAATTTTTTTTTTCATTTCAAGTTTAAGGAGCATATGCTGTTTCAAATAAAAAACATTTAACATTCAAGAGTTAAAGACAGACTATCAAAGGCCTGAAGGGCCACAAAGGCGTTGAGTGCAATATCATATACACCAGAGTTCTAAATAAATTTAGAGGTAAGTGAAATTAGAGAAAGTAGAGGAAATGTGTGAGTGCTGCTGGAGGCATTTCCTTATTTTTAGGAAAAGAAATAAAGCATTAAAATCAGGTGTAAAATGTCAGCAAAATGTGTTTATCTACTTGAAAATAAAAAAAGAGATCTTGGGATGAAGTTGCTATCTTAACAAGTACATACACCCCCACCCCACCCTCTCTTCCAATATAACATCCCTTCAAGACTAGTTACTTTACAAAGGTTACAAGCAATGACTTAAAATTGCAGACGAAAAATGCTGAAAAGAATATCACTTTTTCAGAGTGAGACTACTTGTTTATAGAAGTTATATCTTCTGTTCATGTATGATGTAACAATTATCTCGGTTTTCAATAATGCCTAACAATTCAATAGTGCGACGTAATATGTAGAAAGGGGTTATAGGAATTCTAAACAAGAATTAATTCCCAATGAAAGCTACCTACTCTGGGTTTCTTCGCGAAACAGCCTGTTATTTTCTTCGCAATGCACACACTACTTTCGTTTAGCTTAATAGAAAATCAGGATCAGGAGTATCGAAAACAAAACCGGAAGTAGTTTTTGCTTTTTGGAATAAGCAACCGAACCGTGACATTGCGTAATTTTACCACTATAGTAATTATCTGTTTCCGTTGATCTGAAATAAGGATTCTTGATGAAACTACGAGACACTAGATATAACTGAAAACCAAATTTGAGCAGGTTATTTTGTAAGTATTTAATGATATCATGTGGCACAAATTTCGTGGGGAAAATCTGTTTCGTAGTAAATCCATCCGTGAATAATGAACTTCTCTTACCAAACAATCGTTATTTAACTATGAGTAATGATATAATAATAAACAACGACATCAACAATGGAAATGTTATTCTGCCTTTCAAATATCAATTAAATTCCATGTTTCAAAGTCTTGAATATAACGAAACGTTCAAAAACCAATTGACACTACTTTTATTTCGCTCATTGAGATTGGCTGAAAGACAGTGTAGAGGCAAAATCTGCATGATCGCTAGGAGGCTCTCGAGCAACATCGGCGCCTTAAAAACAACAAATGGAAGACAGCTCAAAAGCTACAGGCATAACGCACACTTATTACAATGTGATATCCCTGTCACAGTACCTTTCAAAAACTAAGAATGCTAAATTAGCAGCAAGCCAGGCTAGCTTATCAGGCAGTCGAGCATTTATTATATTTTCAATGAATGCAAGTTAAAGCAAATATGGTATTTTATAAAATACCACTTAAAACAATTCCAGTCCTACCACCTCAAACAATTTCTACCATATATTATACAAGTATAGCAGTATCGCGTAGAATATATTATGTATATACAGCTTAGCGTTTACCCTCATCAAAAACATTACTAACCGCCCAGAAAAAAAAAACATAGATAAAAATTTTGTATAAAAGACTATGGAGATCTATGTCCAGTCGCCGGTGTTAATAATGTCTAGATACTGGATGTGTATCCATTAGCTGTAATCTGTCAATACAAATAACATCTAATAAACTTGAAAATAATGTATGTCGGACACCTTGGAAGCGCTGACTTGGAATGACTATCCACTGAAAACCCGTTTTACCTTGATTGCAATCTGATTGGTCATCCTATGACCACCCTGCGTATCCTTACGCCAGCACATTCGAATACGGAACTATCATACGTCTTACCGCTATTCTGCAAAACGCGGGAAAATTGTGCCCGTAGCTAGAGAACAAACGCTGAGAAAAACATGTTCACCATATCCTGTGTAAATATACAATAGGGTGTGGATGGCGTGTTTGACGAAAGCATGTTCTCCGTTATTCAAAGCTGTTAATTCACAGATAGAATGTTTGTAACTTGTGCTAAATGTAACAGGAACTGCCATATGTGTTCCCCAGATATCCTCCTACTTGTAATGTGTACTTTACGTTTTAAATATGTCAAGCTGAGGCCATCCTTATAAAAATGTTTGATTGCTACCTGGGATGTTTCAGACACAGGAGGCAAATTATTTATATTTTTTCCATTGAATCAGATGTTGATTTCACAGTTAAGAAGAAAAATCAAATACAAAACAGTGTACATATTTCTTTTCCAAATTTTTGTTTTTCTGAAACAACAACCAAAAAAAAAGTGATAAAAATGACTGTTCAAAAATGTATTGAAAAATTAAAATAATGAAAATAAAAGTAACTGTTCTAATAAAAAAATTGATTGCTGTTGTAGAGATCTTGTTCCACGTTCTTTACTGATCTGACTGGTTAAATTGTTGTGGATGTCAAATCGGATGGATGATTAATTCAACAAGCAAAGAAAATTACAAACCTTTAAATTGATGAAACGATAAAAGATATATAAATAGACAAAATTTTGTCAGTAAAATTTTTCCAGTGGGAATGATTTTAATGAGGAGGGTGGCAATTCCAAACATACTATAATTTTACTTTGGCCTTAGTCATTCAATCGACATATTTTATCACAAACAGTATGGAATTTCACTCAACACTGATATTTTATTATAAACAGTATTGAAATTCACTGTTTTCCTTCACTTGTAGGAACGTTACAGATGATAAGTATTACTTAATCAAAATTCAGACTGTGAGTGTTGTTTTCTGTTACGATCACAGATAATGTAATATTGTCCATGTTTCTGTGGTTTTCGGGTCCTGATATCTTCTACAACTTTTGATTATTAACGTTTAGAAAATTGTTTTTCAGTTTCGAGATAATTCTGATATCAAATTTTAGGGGTCGACCCTGCAATTTCTTCAAATAGTCGCAAGAATAGTTTTGAACATTGCATATTATTTAGAATAATATCTTGAGTAATTTTTGTTCTTTAATGCTTTATAAAATAGTTGTTTAATTAGAAATTAAAAACATCAAAGTTTTCATTTACATTTTCCCCTATAAATCTCTTATTTATAAAATGTATATATACCACACAACAGGTATTTTCTGCGGGTGCAAATTTTTGTGATTGGGTCTCTGAAAGGTAGTAAATCATATTCCGCATTTCAATTTCTGCAGTTTCATTATACCTGTCTATACCCATATGTATCGATATATATGTGTTGTGAATGTAATATTTGTGGGTTTCTCCTACCTGCAAAAATAATGGACAACTGCAGATAATATCTTTTATACAGTAATCAGTACCTGTAGTTAGAGAGCGTTAAAACCAAAAATTTTGAATAATCCTTCAAAAATTCTTACCACAGTTTCGGAGGTTATATGAAATAGTTTTGATCTTTCTTGACTCCTCATTTAAGGGACTGGTACTTAGATAACTTAATATCATCAGATAGGTCTTGACATTATCTACATATTTTGTACTATAAAGCTGAACAAGATGATTTTTCAGTTTCAAGATTTTTGGGATATTTAGTTTTAAGAAATGGAACCGATCCTGTATTTTTATTTTTTTAAAGATTCCACTACAAGTCCCTAATTACGTAACCAATAATCACTTTGATGATATCAGTAATTTTAAATTAAGACAAGAACGTTACTTCAATAATGCGTTACAAATTTGTTATTGATTTCGGGAAATTTAAGAAATACTTTTGATCCTTCTTTTCTCCTTATTGAAGTGGTTGGCTCCTAAAGCTCTACGTCATCAAATACATGTAGGTATTGCCGTTATCTACAACTTACGTTTTATTCGTCCTGACAAATTATTTTTGTAGGAAAAGATACTGAAGAAAACATGTCAAAAATGAGGCAAAATGTCTGTGCCACTTTTTCAGTAACCCAAAAATTTGAAGCTTACCTTAACAATATCAAAAACAAAGAGAGAAAGACTTGGAGAGGTAGAAACTGCCAGACGCAGGTTAGCTATACTAAATATGGCAACCTCATTTATCATCATCATGGATTTCCATAATCCTTTAAAATGAAGTTAACCCTTTTCAGTTCACTTTCACTGAAAGATCAAATGAGCTTTTCTGATCACCCATTGTCCATTTGTAAACCTTTCACATTTTCAACTGCTTCTCCAGAACCAATGGGCCAAATTCAACCAAACTTTGCACAAAACAACCTTAGGTGAAGGGGATTCAAGGTTGTTCAAATGAAGGATCATGCTTGCCTTCAGGGAGAGATAATAATGAAATAGTAAAAAAATTACTGATCACTTTTAAAACGGTTTCTCTTCAGAACCATTGGGCCAATTTTAACCAAAGTTGCCACTAAGAAATATCTTTGAATGATTTTTTTTCAAATATAGGGCTATGTACCTCTCCAAAGAGAGATAATAACAAAATAAGGAAAAATACATTGACAAATATTTAAAAACCTTATCTCCAGAACCACAGAAACATTTGGACCTCGTATCTACATGAGCCTAAAAAAGGGTTATGCCAGATATAGCCATATCATCTTAATAATGGGTCATAGTGACCTTGATTTAGGGCACAATGCACCTTAGATTCCTAAGATGCATTAGCTGGCCCAAGTTTGATGATTCTAGACCAAATAATTGTCACGTTATGAGTCAGACAGGATTTTGCCATATCACCCTAATCAAAGGTCACAGTGACCTAACTTTTAAGTGTGACCACCCTCTGTCCACGAAGTATCATCTAACAAAGTTTGATGATTTTAGGTCTCATAGTGGAACAGACAGACGGACACGATCACTATATACCAAAATACACCCTATCTCCGACGGAATTATAAAAACAAATGAAATGTAAATGTGGTACAGGTTCGATCACTGGTGGCCAGATAGCTCAAGGTAGAGCACCTGACTAAAACTTCAAGGAACTGGGTTCAAATCCCAGTCTTGTCCACTGCATTTTCTCCATTCCAGTTACATAAATATTGTAATATGAAGAACTGAAGCTATAAAAATGTTCAAGGTTCTACACACAATTAAAAGGTTGCTAAGTTATTTGCTTTCATACTTTTCATTTCTATATTTACCTTTATGTCAGCAGGTATATTCCAAAGAATTTTGCACACAGTTCTGAATAAACTTCAGGAGGAACAAAAGATGTGCTGTTTAACCCATTACTTCTCCAAATCTTCTCCTGTCCATAGTTTTGTAGTGCCCTGTAGAACTCGATTAATGCCACATAACTTCTGATGTGCTCCCTAAAACAAAGCAAAGCCACAATACATCCTTCTTTTTTATGATTGAGTACATTGACACATTAAAGAACCCTCAATACTACGACCCTGGGCACTACGCATAGGTCAAAATTCGTGGTACATCACTTACAACTGATGACGTCTCAATAGGAGTGAAAACAATCTTCAACGGGACGCAAAAGAAAGAATCAAACAATCAATCAATCGTACATCTGTGAAAATCAGGATACAATGAAAGGTCAGTTAAAAGGAAAATCTAATACTTATATTCAACAAAAAACGTTGAGGGTGATGGAAATCTTGATTTACAATTTTTATAACGAAAAAGCATATTTAATCAAATTAAATCATATAGTTTTTTTCTGTAAAATAACAGCACATTTAATACAAAAACTAATGATAAATGTTCACTTGGTCAGAAGAACAAGACTAACAGTTATGGACACCCTCCTAATCAGAGTGAATTTCCATATCCAGCTATTGCATAATGTGTTTAATTCAAACACGACATCCCCGTGGGGATCCGGGTTGTTAGAATTGATCATTAGTACCCTTTGCTTGTCGTAAGAGGCGATTAAATAGGGCGGTCCTTCGGATGAGACCGCAAAAGCCGAGGTCCCGTGTCACAGCAAGTGTGGCACGTAAAAGATCCATCCCTTCTCTAAGGCCATAAGCGCCGAGCATGGGCCTAAATTTGCAGCCCTTCACCGGCAATGGTGACGTCTCCATATGAGTGAAATATTCCCGTTAAACAATATTCAATCAATCAATCAAACACGACAATCGATCCAACGAAAGTCTATACTTTGTGCAAAGCAGACAAAGAGGCAAAAATGCACTACAAAATGATATTGTACATTTTAGAATTCCTTACACAGATTTGAAATATAACAAAACTATATGTAAATAATCGTTGGCAAATGTATTTGGATTTCTTTGACAGAAGTCAACTGTATTCTATTCCAAACAAAGTAAAAAAATCGTGCAACATCGTAATGAAACGCCAGGACGAAGTTATCATTTCAAGAATACGCATCGGACATTCAAAATTGACACATTCTTATTTATTAAACAGAGAACTTCAACCTCAATGTATATCTTGTGACTGTTCATTAACTATACAACACATTCTATTGGAATGTAGTGATTTTATACCCACATGAAATAGACTTTTTAATAATGTGCAATCAATGTATCAACTTTTTACAAATATTGACTATCATCTTATTATAAAATATTTACAAGAATACGACTTTTACAGAAAAAAATTATCCTTTACAATATAACCTATTCATATACACAAAATGATATGTATTTCTACTAGTTTACGTATTTTTAACTTTTAAGTCCGTCGGATGGGACGTTCAAGGGTGTCAAGGATTACATTTCTTGATTTTCGAAAAAGAGTAGGCTCACAGGGAAACTTCAACTTTCATAACCAACCACATTTCAGTTGCTTAACCGCAGTAAAATGGCTGAAATATTGCCAAGTCGGCGTAAAACCCGAATAAATCAATCAATCTATACTTTGTGTGGCCTCCCCTTGCCTGGGTAACAGCCCTGCATCGCCTGGGAAAACTTTGAATAAGTGAACGGATGGTCCTTTGGGGAATGTGATCCCATTCCTCTAACAGATCGAGAGCAACTTCAAGTTCATTGGTATTGGGGTATTGGCAGGCCGTCTTGCTTTCAAGTTAGCTTCATGAAGCCTATTCCTGCAAGTTTGATTAGAAATGTTTACTCCTTGTGTATTGTGAAAGTCCCTGTTTAAGGCAACAGCCGAGTTGAATCGGTTTCGCTTTGCTTGCAGTACAAGATGGCAATCCTGGTACATCGTGGTACATCGTGGTCTTCCACTCCGAGGACTTTCTTGGACTGATCCTGTTTCCTGAAATCTTTGACACAAGCGACCAGTGACGCTTTAAGACCTGTTCATCAATCTATCCACTGCATCTTGTGACATTCCAGTTTGTAGCATCCCTATGGCCCTAACGGCTTCCTGTACATTAAGGCGTCGTCTTTGAGGCATTAATTAATCTGTAATTTGTTTGTGTATAAAAGATGTTTAATTGTCCTTATTTATTTTCAGCATAAAGTATTGACAGCAGTTCATAAAGACATGCTTACCAGTTTTACTCTACAATGTTGATTATTCAACTTTAATGCTAGTAAACCGGGACTTAGTTGTGTTTTAGTTAAAATTACATAACTCATATCATTAAAGAGGTCGGGGAAAAGGGGGTGGGGGTGGGGGGCAAACATGGTTCTGTGTACCCCTCTCCCCAGTTTAACAAGAGTAACGTTTGAACGCTCTAACATTTTGTGTAAACGACTTTATTATCTCCAAACGCTCTACATATTCATATTATTTCGTGCTCTTTGTGACATCTTATTGCACAATATATATAATTAAAATTAGATCAATTGGATCGGCTTACATGGTCTAAATTTCTGGGCTCAAAAGCCAGACTAGAATTTTCTAAATTGTACTATAGAAAAAAAACATGAATAGCAGATATATAAAATCCGATGAACTAGTTACAGTCCGAGTGCTAAAAAGCTACATGTATATGCTAATGTTCATACTGACGAGCAACCTATCATTGCCTAAAGTGCGTCGCAGTACGGTTAGGTGTTAATTTGACTCGAAACGCGTGTTAATTTATTGTACTTACATAAGAATGCGAGCAATTAATTATCGTTATCAACCCCTCCCATGTTTTGATCGTGCTGGAACGTACATATAAGGAAATTAGAAATAATTTCTTCTTTGTTTTGATAGCTTACTGCCTTATCAATAAATTGCATAAAAATACCATATAAAATATTTTTTAAAAAATTAAATATAAGTCTTGATTACTGTTATCAGTAGGTTTCTGGTTTTATTAATTTATGATTTCGCAACAAGAACTCCCGGGAGTGGAAGTGTGTAAAATATAGAAGCAGGTTTGGTAATCCATCGGAATAACATTAAAGTTTGCGTCATTAGCATGACACCACGATGGTACTTTAACATTTTATAAAGCAATTTACCAGTCACGGTAGCTCCATTTTTACAGGTGGCGTTCGCGTCGTAACCGGTAAGTCGTGAGTTCGAGTCCCGCTTGTGCCATGGCCGCGTCAAACTTAAAATACATTAAACTTAAAAATATAGTGGGGGGGATAAGGCCCCTACGTCCTCCTTGAATTTTAAATTTAAATGTATTTTTAACGTGCCACACCTGCTGTGACACGGGGCCTCAGGTTTTGCGGTCTTATCCGAAGGACCGCCCCATTTAGTCGCCTCTTACGACAAGCAAGGATACTGAGGATCTATTCTAACCCGGATCCCCACGGGTGCATCTGATTAAATATATTGACAACCTTGTTGTTATGAAAATACATTTGATGTCGAATAGTTTATATATTTAATTATTGGTTCCTGGTTTTGTGATACTTCCTTATAAGGAAAGGTTACATATTAGTCGTTGTGTAAATCCTGGTTCAGTGCATGTAGTTATAATAGATTGGAATGTTATGAATGCATGAAAAGGCACCACAATTCATCTAGAACATTATAAGTAGGAGATTCTACTAACATTTAGAACTCAAAATTACGCATTGTAATTCTTGTATTGAAGCGTTCAGATCAGCTTCGAAAAGCTTGTGGAATGTTTGGGAAAAAAGGGCGACCGCTCGCCAATTGATTGATTGATTAGATATTGTGTAACGTTCCGCTTGAGAATCTTTCACTCATATGGAGACGTCACCATTGCCGGTGAAGGGCTGCAAAATTTAGGCCTATGCTCGGCGCTTATGGCCTTTGAGCAAGGAGGAATCTTAATTGTGCAACACTTGCTGTGACAGAGGACCTCGGTTTTTGCGGTCTCATCCGGAAGACCGCCTCATTTAGTCGCCTCTTACGACAAGCAAGGGGGTACTGAGGAACTATTCTAACAACCCGGATCCCCACGGGGCCCACTCGCCAAGATCCCAAATGTAAAATTGTTTTCACTGTCACAACGTTAAGTACCGAGACCACCAAACGATTGAATTTCCTTCAGTACTGAAGACTGCACTATTTCTATTTTGAAATTCTTTAATTCAATCATACCGCCCCTTTTGAAATGTTACAGAACTGCCGGTTGCGAAGGACAGCTGAAGAAATTTGAAATATTTGATAAATGAATTCTCGATTTCAGTGTGGAGATTAATTTTACAATTTCAACATGTTATTTGATAAGAGTGATAGGGTGTATTTCTTTATTACATTGCAAATATTGTCTACACAAGTGAATCGACCAGCGGGCTCATGTTAATTTATACCGTAAATTAGTAAAAAATAAATTTAATTGATTCTCAAACATCTCCGGAAAGGCGTGGAAAGTTTTGAAGACATTTGGTGGGATATGGGAGTCCAGAATGCATTTAAAGTGTCTTTAATTGATTGGACCCATCACCCCTTGGGTAGGTTTGACTTGAAGTTACAGTGCGTTCATATTTGAGCATAGATTCATAACTCTAAACGACTTTAATTTTCAGAACGGAATTCTGAATGGTGCCAAAATGTAGTATATAGAGAAAAATCCATGTAAGGTATCAATGTAATAACTGATCTGTGAAAAGTTACAGCATGAGTGCAAAATGAAACTACAGGTATACGATCTCTTGCACACTGATGAGCAACCCTTCATTGCCTGGAATTCGTAGCGGTATGGTTACACTGCCATTTCAAACATCTACATACCATTGTTACAATTACAGGTTTTAACAATCTGTGGGTTGTGACTTTTGTTGACTTAAAAAACGTGTTAATTTATTTACTTACATAAGAATTCGAGTAATTGATTTTAGGAATGGGCGTATTGTATAATATCATAATATCACTTGTAAGACTCTGATGATAAAAGATAAAGACTGTCACTTGTAAGGTAAAATCTGATGGCCGTAAATGTCTCTACTGTCTTGTGTAGTATATACAGCACCCAAAATGTATTTAACTGCATATAATGACAACCTTATTATGCATCAAAAGCATGTATCTAGACGGGACGTCACCTAGTTTTGGAATATCATGTACGTAGAAGGTTCAAGGTCTGAGATATCATATTTTATATGGAACCTATGTAGCACTGAGATATCATATAATTAAAAAGAACCTAAATTATCTAGAAGAGATCTAAATTTCAGATAGCATACCTCTAGATGGAACCAGTTATGATGTATCTTATAACTAGAAGGAACCAAGTTAGCTCTGATATATCATATGTAACTTAACCAGAAGGGCCCTAGGTTCCGGTATCATATAACTATCAAGAAGTTAGGGTTCACATATCTTATATCTAGATAGGGCCTACTTTTGAGAGACCTAGGTTTCAGATATCATTTAATTAGAATGAACCTAGATTTGCGATGTCATATAGCTAGAAGGGGACTATATTTCAGATATCATATAACTATGATGCATCTAAGTTTCAGATATCATATATATAGTTTTCGAGGTATCATATAAGTAGAAGGGACTTTGGGGTGAAATGTCATATGATTATCTAGAATGGACCTAGCAAGCTCTGAGAAACCATACATCTAAAAGGGAGCCCCGAGGGGATCTGGGTTGTTAGAATAGATCCTCAGTACCACTTGCTTGTCGTAAGAGGCGACTAAATGGGGCGGTCCTTCGGATGAGACCGCAAAATCCGAGGTCCCGTGTCACAGCAGGTGTGGCACGTCAAAGATCCCTCCCTGCTCAAAGCCATAAGCGCCGAGCATAGGCCTAAATTTGCAGTCCTTCACCGGCAATGGTGACGTCTCCATATGAGTGAAAGATTCTCGAGCGGGACGTTAAACAATATTTAATCAATCAATCATCTAAAAGGGAAAAATGTTTTATATATCATATAACTAGAAGGGACTTAGCTAGCTTTGAGGTATCAGAATTAAATGGAACATAGGACTGAGATATCGTATAATTAATGAAAAGCAGGAAAGGTTAAGTTTCACATTCATAATGTGCAAAAACGTACTTTCCCCACACCCAAATAATGTCATCAATACCTCTACACACCCAAATAATGTCATCAATACCTCTACACACCCAAATAATGTCATCAATACCTCTACACACCCAAATAATGTCATCAATACCTCTACACACCCAAATAATGTCATCAATACCTCTACACACCCAAATAATGTCATCAATACCTCTACACACCCAAATAATGTCATCAATACCTCTACACACCCAAATAATGTCATCAATACCTCTGTACACCCAAATAATGTCATCAATACCTCTACACACCCAAATAATGTCATCAATACCTCTACACACCCAAATAATGTCATCAATACCTCTGTACACCCAAATAATGCAAGAATGAAATTAATGAAAAAATATAACGTCTCCTTTATATAGTGAGGAATAATATGCATGTGAATCTAACAAATTTAAATGTCAAGGTCAACAGCAGATAAATATATTTCCGCCTATTTATTTAATCCTTCCCATCAGGAAACGGGAAATTTAGCAGTGCTATATTTAGAATATATTACACGTAGGACAGAAATAAACATGTTGTACATAAGATTTTCTTTGATGTATTCTGCAAAAAACGGTTATCTCGAAAAGATTGGAAATAATGCTCAGTAGCAAAGAAAAAAAAAGAAGAGGAAAAAAGAAAACGAAATGGAATGAATAGGTACGATTCCCGAATCTGGAAGGTAAGTAATTATTTACCAATTTATTGTACAACAAATTAAATTGATTCCCTCAGTGTCAATTACGACGCATAGTTTTATACGCGCGCTAAAAGAACAACAAGGATCCCCATAGAAATTTAGCAGTGCTATATTTAGAATATATTACACGTAGGATAGAAAATGATCGGGGTCACTTTTCACGTAGAAAATTTAACCCGGTCATTATTCGACGTAGAAATATGACCCTTTTCTTGTAGAAAACGTGAATTTTCATTAAAATATAACCCATTCTACATGAAGAAAAATGACCATCATAGAATAATGACCCCTTGTAAATTCTAATTACGGTGCTTTCTCTGGTAATGCCTCGGCGCCGGTTCGATTTTCGCTCGCGCTGATATATGTGAGAAAGTTTGCCAGTTTACTTTCAGAAGGTCGGTGGTCTCTTCACAGGTACATTCTATATGGGTTCTCTCCTCCACCAATAAAAACTGGACGCCACCAGATAACTGAAAATTTGTTGAGTATGGCGGAATACAGTAAACAATCAATCTGGTAATGCCTAAGGGAGACTATTCAGTATTGGCACATTGACTGTAAACAGGAAGTGAATTTATCATTTCTATTGGAATTAACTAAGAATTGAAAATAAATGATTAGGGAAGACGACATTGTTTATAAAATAAGAATTTACTTCTAATAACAGGATACTGATTCGTTGTACCAAGATAATCATCTAGTCACTCACAGGATAAAAACGCTAGTTTCCGCAAAACTGAAAACATATGGAAACCCTGCCGAAACCTGACGTTGAGGTTTCCTGTATGGTTTCCACAGTGCGTAAACGAATGTATACTTTCCGCAAGTTTCAGTCTGCGGAAACTATAAACGGTGATTCCTAATGATTTCTGTAGTGCTGAAAGTTAACTCAAGTTAAGAGATTTTCTAAAGTTAATAATATATAATGATTGAAATATGATTTTTTAAAAACGAATAAGAAAGTTATTTGAGAAAAGATTATTAAGCACTTTATCTATCGTTATTAGAATTAACTGGGTTTAACAAAACTGAAATGAAATGAGATAACAGAAAACACACGGTAGTGTATACTGCGTGTGTTGTTACGTGTGATAAGGTAGCATATACTGCGTGTGTTGTTACGTGTGATAAGGTAGCATATACTGCGTGTGTTGTTACGTGTGATAAGGTAGTGTATACTGCGTGTGTTGTTACGTGTAATAAGGTAGTGTATACTGCGTGTGTTGTTACGTGTGATAAGGTAGTGTATACTGCGTGTGTTGTTACGTGTAATAAGGTAGTGTATACTGCGTGTGTTGTTACGTGTGATAAGGTAGTGTATACTGCGTGTGTTGTTACGTGTGATAAGGTAGTGTATACTGCGTGTGTTGTTACGTGTGATAAGGTAGTGTATACTGCGTGTGTTGTTACGTGTGATAAGATAGTGTATACTGCGTGTGTTGTTACGTGTAATAAGGTAGTGTATACTGCGTGTGTTGTTACGTGTGATAAGGTAGTGTATACTGCGTGTGTTGTTACGTGTGATAAGGTAGTGTATACTGCGTGTGTTGTTACGTGTGATAAGGTAGTGTATACTGCGTGTGTTGTTACGTGTAATAAGGTAGTGTATACTGCGTGTGTTGTTACGTGTGATAAGGTAGTGTATACTGCGTGTGTTGTTACGTGTAATAAGGTAGTGTATACTGCGTGTGTTGTTACGTGTAATAAGGTAGTGTATACTGCGTGTGTTGTTACGTGTAATAAGGTAGTGTATACTGCGTGTGTTGTTACGTGTAATAAGGTAGTGTATACTGCGTGTGTTGTTATGTGTAATAAGGTAGTGTATACTGCGTGTGTTGTTACGTGTAATAAGGTAGTGTATACTGCGTGTGTTGTTACGTGTGATAAGGTAGTGTATACTGCGTGTGTTGTTACGTGTAATAAGGTAGTGTATACTGCGTGTGTTGTTATGTGTATAATGCGTGTGTTGTTACGTGTATAATGCGTGTGTTGTTACGTGTATAATGCGTGTGTTGTTACGTGTATAATGCGTGTGTTGCTACGTGTATAATGCGTGTGTTGTTACGTGTATAATGCGTGTGTTGTTACGTGTATAATGCGTGTGTTGTTACGTGTATAATGCGTGTGTTGTTACGTGTATAATGCGTGTGTTGTTACGTGTGATAAGGTAACATGACTGTGTATACCGGCCCAGTTAATCCTTTTGTGTATATATTTATTGTTAGTTCCATGTTAATTGCAGGGTTTTTCCTCATTCATGGGAACAATAGAGCGAAATACACAACGTGCTCATGATGAATACGGTCCAGATCTGTTCTTTAAATCTGAAATTTTAAAACATAAATAAAGCACAAAGCTACATTACCATAATTTTATTTTAAGGAGTGGTACATGCAGGTTATAACTGTGTACTATGAAAATCCAAACAAACAAACAAACAAAAACAAAAAAACAAAAACAAAAACAATCAAAGTGCATTGTAAAAATAAGTGTGTGGAGAAAATAATAAATCGCGCATCATATGAATTGATCATAAAACTTCGACTAGGACATTTTTTATATTCACGCAGTTACATTGTACGTTCATTACTAAGGATGTAGATTTTATAGCTGTATAGTTTATTTTCACGATTTTAAAACAATGAATACTGCATATTGACAATTAAGATTTGGAACACTTAGGTGTACAAATGTACATACAGATATATAAATTTGTAGGTAAAAGATGCCGGTAGGAAACAATTTATATGTGCTCAATTAATTCAGTAATCAATACAAAATATGTAATTTGCATTGATATATGCAAATAGGTGATTTGATTGTAACATGTATTTTCGTACCAATAGTATACCATGACATTGGGTACTCGTTCTGAAAACGTATCGTGCCCTGTCTCTATACAGATTACATCTATGACACACATTATGAGTAACAGGCCTTTCAGAACATTTTCCCTAGCCTTTGCAAATTTTTTTGAGAGAAAAAATAAAAGTTTGAATCTTCTATTTATCCATATGAACACAATGGACTTGCGATATTAGATCGTTGTTCATAGTACACAGTTATAACCTGCATGTACCACTCCTACCACTATAGTTAAAATAAAATTATGGTAATGTAGCTTTGTGCTTTATTTATGTTTTGAAAAGTCAGATATAATGGACATTTCTTATGTCATAGAGAGGGAGTCCCCCTTTACACTGTACTAGTAACTATCACTGAGATAAAGATATATGTTCACATTTGCGTTCGATATGAAGATGAATTATATATTCCTTCGTATCTTTGCACCATTCGGGCACTAAGCTGTTGATGCAAATACTTGTCAAATATATTTCTCCATAAATGCAGGTCCAGTTAATTTGAAATTCGGCATATTTCGTTTTATGACTTTAATGCAGTGCATTTTTAAATCGTGCAAAGTTTCACACATCAGACATAGATATAGAATTCTAATACAAAAATCAAATACAAAAAAAAAAGATCCTGAAATTCAGTAAAGTGGTAGCACGTTCTCCCAGGAAGGAACAAGAAGAATCTGCACACGGACCATAGTGACCCTGTTAACTAATGTTAAGGTCAAGTTTTGGGGCGTCCGTGTGGCCGAGTGATTACAGCATTGCGCTCAAAATCACAAGGCCTCTCACCTCTAGTCGGCGCGGGTTCGAATCCTGCTCGCGCCAATATATGTGAGAAAGTTTGCCAGTTTACTTTCGGAAGGTCGGTGGTCTCTTCCCGAGTACACTGTATCTGGGTTCTCTCCTCCACCTACAAAAACTGGACGCCACCAGATAACTGAAAAATTGTTGAGTGTGGCAAACAATCAATCAAGTTTTGGTGTCAGAAAACCATTTTGATTAAAACTACCAGAGAAGTAACAAGCTAGGATACCAGTCTTATGTGAGCATACCACAAAAAGATTCATTACTGAACAGTTGAAGGGTAATCACTATGACAGGAAAATGAAACAATATTGTAATCAACATTGAGGTCCATATATTTAAGGCTTTCCACTATTCTGTGGAAAGTGATATTGTTCTGTATATTTTTTTTTTACACCAAAATGCTTTCATGCCTCAGGACTTATCGAAATGCTTTATTGTTCAAAACAGTACTTCTTGAGAAATATTCAACCTATGTACTTGAATTTCGACCCCTTATAGAATTACTGGACCTTACACAAAATCCTCCTTTGTACGTTAACTATTGAACATATACCTTATTCTTAATAATTATCATTCCAATTCTTTTCAAATATGGTATGAAGTATCTTTGGGACAAGGTGAACATAAATTGTAGATCTTAGGACTTCTGTCCCCCTCCCGGTAAAAATTTTGCCTAACACAATAAAAATATGTGCAACACAGTATGCGACACAATTAACTAAAACCTTAACATGTGAAATCCATGTGGATCTTGAATGAATCTAAAGCAACAGGAAAAAAACCCACTTATTTTGTTAGTCAAATCTCAAAGTTCTGAGGCACTTCATGTGCAGTCTTTTGAAATTTTTCCTTGCTTGGCCTTATACAGAACTTAAGATTGTTGTCAACTTCAGTTCATACCACCCCTTTTAATTTTTTGCTTTGACTTCACTATCGTTGATACCATGAAAGGTAATCAGTTAAAGTTTCTTTACCTTTATACCTGGTTTTTACATTTTCGACCTTGAATGTGGGGTCAAAGATCAAGGTCATACATGTATATATTTTCTAATGTTTATATTTTTCATAAATTAAGCATTCTTAAGATTGGGTTTTAGGTCAAAGTCACCTCTCCTTTACAAAACATTGTTAAAATCTCTCTTTTTTTAAAGAAATGTTTTTTGTTTTTTCATTTTGATATCAACAGATCATGCAGATGGCGAAAGTGCCTTTGTTGATATAGTAGATGACATGTAATGATTTTAAGTGAAAGTCTAGGAGTATACAAGATGTGCAACAGTGCATTTGATATCAATAGAGCATGCTATTATTGATCGCTATCAAGCTTTACATATACAAGATGTTGGTCATATGAAACCACTAGAATATTCCCACTGACTATCATCATTTTGATGGTCCCCTTCAAAGAAAATGGACATATTGCTTTGCACCTGTTGGTCGGTTGGTATGTTTGTAGACCACACGTTGTCCATTCAATATCTTGAAAATTATTTATTTGATGATAATGATATTTATATGTGGGTTGGTAAAGAGTAGAAGAGGACCCCTATTGATTTGCAAGTCAAAAGTCAATCCACTCTGGACATAAATACTGTCCACTCAGTATCTTGAGAACCTTTTGCTTGATTGATATCAAGCATGACACACTGTTCATTGTCATTAGTAGATGACACCTATTAATTGTGAGGTCACATAGTCAAAGGTCAGTGGTCAAACTGGTCATAGGTATAGACTGACCATTCAATATCTTGAGAATACTTTCTTGACAGATATCAAACATGGTACACGTGTACAATGTCAACAGTAGGTGACCCCTTTTGATTTGGAGGTCACATGGTCAAGGGTCAAACTGGACATAAGAATACAATGACCGCTCAATTATCTTGAGAACTCCATGCTTGAAAGGTATCAAACTTGGTACACTGGTACATCCTAAGATGTAGATGACCCCTACTGATTTTGAGGTCTCATGTTCAAAGGTCAAACAGTACAGAGTAATATTTTGTATCTATATTTTTAGAACTATTTGCTTGATTGACACCAACATTTGGTGCACTAATACATCCTAAGGAGTAGATGATCTCCATTGATCTTGAGGTCACATGGTCAAAGGTTAATCCACTGTTGACAATTAGGAAGCTTAACATATTGTTTGTTCAATACTTTGCATTGTTTTGACAATTAAATCATACACGTGTGTAACTCTTTTCAATTCTGTACCATGAGGGCAATCGTATTTCTAAAACATTTCTTGTTTACACTAGTACTGTTGTAGACATACAAGATTGTTTAACCAGCATAAGATTGTATTATTATTCAATAATCTTTACATACGTCACTGAATCTTTAATAAAGCAAGGTTGTAGAGTAGTTTCAGTAGTGCGTAATCTGTGCGTAAACCTGGGGTGGCGACTAGTTTCAGCACTGCGGAAACATTGCGGAAACCTAAGGTTTCAACAAGTTTCCGCTGCGTAAACCACGTGGAATCGGGGGCGGCCTAAGTTTATGGAGTGCGTAAACCCTTGTAAACTTGACGTTTCCAAACTGACACCCTGCGTAAACCATTCGTTTTCTTACGTTTCGCAAAGTTTACGCACAGTGTCCGCACAATGGAAACCATAGTTTTCATGTAGTGTCTGTGTTTGTGGGATCTGGTATTAGGGCGGGCTCTATTTATCATGTAGGGAAAGTGAATGTATATTTCAAAATGTAATTATATTTTCGATCATATTTTTTGAGTTAAAAGAGTTTAATCATTACAACCCCACCCTCCACCACTAAACTAACATTAATTGACCAATGTGAAATTCAGATTTTGAGCTCATTTTTAGCTAACCGAGACGAGGTCGGGGGAGCTTATGCTATACTTCCGGCATCGACGTGTTTGAAGCAATTCATGTATGGAAAAGTATAGATAAGAAACAGTGATTACTTTTATAACTCCTCTAAGAAATACAAAGTAGAAAGTTGGGCAAACACGGATGCTTGGATATACCAGAGGTGGGATCAGGTGCCTAGAAGGAGTAAGCATCTCCCGTCGACCGGTCACTCTCGCCGTTAACCCTATACCATGATCAGGTAAGCGGAGTAATCTGAGTCAAGATTCAGTGTGCCAGGAACGGCCTAAAAATTGGTATGAAACACGTCAGACAACATATTACCCACGGACAGATTGTACTGGCAAACTAAATCGTTATAACGAACATAGAATTTGCGAAATGCTGACTTTAAATGAGACTCTTGAAATACAACCATTGTAGCATCAACTTGTTTGACAATAGCCTCCCTCTATTTAAAAACTGATCATACGCAGAACAAACTCGTGTATTGAACCAGTTGATAGATATAAACACCGTATGCAGGTGAGAATGAAATATTGCTAAATAAATATGGGAAGTTGATAATGGAGAAGCTGAGATCATGTCGTTTGTTGATTTGGAACTCAAAATGGCTGAAAATTTTGCCTAATACTTGACTTTCATATGTCCCCGCCTCTTTTTCCGGAAATCCTGGATCCGCCACTGATACCATTATGGTATGAAATTACATCATATGATATGAAATAATTAAATGCTATTTATTACCCATATCTTGACAACTCGTATCAACCTCTCTTACATATCATACTACTCTGCTAGGACAGGAGTCTTTTTTTCCTACAGGGTTCAATTTGTTTCAAATAAATTTCAAAAACCGACTCCTGGATCTTTTTTTTTCTACCGCATCCCAAAGGGATACTGGCTTGGTAGAGAGTGACCATCAGAAATCGACTGCACAGATTTCACTTACACGCCCGACGTCTTCGTGTCATTCCCTGTTTGAGGAATCGTCACATTAGGGCCCGACTCCAATGGTGTCGTGACCAACGCTGGAATAATCGCCGATAGAACCACGTAACGTTCTCAGACGAGTCGACATTCACTGTGGACTTCCTGAACAGACGCAGGAGGGTTTGGCACCGACGTAACGAACGTTTCCATGACGTTAACGTCATTAGACATGCTCGCTATGGGAGTGGATCTGTAATGGTGTGGGGAGGCATCACTGTTGCTGGCAGAACTGACTTGCATATTGTTGTTGGACGTCTCACAGGGCAGTACTACAACATCTTGGCACCCCATGTTGTGCCGTTTGCACGTCTTTATGGCCGCCGTTTCAGTTTTCAAGATGACAATGCCAGATGTCATAGGGCCAGGATCGTTAGCGATTATCTTCAACAGCAGAAAATCACAACATTATCATGGCCCGCACTCAGTCCTGACCTTTCCCCCATCGATCATGTTTGGGACATGCTTGGACAGTGGCTACACCAACAATCTCCTGTCAATGTCCAAGAACTTGTTGCGTCTGGTTAGGAGTTGCCAGGCCGAATCCGAGCTTGTCTGGCCAACCGAGAGCGTTTTAACCGCTACTGACTCTGTTTCAGAATGGTGGAAATTTTGCTGTGTGACCCTGTGTTGGTGTCGACCCTTATTCTGGAGAATCTGTCCTTATCTGACTGTACACATGGTTTCGAATAAATTGACAAATGTTTCCTTAATATTTTTCTGTCATTTGTTTCCTTCCTGACCTCATGATCTGCATTTCATTGTCCTTGTAAATGCAATATCCCCTACGTTTTTTATATGTAAAACATTTATATATTATCTTCTGTAATGCTATTGACACTCAATGGAAACTAAATAGATATTTAGAAGGAGTAGGTAGTCCTTTACCAAATTGTAAATTTCATGATCCTAGGGAGTAAAGGGTTGATTCCAGGGTAGTGCCAAACTTATTATAGTGTTTAAATGTGCTGATACTGTATAAAAACTAAATGTATATATAAGAAAAGCAGATAAGGATGTACCACTATTGTGAATTTCGCAACCCAGTGTTGACTCTAGGACGAGTCTAAATTGTTAGCCTTTCATCTCTCTAAGCACTTTCGAGGGCATTTAAGTTTTAAAAACACATCGTGTTTTATACATTTCCTGAATACTAAAATTTAGCTTAGATATTCAGAACAGGGTTTCTTTTTTCTAGATTTCATAGTTTTGTTTCACTAGCGATACTTTTAACTAATATTCGAGTGACCGATAAGGCCTGTGGGCCTCTTGTGTTGTTGTATATTAATGATACGTGATATGATGTTACCGAAACATGTACCGAGTATAATTTTCATTTTGCTAGATTACGGGAACCAAGTCCGTTGGAAATTATCATTCTGGCGATAAGATATGCTATATAGTAACAGTGGCGTCATTAAATAATCAAAACAATAACACAGAAAATGCTTGTTTGTTTGGTTGGTTGTATATATTGTGTAACGTCCCGAAGGTTAGCCCAATGTAGTCGTCTCTTGCGACAAGCAACGGGTACTGAGGATCTATTCTAACCCGGATCCCCACGGGACTTTTTGTGTTTGGTATTTTACGCCCCAATTGAAAATCTTGCCCTAATGTACACACATCAGCTTTAGCAAGTTTTCATTTCCAAGAAATTATTGGTAAATATAAATACACAGATATTTATCTACCATGAATTTAATCATCTTATTTTGATTGTGTTATTCGATTATTTCAATTTATTATTGATTCACCTATCAATAATACCGATTGACTTGAGCATCACTGAAGAGACATTACTTGTCATCGTGCATCAACATTCGTACCGAATATGTTTTATATTACAAGGAAGATGATTCATTTCAGTATATTTATTGATTTACTAAACATGTTGACATATATTCCTGTTACACAATACAATGTAAGAAAATAAACAACCTATATACATGTCCATGGCATATATAACTCCTTGTACTAAGCAAATGTTCATTACTGTGCACATATTGGTAAATATATACATACACTACGACACAAAAAACCTTAGTTTTTAGCGTACTGATACGAATAAACTGCTTAGGATTAGTGGCTATCCTACAAACGCCCAAACGACGAATTACAGCTTTTGTGCAAGGAAAATAGTACATGCCCTTTAACATGCGTACCATAATACAAAATTATTGAGTGCAGTATGGTTTTAACTAGATTTTTTTGTTGTTGATTTTTTTGTTTTGTTTTTAAAATTTTTATTTTGGGAGGTGGGGGTTATAGTTTTTGTTTTGTTTGTTTGTTTGTTTTTGTTGTTGTTTTTTTGTTTTTGTTTTTTTTTTTTAATTTTTATTATTTTTTGTATACACACACACACACACACACACACACATATATATATATATATATATATATATATATATATATATATATAATGGCAAAATTGGCACACCAATACCTCACATTTCGTAAAAAAGACCACGAGATGGCTTGAAAATCGTGAACATACCTAGAATCAGAATCAAAGCTTTATACAGCAATACATTCACCAACACAACAAATCGTGTCTACACTAATCTAAGTATTCAAATGTTCAACATTTATGGACCACAACTGTATCTACGCAAATAGTGTTTGTCACGTTAAGCTATACTGTTGATTTGCCGTCTTCATTATAATGATTGATTGATTGTATATTCTTTTACGTCCCGCTCGATAATTTTTCACTCAAATGAAGACGCAACCACTGCCGGTGAAGGGCTGCAAAACTTAGGCCCCAGATCTGCACTTACGACCTTTGAGCATGGAAAGGTATTTATTGTGTCACACCTGCTGTGACACGATACCTTGGCTTTTGCGGTCTCATCCGAAGGACTACCCCATTTAGTCGCCTCTTACGACAAGCAAAGGGTACTGAGGACCTATTCTAAGCCGGATCATTAAGGGATCATTATGATGAAAAGTAACTGATTGATTCCTAAACGATTTTACACACACCTTGACATATTACACGGACAAGTGGACTTCTCTATATTGTATGAAGTCACTGGTCTCTGCAAGTGCTTTTACTCAGGTTTAAATGACATTGACCAACATCGTTAAAATTGAACACATTATCATCTTGAAAAAAGCAGTCATTCTCAGATGATCCAGACAATAGTCTTCATTGATGTTGGCCGACGCGCTGCCTTCTATCAGTAGGTGGTAGTCATTTTACTTTAGTCAGAATTCTAGTATTTGTTGACGTAGAAGACTTTCTCATTGTCCTTCGATACAAGGTTGTCTTTTCATGCGGGCCTTAGTTCCAGATAACAGTTTTCATTAATATTGAACACATTTCGGTTGTTTTTCAGCAGGCAGTAACCATTCGGTATCTTTTGCTTGGGTACACACAAATCAACCTGCAAAACAGTGCAAGATTACATGTTGTCATATATAATTTACCGATACTTTTCCTTTCGAACTTCCTTACAAACGTCTATGAACCAATGAACCACATCACTCACCTGAACACCAAAATGTCTGAACACGTGTCAGGCCAAATCTGAGGCCTGGGGTCGCTAGCATATCAATATAAACATTATGTAAGCTTGTATATATGAAAAAAAAACGATATATTAACGAATGTCACACTTTGAACTCATTATGACTTCACCCTGGGCCCAGACATTCTGACATGAACAAATTTGAAATTACTCTAAATTAAGATGCTTGTTTATTTTTTTTTGACAATCCATAACTTTGAGGTTCTTCCAGAAAAAGATTTCTAAAACATGTTTCTGTGTATGACTATGAAGTAACCTAAGGAATTTTGGCAAGTGTTTCCCTCCGGATTCAGTTTGGACTTCACGTGACCGTAAGTGAATCTCTCTGGTAACTACTCCTGTAGTAATGTATAGAAATATTTTTTCTTCAAACAAATGTATACACGCTGGTATTCCCCAGGGCTCGGTTCTGGGACCTTTGCTTTTTTAAATTTGTGTTAATGATGTCTCTGAAAATATGTTGTCATTATGTAGACTATATGCAGATGACAATTCTCTTCAATGCTCGTCGAATAGTGTTCATGTGATTGAATGAACTGATAATCATGATCTTAAAGTCTTAGACAAATGCCTCTGTCAGCGCGTGTTCGAATCTCGGCTGCGGCGTTATGTGAGCAAGTTTGCCAGTTTACTTGCGGAAGGTCGGTGGTCTCTTCCCAGGTACATTGTATCTGGGTTCTCTCCTCCACCAACAAAAACTGGACGCCACCAGATAACTGAAAAATTGTTGAGTGTGGCGGAAAGCAATAAATAATCAATCAATCAATCTTAGACAAATGGGCGAAACAATGGTTACTTCAATTTAACCCTAACAAAACAAAAGCCATGGTTTTTTTTTTAGCATGAAGAAGTTTGTTGATCCCCCAAGTGTTTCAGCAATGTCAGATTGAATATGCTTCTATACACAAACATCTAGGAATAACACTTTCCGAAGATTGCAGTTGATCATTTTATATGAATAGCGTAGTAAATAACGCGTATAAGAAACTTGGGTTTGTTTGTTTGTTTATAGCCGCCTGAGCAATTTTTCAGCTATCCGGCTAAAGTTGGGTTGCTACAAAAGTTGAAATATACTGTATGTAGAAATACCATATCCAAAATGTACACAACGTTTGTTAAACCAATATTAGAATACGCTTCTACAGTCTGGGATGGGTGTACCGGGTGTACAATGTTTAGAAAAGGTTCAGATAATGGCAGCCATGATAGGAACTGGTCTTCCAATTTTAGCTTCACAAACACAACTTGTTTATATTTGTTGTTAAACGTCCATGAAAGAACTACTGTAGGGTTCAAGTTTAACATTGTTTGTTTTAAGTCCATTCAAGAATATTTCATGCATACTGATACATTGCCAACTTTAGGTGAAGTACGCGTAAAGCATTTAGAGATGTGGAGGATTAAGAAAACAAATGGTTTACGCAGGGTTTCAGTTTGGATCAATTAATTAACTGGTCCTGAATTTTATGGACAAATATATTTGACAAGTATTTGCATTAACAACTTAGTTCCCGAAAGGTGCAAAGATACGAGGGAATTCATCTGCATATCGAACACAAATGTAAACAGATATTTTATCCCACTAGTATAGTGTTGTAAATGGGGCTCCCTCTCTATTGGCATTAGAAATGTTCATTAAATGTGAAGTTTTAAAACATAAATAAAGCGCAAAGCTAAATTACCATTTTATTTTAACTATAGCGGTAGGAGTGGTACATGAAGGTTATAATTATGTACTATGAACAATGATATATTAGCGCAATTCTACTGTGTTCATATGGAAGATGAAGATGCAAACTGTTATTTTTCTCTCTCAAAAAATTTGCAAAGACTAGGAGAGATTTCTTAGAACATTTTTCTAAGACTTGATAAAATTCATACTGTTAGCACCTATATGTTTTTATGGGACGATGGGTTGCATGATTTTGCAAAAAAATTAATATATATATATATATATATATATATATATATATATATATATATATATATGGAGAGAGAGAGAGATTATACTTTTTTCAGCTTCTCATACAATCTGGTAGATTTATCTAAGCTTTAAATTGAAAATGCTCTCAAGCAAACAATATTACATGCATCATACATAATGCTCTTAAAGAACTTTGGTTCATACTGTGTGTCACACATGTAATCTATGTAGAGAGAGAGAGCAACATAAATTTTCACAACGAGTGCCCAGTCATTGTATAGCACTGATACTAAAATGTTCAAATCAAATCACCTACTTGCATACATGCATGTAAATTACGTATTTCAGGCCCGTAGGAAGCAATTTCACTGGGGGGGGGGGGGGGGGGGGGGGGGGGGGGAGACCACACCAAAGTAATTTACGACAAAAAAGTGACATGGACAAAACCATTAGTAAAAAGATAACTGCATAAATATGTGCAAGCATTGAGGTGTACGTCATGTACATAAATCTAATTATTTATATATTTATATATTAGTTTCCCAGAAAACCCCTCCACTTTAATTTTAGGTTTTGTTTGTTTGGTTTTTTTTTTGAGGGGGTGTTAATTTTTTTTTTATATTTTTTTTTTGTTCTGTTTATATCTTAATCATTTTGTTATCAATCATTTCTGAGTCATAAGGTATTTAGTACCCTGTAAACTTTCCAAAATTCGCCAGTCTGTGTTCACTTTCACTTACGAACTCCAAACTTTTTTCATTTGATTGTCTGAAAAATTCAACCACACTTGGTATATCTGGCGTAGAGTCTTTTGGCAAAACAGTCTTTAACATTATAAGCTGGCAGTGAAGATCCTTTGGCTTCAAATCTGTATCATATAGGGTCGTGACAAAATTGAATTCTTCTTCAAACGTTTGACCTGTACAAACCTTAATTACGAGGTTTGCAAGATTAACATAAGCTTTGTAACCTGGTTGGTCAAATCTAGATTTTACGCCAGCTAAAAGCAGATGTAATGCCTCGTAGAAATCTTTTCTATACATATCTGCACACAATGAAAAAGTAAGTGCTGTTTATAATTTTTTTTCATTTAAGCTAAAGGACAGTCACACTGACTGACTCCGAGTCTCACTGAATGAAATGAATTTTCTGCTTAAAAATAATTATACATAACACTATATGTGGATTTTACTATATGAATTTTTTTTTGGGGGGGGGGGGGGGCACTCAATGTCAGGTTTCCGCAGACGGAAACTTGTGGAAACTATATAATCATTTACGCACTGCGGAAACCATACAGGAAACCTCATCGTCAGGTACTTTGCAGGGTTTCCATATAGTTTCAGTTTTGCGGAAACTAGCGTTTTCATCCGATGTCCGACACCGTAGTTGAAAGTTTTGTAGAAATATCTATAATGTAGTTGAAATATTTGAAAAATACTGAGAACAGCAAGGAATTTTCATTTTGTTCACCTTTTAAAAGCAATGCTTTACTGTTTAAAAGATATGGCTTATATTAGAATTTTCTATAAATAGGTCAAAGATCCACGTATAGGTCACCAAGATTCCATTATCAATGAAAAGGTTTAGCCAAATATGAAAATTCTATCTCTTATATTTTGTTTTTTGTTTACCTCGATAATTTTTCACTCCTATTGAATCTTCATCAGTTAGGTGAAGTCCCACAAATTCAGACCTACGCTTAGCGTTCAGGATCGTTGTAGGATTGTCTAACGTGCCAATGCCTACCGAGACACGGGACCTCCAAAATTAAGGTTATATCTGAAAGACTCGTGATTCTCAATTCTAAATGCCGAGCGTTTGGTGAAGGAGCAATCACTACCTATCGTTACGTCTTAGGTTTGACGCGGCCATGGCACGAGCGGAAGTAGAGCTCACGACCTCCCGGTTATGAAGCGAACGTTCCACCACTGAGGTACCGCGACCGGTTCTATCTCTTATGTTGTAAAAGAAGATCTGATCAAGCTTAAAATCTTTTATGAAAATTTCATACAATTAGGTTATTTGTCAATGTCAAGGTCACAAGGATAACAAATCTGGTGTTCTTAAAAAGGTATTCTCACAAGGCATGTTCATGCTTAATATAATACAGAACCTCTTACGATTTGAAAAATATGGCTTATATTAGAATGTTCAAATCGTAGGTCAAAGGTCATCAGGCCCAAGAGTTTGGTGTTAATGGGAAAGTCTTGCCACAAGCAATATGCAAACCAAATATGAAAGATCTACCACTTATGGTGTAAACGATATGACTAAAGTTAAAGTTTTTTGCCACCGATAGACAAGGAGTGAGACGAACAGGCCAAACACGAAATTATATGTCCCCCAATCTTTGAGTTTGTGGGCATAAACACACTCCATGACAATGCGAAATCATTAATTTGACACTCTAATTTGGCAAGTTTAAGGTGACGATTTTCAAAAACTCCAAACCAAAAAAAATTGTACACCTTTTGCGACTCCGCCTAGGCTCAGGGGATCATTGTATGGATAAGTCTGAAGATACACTGTGTGGTGATGTAGGCATACTACTTTGATGACATGTATCATTGTGATTCTTGAAAAGAAGAATGACTTCCAAAAGTGTTTCTACATATAACATATATTAATTTTACATTCACTGTGTGTATTCTACTTCGTTTCTGTTGAAATCCATTGCATGCACGAAGACACACTTTGCTTCAATCTATTTCCCCGACCAAGCCCTGTTGCTAATGGTGTTCAAAAACTAAATCACTAGTATAATGCGTATTTCTTACAAGTGTTGGCTCTTCCGTTTTTTAACCGGGTTGCACGAGGAGCATCCAGCTAATAATATAGTGAATGTCGGGTAGGCGGGCGTCCTCATATAGGGTATCTACTTTGTGTAATTAGATCCCCAATCACCTCTAGTCTCACATTCCCAAAACTTTGCACAGTTGTGATGGACACATGGACGATGTGCATGTGACTCTGTGGAAGTGCGCGGACATTTTTGAAAAATTTACATGTAGTTGAACTTTTTCATTTTTTCAGCATCTTTTGAATCGACGGTACCTACTTTATGTTATCAACCATTTGACTGGTATTATCCATACTGTGTACACTTGTTATGTACACAATGGAAATGTGTATGTGACCTTTCGGAAGTACTTTGGACATTTTTCGAAAAAATCACATGCAGTTGAACTTTTCAGCATTTTTTAAATAGATGGTGGGTGCATTGTGCAAGCAACTTGTTCAATTTGCTCAGATTTTTAAAAGCAAAATTACAAAAAGTTGAACTTTATTGTTTTCTCTGCATACTGTGGGTAGATAGTACCTACTTTGTGTATTCAACACCTTTTACAGTTTTCTCCGATAGACATCCCTCAAAATTCAACATGATAGCAATTGAGTGATACTACTGTCTCCATCATAGATAACACTTTAAAGCAACACGGCCATTTTTATTCTTGAATCGCTTTTATAATTCTTGAGAATATTCTTTAAACACCTCTATTTCTATTACTATTTCTTAATTACTGTAGTATAGTACTATTGGAAAAGGCCATGGACCTTCATATGAACACACCTGAACTTTCGTCATTGAAGATGATGCTGTACGGTATAACGGCATATAAATTTTAATCAGAAGCCGTGCACTCAAGCATAATTAAAAGTATAAAGTAATCTACTTAAATACAATGACATCATTTACATGTACACTTTTGTTTCGAATCCCTAAATTTGACTCCTTAGTTTAACGATGATGGCCGATGCAAATGCCAGCACATGTTCTACTGACATCATGGATAAATATTACGGATACCGAGCCCAACCCAATACAACAAGGAGACTTGAATAATATTACGGATACCGAATCCCACCCAATACAATACCGAAACTAGAAATCAAGTATTTTCCTTATGTGTATTCCCTCATTTAGTAATAGGGGCCTCTGTGGCCGAGTGGTTAGAGCATTGCGCTCAGAATCACAAGGCCTCTCACCTCTAGTCGGCGCGGGTTCGATTCTCGCTCGCGCCGATATATGTGAGAAAGTTTGCTAGTTTACTTTCGGAAGGTCCGTGGTCTCTTTTCGGGTACATTGTATCTGGGTTCTCTCCTCCACCATTAAAAGCTGGACGCCACCAGATAACCGAGGAATTGTTGAGTATGGCGAAAAACAACAAACAATCAATCAATCATTTAGTAATATTAATTGTGAATCTTTACATAACCATTTACCCTCCGTTTGAATTCTGCATCTTCCACCAGTCGTTTCACGGAACATCCTTTGCGAACACGAGCTGTATGCAACACTTTGTATTGGTAATGAATAAGAACACGAACATTCCGTCTAGTGGGTGACGTGCCTATAAAGTAATCTTAAATTTAATATCACACAGTACACACTACAAAACAGTAATGTCTAATTCAATATTACTAAATATAAACTACAAATAAGTTCTGCGTCTGTGTCTTAACAGTTGTTGATTGATTGATTATTTATTGCTTTCCGCCACACTTAACAATTTTTCAGTTATGTGGTGGCGTCCAGTTTTTGTTGGTGGAGGAGAGAACCCAGATACAATGTACCTGGGAAGAGATCACCGGCCTTCCGCAAGTAAACTGGCCAACTTGATCACATAATGCCACGGCCGAAATTCGAACACGCGCCGACAGAGGTGAGAAGCCTTGCGATTTTGAGCCCGATGCTCTAACCACTCGGCCACGGAGGTCCCTTCTTAACAGTTGTGATACACGAATGTTTTTATTCTCGATTTTGAAGAGTAATGAGGACAATGTCATCTATGAATGATGACTAGGTAAGTAGCAAGAATTATGCAAATTTAAATAAGTTATCATAAGAACGTTTCTAAATATATATGACATAAATTGGTAGCTATGTTTGAAATATTTCGACCGTGTCTCCTGTCTTCTTCAGTCTGGTTATAAGGTCAAAACGTTTCAAGAAAGTGTTCATATCTTTAATAGTTTCCGAGAACACTATAGGACAAAATATCCCTATGAAAGTCGGGAAAACGTCAATATCGTACGCAGTAAGTGACGTAATCAACATGGGGAAAAACTTTCGAGTTCAAGTGCAATATCTATCATTCTTGAAAATTTGACAAAAATCGGTCAATGCATCTCCGAAAGACCTTTTTGTGTGTGTGTATGTGTGTGTAATAGATGTAAAATAAAAAGCATTAATATTTATATATATTAACATATTTATATTTAATATTTGTATAACGCAACATATATGTTCGTAACATTTGTATAACATAATATTCATATTAACTGTTTATATAATTTGACCCGGTGGGGATCCGAGTTGTTAGAATAGATCGTCAGCACCCCTAGCTTGTCGTAAAGGGCGACTACATGGGGCGGTCCTTCGGATGAGACCGCAAAAACCGAGGCCCCGTGTCACAGCAGGTGTGGAACGATAAAGATCCCTCCCTGATCAAAGCGCGGAACATATTGTTTATTGCTTTTACGCCACACTCAACAATTATTTCAGTTATCTGGGGGCGTCCAGTTTTTATTGGCGGAGGAGAGAACCCAGTTAAAATGAACCCGGGAAGAGACCACCGACATTCCGAAAGTAAACTGGCAAACTTTCTCATAGAGCGCAGGCCTAAATTTTGCAGCCCTTCACCGGCAATGATGACGTCTCCATATGAGTGAAAGATTCTCGAGCGGGACGTTAAACAATATATATAATCAATCAACAATTGATGTAATTTGTCTCACTCATGCTGTTCATCTGACTTTTTGTCGACCTCTCCAGTTCATCCAAGGTTGTAGAGGATTCATACATACAGCCTAAAATGTGAACAGTATTAATGCATGAATTTTTTCAGCAATACAGAAAATGATATATGAAAAGAGTCAGTTTAATTGCATATATATATAATTGAACGTCTCCATATGGGCGAGAATTCTCAAGCGGGACATGACATTTTTAAACAAGATATAATCAATCAGATATAAATTGAAATAGCTTGTATCTTACAATTAAATACTGGATGATGTAAGGCTTCCAAAACACTAGCTCGTGACGTCACATCCGGATCTAACATCCACATTAGCAAATCTGTTAGATACAGGAGAAGACGACTCGCTAGGAGATTTCTCTTAACCAGTTCATCAGCGATGGTACGTCCATTCAGTAGGCCCTGTAACAAAATTCAGGAATTGTTAGACTAAACAACACCACTATTACGTTTAGTTGTTTAAAAATGTGGTGCTGGAAGATGCAGAAATACAAGACACTTAAGTCCCGTAGAGATTCGGGTTAGAATAGGTTTGTCTCAAGAAGCGACTAGGGCCTCCGTGGCCGAGTGGTTGGAGCATCGGGCTCAAAATCACAAGGCCTCTCACCTCTGTCGGCGCGTGTTCGAATCTCGGTCGCGGCATTATGTGAGCAAGTTGGCCAGTTTACTTGCGGAAGGTCGGTGGTCTCTTCCCAGCTACATTGTATCTGGGTTCTCTCTTCCATCAACAAAAACAGGACGCCACCAGATAACTGAAATATTGTTAAGTGTGGCGGAAAGCAATAAATAATCAATCAATCAATCAAGAAGCGACTAAGGGGCAGTCCTTCGAATAAAAGCGCAAAAATCGAGGCCTAAATTTAGCAGCCTTTCACCGACAATGATGAGGTCTACATATGAGTGAAAAATTCTCGAGCGGGACGTTAAGCATTATATAATCAATCTCCATATCAGTGAAAGATTCTCGAGAAAGACGTTAAACAATGTACAATCAATCAATCAAGACATTTAATCTGATGCATTCATTTTTCATTACATGCAGTATAACGGAAGCGGGTTCTATTTAACCAATGACAGTTTTCATAGAACGAAACACTCTTTGGTACAAAAGGAACTCCAGTGTCAATTAATGGTTTTTGTTGAAATCATATCTTCCAACTTAAAAATGTATATTGTGTGAATATGTTGTAATTGATACCAGTCTGTTCTTAAAAGTCTCAAGAATTAAGTGTGGAATATAGGAGTTGAGTGGGACAGCCATAGATGTGGGGATTGTTTTGAATGTACCTAATGTGACGTAAAATCTATTAAAAATCATTAAACAATTAAAGGACAGTGATTTAAATCAGTTTTCATGAGCCCACATGATTTTTACCATGATTTGAACCATGTATTAAAGATTTTTTTCTGTTGAAGCAAAGTACATCAAACTGAATGAAGAATAATATGATTATATTGATTGATTGATTGTTTGTTTGTTTTACGTCCCGTCAAGAATTTTTCACTCATATTGAGACGTCACCAGCTGTAGGTGAAGTACCACAAATTTAAACCTATGCTTAGCGCTCAGGGGCGTAGAAGTGAGGGTTCTTTAACGTGCCAACCCCTACCGTAACACGGGACCTCCGTTGTTAAGGTCATATCCGAAAGACCCGTGATTCTCACTTCTAAATGCCGAGCGTTTGGCGAAGGAGCAATTACTACCGATTTTCCATCTTGGGTTTGACTATATTCTTATCCATGAAAGTAATAGCGTGTAGTGTATTTTCATGCTAATCGCAATAACAGAGGTTCACAGATTTACATAGGGTATCAGAACAAGAATCTAAAATTAATCTGCACTGACACATTGTGTGATAAAAGAAGAATAGAGTCACTTGAACTCTTCTATTTTCGTTTATGTTAAGGTAACTCAGACGATTGATTGATTGATTGATTATATATTGTTTAACGTTCCTCTCGAGAATTTTTCATTCGTATGGAGACGTGAAGAGCTGCAAAATTTAGGCCTACAACCGGCGCTCAGGGCCTTTGAGCAGGGAGGGATCTTTATTGTGCTACACCTGCTGTGACACGGGCCCTCGGTTTTTGCGGTCTCATCCGAAGGAACGCCCCATTTAGTCGCCTCTTACGACAAGTAAGGGGTACTAAGGACCTATTCTAACCCGGACGAGCTATGTGAGAATTCGGCATTTTATGTGAAGGTTGTGTCAGTTGCTGAAATTAGTAAGTCTTAAATTCAGTATAACAAACATCAGTATCACAACTTTTTAAAGTCACTACATGTACATATAATACTTGTATATAATAATATAAAAATGTTTACATATGTAGTATGGAATCGATCAGGAGAAGATTTCTTTAGTGATCCTTTTATATTCAGACCTGTTTATACTCTGATTTGTTCTGTCCTTGATCACATCTCTCCCACAGGCCACCAAATACAAAAGACTCATTCATGCTAGACAGAATGGCACATGCAAGAGTCCAAACGTCATGTTTCCCGAGATCCAGTTCAACTTCATTACGTTCAGTTAGCAGCTCTGGTGGATAAAATCGTTTGGTACCGTCTACGAAAATACAAAATCAAGACAACATTTATAGTATATCACTTTAATACTTACGTTGTATCAAGGGATTTTGTTTTAATTTCTTTAAAGACACAACTCAGTGTAATGATATCTTTAAACGCCTTAATAAATCTACTTCAAACTTTCAGTATGAAGAACCATGATATCAATAATGATGGGTTTGTTCGGGGTTGGATCAATCATCAGTAAAAGTGTTGAATCCCTGTATATCGGCCTTCTATACATTGTACATGAAGCATTACAATCTTACTGTTATACTTCTGATTGGGTTTGTTGGCAAATTTAGTGGAGCCCCAGTCTAGCAGTGTAGCGGACGCGGGATCACTGTGGTGAGTGAAGACGATGTTTTCCTCTGAAATAAAATAATTTTGGATTTACAATGTTTTTGAGTTTAAATATTTCAATCTTAATTCATAGCTGAGGACGTCTCAGTATGAGTGAAAAATTCTAGACGAGACGTAAAACAACCAACCAGCTAATATATTCTATATATTCTTTACACCTTTGACGTCTATTTAAAACACAAGAATGATAAATAAATAAAATATTGTATAGAACATAAGTTTGATACATATTCAGATACTTTATACCTTTTATATCAAAATGGAAAATTCCAAGGAGATGAAGTTCAGACATAATTTTCAGAAGTCGATGTAGGACAGCTACTAAAAAGTGAACAGTCTTTTCCGGAAAGTTTCTGTAATCTTTCAAAGTTCCACCTACAATGCGATTCAACACAAAAGAATTGAAGATACATAGTTCCCAGAATAATTGTGTGTGACGATGTGAAACATAATGGTAATAGATAAAATAAATACTGCCCCATAATACATGTAATTACATGAAGACGTATCGCAAAATCTTCAGACAGTATACAATGTGAGTAATGGATAGAAAATAATATACTGCCCAATAATAATTACATGAAGGTGAATACAACATCTTGATAATAGATAAAAAAAAATCCCAGTCCTTGCCATTTGCATAATCCATTATAACGGACACTTCGTCACCTTCCAGCACAATACCATATACATCTAACATCCGTGTATGCATATCGCCATAGTAAAGTGGTATTGTTATCTCCTCGTCATTAAACGATGATCTAGGACACTGTAAAAAATGCGTTTACAAATAGAAGGATACGTCAATATATCACTATCAAAGGCCTGAAGGGCCACAAAGGCGTCGAGTGCAATATCATATACATTGTAGGGTTCTCAATAAATTCAGAGGGCAGATAAATTAGAGAAAGTAAGAGAAAAAATGTTTGAGTGCCACAGGAGACTTTTCCACATGTTTAAGTACATAAATAAAGCATTACAATCATTTGTAAAATGTCAGCAAAGAATATAACTGCTTCAGAATGAGACTACCTGTTTATTGAAGTCGTATCTTCTGTTCATGTATGATGTAACAATTATACGGTAGTAACTATCTGCTCTCAGTCAATTTAATGTCTATAAATTCAAAAGTTCAACGTAATATGTAGAAAGGTTATTGAAATTTCAATTTCAGTTCCCAATGAATGCTACCTAGCCTGGGTTTCTTCGCAAAATAACTTATTTTCGTCGCGATGCACACGCTACTTTCGTTTTGCTTAATTACGAATCGGGATCAGGATTACCAAAAACAAAACCGGAAATAGTCTTTGTGCTTTTGGAATAGGAACCGAACCGTGACAATGCACAATCCAATTTAGTATTTATCTGTTTCTACTGATCTGAAATATGGATTCTTGGTGAAACTACGAGTCTATAGATATAAATGAAAACAAAATTTGAGCAGGTTATTTTGTAAGTACTTATGATATCGTGCGACATAAATTTCGCGGGAAAAACTGTTTCGTAGTAAATCCATCCGCGAATAATGAACTTTTCTTGCCAAACAATCATTATCTCATTATTGAACAAAGATACAATAATAAACAACGGGAATGGTATTGTGCCTTTCAAATATTAATTAAATTCAATATTTCTAAGTCTTGAATCGTAACAAACGTTCAATATCAATAGGCACTATTTGATTTCGCCCATTTAGATGGGAAAGGCGGTGCATAGACAAACGTTTGCATGATCGCTAAAAGGCACTCAAGCAAGCTCAAAGTCTTAATAAAAACTGACGAAAAACCCCCTCCCGGAAATTGTATGCTAATTGTAACATTTTACTTTTTTTTTTTTTTTTTATCTCATTTCATATCAGGACACAGTCGCCGGATAGCTGAAAAATTGCTCAGGCGACTATAAATAAAAAACAAACAAACAAACATATCAGGACAGGTATCATCGTAAATAATTCCATAACAGATATAATTTCTTTTCCTGAGAATCTAAACATTGATTAAGAGATCTTTTTATGAACGTCTTTATCATACTCAGTTCAGAAAATATGTAACGGTACCTTCTTGACAACGAAAGGCCCTCCTCCTCTCATTCCTTTACACACACAGAGGTATGCACTTCCGTGTCCTCCAGATCCCAGTCTTTTGAGAACCTCATATTCGTGGCTACTCCTGAATTTTCCCTTTCTGTTCACCAGTCTTTGAATCAACTACAATACATTAAATGTAGGTACAATATGCCGAAAACCAGATTTTATTCGCGTGGACCATATTTCGTGATTTACTGGTGATGAATTGATTCTCGAACTAATTTTGGACCGTGATTATCTTATACATATACAAGATACATTAAAGTTCTGGTTCGTGATGAGAAATATTCGTGATAATGAGGTTCTCGCGAAATTTCCAAATTTTCTTGCACGCGAGAGAAAGTTGGTTAACAGTACTTCGTAATGCAGTATGTGCTACAATCGTGGTGTATGGAATTATTTGGGGGTCAGTTGTTCACGTACTTTTCATATATACCTACCTCATTACTGACCACCAATCCACAATGGTTTTCAAGACTGTTGTTTTTCAAACGTGACAGATAATCCATCATATCTGATGCGTCCCCAGCCGTAACGGATCTGGCATATGAAGGTTGAAGAAGACCGTTTTTGCTGAGACTAATACGGGCTTCATGAAGCCTTTGATAATAAAAGTCCGGATTTACTGTTATGATGTGAGTTACATGTTGCTTTCCGTCGCTGTTTCTTCCAGACGTTTCTTTGGAAGAACTCTGATGTAATTCTTTAAATTCCTCATTCAGTTTCTTAATATCAGCCTGCAATTCAAGTTCAACAGGGAATCCAGGTAGACGAGTTTCCATATCCTCTTTCTTCCTTAACCCCTGCTCGTTGAATATATTTGATTTGAAACTCAGAATGACGTCCGTAAACGGAATTCCACAGTTTACAAGTTCGTTTGCTAGAACAGGATCAATTTGCAATACATTTTGAGACTTGGCACTGGTAACAGACTGACCAGAATGAGTTGTGCGATTTTCTTTCTCGGAATAAAATTCACGATCACTACATTTTGAAGAAATGTTCATTGAGAACCTCTGTTCAGGCTGTATATTTCCATAATTCTGTTTAAGCGATTGTACATGTGTCTCATAGTATTCGTTCATCCGGTCTAATGTTGGTTTCGACTGAGTACCATATGCGCTGTCTGGCGGCAAATTTTGTGAAGGGTCGACACATCTTTTTACCTCTTGTGGAATATAATAATCAGAATGATTTTCCGTTGAATCGTCCGAATTGTTTGACACAGCCAGATTAGGAAATGGCGCAATCTCACATTCATCATTGAACTTGCACTCCGGTTCGACTTCGTACCTGACCGATGATCTTTGTGGGCCCAGATACTCGTCTGTTGTAAATTCGTATCCACTTTCAGATGGCGGGGATTTCTGGGATACATCTGAATAGCCATGGTACTGTGTGGGCGTGATTGCTTTTTTATTATGCTTTTTGTTTTTCATTTTATTTTCCAACATGTCTGTAAGGTTGGTTTTCCGAGGCAGTTGACCAATCCAATTTGAACGAAATGGAGAGTTGCTGTTCCTTATGGGCACTATTTTTCTTTGCACTTTTTGAAGCAGATTGGTTGACATCAGGTTACGCACGTCTGGTATTGGACGACACAAGGGAAAGTTCACCATATGAATAATTGATTTCGCAGACACATGCAAAGATATATGGCGTTGTTCTTCAAAAGAGCTACCAAACAGTGATACACCTAGGCGTATTTCCTCAGGTGTTATTCCCTCAAACCAAAGCCTAACTGACTGTGTTCCTGGGTACGCGTGTACAGGCGTCTTCATTGTATTATTGAAAGGATTGTATTTTCCATTCTTGAGTTTTCTGTTATGTAATGGAATCCGAAGTGCACGATTGTGATCAAGAAAAGGTTTCTTGCGCATTTTCGTAGCTACATTATCTAGTCTGGAAATGTTGACAATTTTTTTAACACTTTTGTATTCTGCAGGATCTTCCATATATGTGTCAGAACATACATTTGTGCAATTGCTCCTTGCAGGTGTTAATTGTGTCTTCGACAATTGTGGCAATACATTTTGGCAGATAGCATTTGCGAAAACAGGTGTGGAAGATTTGACATTTGGATTATCTGTGGTGAATATTTGCCGGATATTCTTTCCCTTGATGCTGATTCTGTCAATATGCAACCCCCTTTCGTTCACTTGTGATCGATATTCGTCGACGTTCTCTATACATCGATCAATAAAATTTGTCTCCAAGTTTCTTGTAGGGTGATTGGTCTTGTGACAACCCCCCTCAATAACGTTTTCAGATAATGCGTTATTTGAAGAAAAACAATTTCTCGGGCAGGAAACTTCACCCAGAGTAGCATTTTCATGGATCGTAGGACATTCGTGGTTTTGAGGACCTTTTACAACAAACGTTGGATGATCCTCTGCATGACTACGACTCGTTTCATGATCATTGTGCGACAGATGTGATTGTTCATACAGGATTTTTTCTCCACTGAAAAGCTCGGACAGGCCGTTTCCTTTTATTTCTGGTTCATGAGATAAACACTGTTGATTTTCATTACAGTGATCTCCCTGATCAGTATGTTTACGAGAGGACGGTGGAGATAAAACCATGTTCACAGCAAGGTTTACCTGTCTGAAGTTTGGGAGAGGCATACGCTCTGACAAAGCAAACTTTTTCCAGTCTAGTGGTTGTAGCTTTGGCGGTATGTCGCAGATCATCATGTACTTATTCAGTACTTTCGCAGGGAAACCAGATCCTGTGTCAGTATCTTTCATACAAACTTTTAACCTTTGAAACTCTTCTTGACATACTGATCCTGAATATTCTCTCTGAGTAATATGGCATTCATATTCGTCCTGCGTTGGCGGATCTCTTTTCTGTCTAAAAACAGCCTTAGCGTTATTAGTGTACTCGAAGTCCAACCCATTTGTTAAGGCCAATCCACTTTGTATGAAGTACTCCCTCAGGTTCACTCGAACGGTTGCGATTTGGAATGGAAAGTATAGCCATTCTGAGAAAAGCATATAAAACGTTATTTCAACTACTAGGCTTTGATTCAGATGGAACTTCAACAACATGAGTATTCTCTGTTTGTCTTGGGTTATCAAAACCGGAACAATTGCTTCCACGTAGGAATAATTTGCAAAGTACTGTGGTTCAAAGTACGCTATTCCACAGCCACTACCATTAGACTTGTGGCGGGACACAGTAGTTGGAGTCCCCCCATTATCTATTTCCGTATCTCGTCGAAACCTTTTTGTTTCACCTTCGTCTTTTTCACTTGGAACAACTTTTAATTCAACGTCAACATCTTTGTCTTGCCCATCACTTTCTCCATCAGAATCGGCCAAGAAATCGCTTGATATTAGAAAGTCATTGTCGATACTTGACTTGTCATCATTGTAATCTGCGTGCTGACGGTTATCGTTGGTGAATTCTTTCACCAAAGTTAACTTTCGTGTGTATTCCATCTATTTATAAAAAGAACAATGTGTTAAATAAATTAAATAATCAGTTTTTGTATCGGAAATCGAAATCAAAAAATTACTGTTGGTTAGGGCAACTGACTAACTTTCAAAATCTATAGCTTTTTTTTTAAATCCCAACATTGAAGACAGCGATGTATTGCAATAGAGTAGATTGTGTATACATTTCCATTAAAACGTTTGCGAAATGGATGCTGAATATAACCGTAAAATGAGAAATAATACACGTATTGGGAATTGTAATCATTTAGATGTAACAAATAGCTGTAAGCAGTGTTCAAAAAACAAAGAATCTTGTTGTTGGTATAGATTAGAAAACAGGAGAAATTGGTTTTTTGTTTGTTTGTTTATAGCCGCCTGAGCAATTTTTCAGCTATCCGGCGGCTGTCACCATTACCGGTGACAGGGCTGCAAATTTAGGCCTATGCTCGGCACTCAGGGACTTTGAGCAGGGAGGGATCTTTATCGTGCCACACCTACTGCGACACGGGACCTCGGTTTATACGGTCTCATCCGAAAGACCGGCACCCACGTCCCACAGTGGGATTCGAACCCCCGACTCAAGGATCATCAGATCTTTGAGCCCGGCGCTCTAACCACTGCGCCACGTGGGCGGCTCAGGAGAAATTGGGATACTTATGCTATTCTGTTACAATAAATAAGATTCATATGAAAAAGCCAAAATAACAAACAGTATTCAATCTCGCAATTCGTATGGAAAATATTAATGAGAGAGATGGGCTGATACGGACCCCTGGACATACCAGAGGTGGGATCAGGTGCCTAGGAGGAGTAAGCATCATCCCTCGACCGGTCACACGCCGTGAGCCCAGCATCTTGATCAGATAAACGGAGTAATCCTCAGTCAGAATCAGTGTGCCAAGAAATACGTCAGACAGCATTTGACCTAATAGAGGGTTGTACTGGCAAACTAGACCATTATACGGCCATAGAATTTACGAAATACTGACTTTAGACGAGACTTTACAAACGTCTGTAATATCAACCTGTTCGTCAGTAACCTGTCTCGATTTAAAAGCTGATCATATGCAGAACAAGTTCTTGCTTACCGAGTCAGCTGAGCGATATATACACCGTATGCAGGTGATGATGAAATATTGCTACAGAGATAAGGGAAGTTGACGATGGAGAAATTGAAATAATCCCGTTTGTCATAAAGTTGAGTTTTGACAAAACCTGCCTGTGTGTACCAGAATTACTGCCGTCTCGCGGGGTATCAGTGTTCCACACACATTTTTTTCTTGAATATTTCATTTTGTATAAATACATCATCTTTTTGTTTTGCATAGTTATAAATACTCAGGATTACACGTTTTGTATCGTTTAAAGTCCTGGAAGGGTTTCGCAGTAGATGATGCGGACTATGAAATAACAAATTGTAGAAACGGAAAAGTGCGATAAAATAATTTTATATATTTTGTAAGTTATTTATTAGAACCAATAGCTTGATGATAACAAACATCAATCAACTTTTGAATAAAAGCTTATCGAGTTACAAGAATAGAAAACAAAGGGCTAACGGTCGGAGTGACCTGTTAATAGAATTGAAATACACCTTCTATTCGAAACGCTGACTGATAGAGGCAATTAACTTTATACATGCTATGCAAAATACTTCAGATCATGCTTTATGTGCGAATGCGACATCTAATTCCTGAAATGACAAAGTCGAAATATTTTGCCAGCCTTTATAACAGTGATACTGATGAACCTTAGAATGGAAATGATGGTCTTTATCATATATATTTATAACTCAAAGTAGAACTCCTATACACAAAGCATGTATGTACAATTAAGAAATTTTCATATTTGAAAATATGCGACGCGTCACACTGGCGTACTTCATGAAGCGCGTTATGCCGGCGTGAAGCGTTGCAGTTCATACTCCCATGTATTTTCAAAACTGAAGTAATTGCATGTTAATTTTATTTCTGCCGGCAGTTTACAGCTATAATGCATTCATGGGGCAGTGATTATCATTACAATTTTAAAGATAACGAAGCAACAACATTGGAAATGTAAATATTCATAAAAGCAATATCCTATAGAAGAGGGGATGGGGTTTTATTAGAGCGTATATTGTAGAGTAAAGCAATTGTCCAGTTTGTGGTGTGTAAACTTGAGAGAGTATTGATGCAATGTTGTGTTTCTAATAGAATAAGAATCATTATCGCTCGTCCAGGACAAATTTTTACAATAATTAATATTTAAGAGGTGTGTACAGGTATTGATAAGTAGTGGAAAAGTGAATTAAAGACCTGAGTGAATTCAAGAGACGAAATAGCGCACCATAGACAAGAGGTGAAAATTCAAGAGATGAAACATTAATGTGGTTTGCAAGAGTTGAATAATTATGGGATGAAAAATTGATATGCATTTTGATTTGCAAGAAATGAACAAATGCAAGTCGACATGATATGCGTTAAGAAAATAACAGTTCATGAGATGATAGTTTGTTTGTTTGTTTGACGTCCTGTCGAGAAGTTTTCACTCATATTGAGACGTCACCACCTGTAGGTGAAGTACCACAAATTTAGACCTATGCTTAGCGCTCAGGGCCGTAGCAGTGAGGGTTCTTTAACGTGCCAACGCCTACCTTGACACGGGACCTCCGTTTTTAAGGTCATATCCGAAAGACCCGTGATTCTCACTTCTAAGTGCCGAGTGTTTGGCGAAGGAGCAATCACTACCTATTTCTCGTCTTAGGTTTGACGCGGCCATGGCACGAGCGGGGCTCGAAGACAGTTTGAAAGTTAACGAGTAATTGAAGTCTTGAAAGAGATGATAGATGCATATGGTGTTAATATCTCTCAACTGATTTGTAAAGCAAGAGCTTGTTCTGCACATATCAGTTTTTAAATCGAGGCGGGCTACTGACAAAGAAGTTGGTGTTACAGGGGTTTGTCCGGTCTTGTCTAAAGGCAGCATTTCGTAGATTTTATGGTCGTTATAACGACCTGGTTTGCCAGTAACAACTTTCCACTGGGTCAAATGCTGTCTAAACGTGTTTCATACCAATTGTTAGGCCGTTCTTGGCACACTGATTCTGACAACGGATTACTCTGTTTACCTGATCGGAATGCAGGGTTGACAAGGGATGCTTATTCCTCCTTGGCACATAACCCCACCTCTGGTATGTCCAGGAGTCCGTGTTTTCCCATCTCGCTGAATTGTATTTTCTATAGGACTTACGAGATTGAAACTGTTAGTTATCCCTTTACACGTAATTCTTAACCAACTGTTAGTTATCCCTTTACACGTAATTCTTAAACCAATTTGATTAGTATTTGTATATAAACATATAGATAATTTTTAGTGCAATTGGTCAGCATCTGCCGTCGTACGTCGTCTTGTAACCATTGAACATTTTTATGACTACATTCCAATTCTTTTCAAATTTGGTATGAGGCATCTTTTGAACAAGGATATGGATTTTAATTTCACGACTCCCTGCACCTCTGGGGCCTTCAGAGTGGGGCAAAACAGTTTAAGATGGTCCACAGCCGCGTATTCGTAACAAAAACCAAATGCCTTGTGACCTAGAACAGGAAGGTCTCTACCAAACTGATTACTTTCATGAGGTTCTAACTCCAGGGCGGGAGAAACTGGGAGCATATTGATATTGTTTATGTGTAAAGAATCTAAATTAGAATAATAATTTGTTTAATATTATTGCGACTAAATTGATATTTTAAGGAGAGGTAGTCTTTTATCAATTTTGTAACTTTATGATCCTAGAGGTAGGGCCAGAGTTGTGGTACCAGGGTGGAACCAGAATTATCAAAGTGACTAATGTATTTATCATTTGAAAGCTTTCTTTAATTTCTCTAAATTTTCTGATTTTGTATTAAAACTGAGCAATATTTAGGAAAAGCAGAAAGGGTTGTACTAAAGTTGTTAATCTAAGGTGAATTTAAAATAGTAACATAATGTTACTGTATGACGTATTCTGCGGAAGGTCGGTGGTCTCTTCCCAGGTACATTGTATCTGGGTTCTCTCCTCCACCAACAAAAACTGGACGCCACCAGATAACTGAAAAATTGTTGAGTGTGGCGGAAAGCAATAAATAACCAATCAATCAATCAATCAATCATTTTGGGGGCCTTTTATCTTATTAAAGAAGGCATATTGGTTTCTACTGCTGCTCATTGTTAGCATTTAGCCTAGATAAGCAGAACAGGAAAATTATTATTAAAATTATTATTATTATTAAAATAGATTTCGTAACCCTTAGGACTAATGATACTTTGGGAATTTCAAAACTTCCATCAGAGTGCCTAATGAGTACAGTCATATTCAACGTTAACCTGTTTTTAAAGTATTTTGAAAATCAATACCAGTATGATGATAACTTGATTCCTAGTTTTCTTTTTGTCCCAAGAATAAAGAATGAATGATGTGAAAAGAAAGCGTGATTGTACAAAAAATAATGAGACCAAGGCGCAACAAAAATCCATTATAATTAGAAAAAAATGGGATTTCTGTAGAGAATGTGTAACTGCTAACATTCATAAGGGTTTAAATGTATTTTTCTGACGGAAGTAGAGGTAGACTGTGTGTAACAAATTCACTTATACGTATTGCTCCTGAAGAGGTTAATAAAAAAGCCCCAGGAGTTGATTGCTCCAATGTTGTTTGTTGAATAGACAAGTCATACTCTCCTGTAATTATTCATATCTTCATACACATGATTTGGCTATTTATTCAAGATCAATTAACACATCAATATCGAAGATTCACACAGATGATATCATTGATGTTTTTGAAGACTATGGCTTTTTTATTTTCTCTTGTTTCTACATTAAATCTCTGTTTCCAAGATTAAGCAAAAGCTTTTGGTGCATTTTACATGCAAGGGCAATTCAGCTGCTATATGTACCGTGGATTTAAAATTCTATGTATTTAAGTTCTGTGTATTTAATCCTCACGCATATATTGAAATATATCGGATCCATATTGTAACTCAGTTTCAATGACAGTATGTGGATTTTTAAACTTAGATTTAGAAAAGATTGTTTATACTCTTATTGTTTATACTATTACAATGTTTTTTTTCCCATAGGTACGGACTTTTGGTATAGGATTAAAACTCTGCAATTTTTGACGTTATGAGCTGGTATTTATAACTACACGCACGTGTGAGTTCAATATACTACAAAAATACCCTCACCACCTTTTTTTCTTGTTTGTTTTAATTTTACTCAATATCACTTCATATAAAGGGCTATAAAATGTTCCGACCTTCTCGTGCTTCGTGTTAAGTCTTATTGATATCGATATCGGAAGAAGCCAGGATTTAGTGAGATATGAATTTTTTGCACTTCAATAATTCTTCATTCCAACAATGCAGTGTTAAAACTTTTATTTGATATAGAAAAGTGAAATCCGTGTAATCTTGGGATCGATATGATTATGTGTGTTTATTAAAAACAAAAAATGAATGTAAATCGTATCGCATTTTTACATTTCCTCAAAACTTGCAAGCAGATGAATTCACTGACGGAGGTAACCAAGAACATAAATACAATGGACGGAGGGAAAACGCACGTAAATGTTTTGTCTCAGTGGACTTTTTTTTTTTGTAAAATTGTAAAGGTCACTCATTGATCACTAAAATTTATATAGTATTTAATACAAATTTATATTGACTTTTTTGGTTTTTTACTGGTTTTAATAACATTTAAATATTTATCTATAATTGTTTTATAAGTAACGTTTATATCGGTATTTATTGTTACAATGTATTAAATATAAATAACATTCATATAAGTATTGCGTTATTATTAAATAAATAACATTTCTAGTTTCTTCCATCACCTTTTCTGGTCATTATTGGTTGTATATCTATTTTTGTCTGGTCATTATTGATTGTATATCTATTTTTATCTGGTCATTATTGGTTGTATATCTATTTTTGTCTGGTCATTATTGGTTGTATATCTATTTTTGTCTGGTCATTATTGGTTGTATATCTATTTTTATCTGGTCATTATTGGTTGTATATCTATTTTTGTCTGGTCATTATTGCTTGTATATCTATTTTTGTCTGGTCATTATTGGTTGTATATCTATATTTTTCTGGTCATTATTGGTTGTATATCTATTTTTGTCTGGTCATTATTTGTTGTATATCTATTTTTTTCTGGTCATTATTTGTTGTATATCTATTTTTGTCTGGTCATTATTGGTTGTATATCTTTTTTTTTCTGGGCATTATTTGTTGTATATCTATTTTTCTGGTCATTATTTGTTGTATATCTATTTTGTTTTTCTGGTCAATATTGGTTGTATATCTATTTTGTTTTTCTGGTCAATATTGGTTGTATATTTATTTTTTTCTGGTCATTATTGGTTGTATATCTATTTTGTTTTTCTGGTCATCTGGATTTTTGTTCTGGTTGTATATATAGTTTCTGCAGGGTTTCATTTCGCATCCCAGTAAATATGCAATGGTTCATAGAGTCGTCATTTGTTTGTATACAATAATCAAATGGCAAAACTCTCCTAAATTTGTCTTTCTTATACATGATAAACTATGAGAAAATGTCCGTCTTCGCTCCAGGTGCATTGAAAAGGCAAATATAACGAACAGGGATCAATCTCATAACCAATTCAATTCAGTTTTCTATTCGATAAAAGTAAATGGATTTCGAAAGTCACACTCGGAAGAATAACTAAATCGCTATTTTTAGACTTTCATAGTGGTATATAACCTGCATAATGATTTTGTGACTCACAGTTAAACTGGGTAAATTAGGAAGATAAAGTGTTTGTCAATCGTTACGGACAAAAATGTTATATTTAATAAGGACGCATTGCGGTCAAACGTACGTAGAAATTATAGTATCTCTCAACATTTCGACATGATTCCTCTCATTTTTTTTGGTCTTATAAGAATAATTAATTGTGAGCTTGTATAATATCACTTCCTTCTGATATGGGTCACTCATCCTCCAGTATGTACGTATGTTATAATTGAGAGGGTTTTCCCTGTACTAGACTTTAAAAGTATGAAGATCATGACCACATTTTTTTAGTGTAACAAAATTAATCGATTTATATAAAAATCAATAATGAGTTTAGAAAAACTCTGACAATTTATCACAGAAAGAAATTACCCCCCCCCCCCTCTCTCTCTCTCTCTCTTAGACCTGAAAAAGAAACACCGATTGACTGAGTTGTTTCTAAATTTAGAATGGGGGTTTTCCAAACAATTTCAACAACAAAGGAGAGATGTTTCCCTCGTTATCATACAAGAAATCAATCGGTACAACCCCCTCTTTGAGCTGTACTGTCATTTCTAGATTAAATGATATATTATTGTAGATTCCGGTCCATTGACGTGCATATTCCTCCCAGTTCTACATGTGTAAATAACGTGTGACCTAATTTTACGGCCACATAAATATTTTCATTATTTACTGGCTCGTGGCATTTTGAAAGATCTTATACATCTTAACACGCTGTCATCGATATTTATGCATGCTGAATGACAGAGAATGGTTGATTATATGTTACAAAGTTAAACAGCTTACCTAAGCTTATGATCAACGGGCAATGTTCTATTAATAGTAAATAGGTATTACATCATAAGATCACGGGACATCAATGAATAAAAAAAAAAAAAAAAAATATAGAAGAAAAAAATAAAGGTTCGTTTGACTTGCAAACCTCGATATTCACAAATATATATGTGTCTAGGACTCACCAAATTATGTTTTCTTTAATATAAAACCCTAGGTGCGAGAACTGCTGCAGTTGTCGAAATATTTTCAGTTCGATCCCAAGTAATTTGGCCTCAAGTTGTTTCGGCCCTAATCCTAACATATTGTGGTTTTATTTATCAAATATTATTTCTTCAATTATTTTAAACGAAATATTTTAAAACAGCTAAATTTACTTCATCCCAAAAATGACCTACAATCTAATACCGTATTTTGCCGCATATAATGCACACTCCCCCTCCCCGTATTTTTGGCCTAAAAATTGTGTGTAGTACAGAACAAACAAATTGACCAAGCGATAATCTTCACTGAATACTTTTGCGAAAATAATGAATTACAAATAAAGAATAAAAATTTGCAATCTCTACAACTACTGTTTTGAGGTAACGGTCACCTGCGGCAATCGTCACTGGATGCCTTAGGGGGAATGATATGCGTAATCATCATATACATATATATTTCAGCAAAGTACAAGATTTTGTAGCGTTAAAGTTTTAATACACTCAATATTTCCTGTGTTGAAACTTAATTAAAATCGATTAAATAGACGACATTATTAAAATATTTAACTAGTGTTTAATTTCATTGTAGTCGACTATTACATGTAACGAACAAAAGTGCAATTTATCGACCCCCTCGTTAATTCTAAAATTGATTGTGATTAAAGACATTAATAGGTGCTATAAATATTGAGTGTTGTGCCTGTAAAAACAATGCTTAGAGATATAAAAAGTTGTATGGGGATGGTAAGGTATACCAGTTATTTACAAAATATATAAACACTGGCTCGTGAAAATGGGGCAGCATTTTCAATTTATGTCCGAGACATTCTGCACGATTTTTCTTCATTTAATAAATAGTGCGAGACAAAAATACTTTAGGGTATTTCTTTACTCTGAGGGGGTGGCTGCCAAAATTAAGGTACAAACGCTGTATACACAACAATGACTTTGTAAAATATGCGATAGTCGCCGTCACGTCTCATAACTTCATTTAACCCCTTCTCTACCGTATCGGTCAATATGACCGATAGCGCAAAAAAACAAGACAACGCAAAATGGGTGCCGCTAAATCTTTTAAACTATGAGCATGAGATATATGATTTATATATCATATTTTACAGATTTTTTTCTATTTTTTGATCATGTAAAAATCAATCATGCAAATGGAAGCATTAAAAAAATATGGGCATTTGAAGTGAAAGATACCTTCGTTAAAATTTGACGTAATGTATTGTTGCAAGGCTATTTTCACCTGCGGTATTAATAGTTTCATTTTTGATTCCAATGCAGTATTTTTTATATTGTTAAAAAGCGTGAATTCCGTACTTTTAGTGCATATAAAAATTATTGTTAATGCTAGGCACATTTACAAGAAAATACAAAAAATCTACACATGTACGTTTTCTACTGCTTTAATTTGTCAATGTTTAGACAAATCGACATTTTACTTATATTTATATATGGAAATAGGGAAAACTAAATCCATCCTGTAAAACTAGAGAAAATTTCCTTTTCTATGAGCCTTTATTTGTGCGATGACTCTCAGTAGTTTTTATTTAACGATAAATTGAAAATGAGACATGCACTGCGGTTTGCTTTAAAATGTTACGTCGTATGACTTCAATCGACGCGCCGTCATAGATCTACATGAAAATAAAGTCATGTGCCATGCTGCTCTTATTGTTATGATAAATTGTACACAGTGACATCTTTGGAAAAATGCAAAAAGTTCAAAGTGATATAAAAACATTTTTATACTGCACAGTACACGTAAATATACATTTTTCAAAATTCATTGATTAGGCCATAGACGTATGATTTATAGGCCTATCGCTTTTTTTTTTTCTATCACATTACATCAGAATAATGTGTTGACCACGAAATGCAATCAATGCATTGACGTATAAGGCCGAATTTGCAATTTATAAATGATATATTGTTAGTTTTATACGGATCTAACAAAAGGGGGGGGGGAACTATTAATAATTCGGGGATCACGCAAGGTCTAAATATATACCCGTGACGTAGCACGTGTAAATATAGGCCTATTTTTACAAGCGTGAATCAGATCGATAAACATCATGGAAAACGACTGCATATCATCAGATGAGGAGGATGCATTAGATTTGCTACTGCAAAATGCACTGGACGACGATGAAAGTGACCCAACATTCATTGTAAATGATGACGTGTAAGTAAATTGTTTTGTTTCTCTTTTTATATTTCGCGCGCTTGGTGTGTATTATCGATTCTTCAATGACAACTCTCACAAATGATCAGTTATATCAATTAGTTTTTTATGAAAGCATCATTGTAGTATAAATAGCATATACACATGGATTTATTCACGAACTTTGAATCATAGAGAAAGAAGCCAAGGAGAGATCGAGATCGAATGTATACAAGAGAGAGAGAGAGAGAGAGAGAGAGAGAGAGAGAGAGAGAATGTAAACACACGAGAGAGAGAGAGAGACGTAAACACAAACGCAGAGAGAGAGAGATCAAGAGAGAGAGAGAGAGATCAAATGTAAATAGACATGTAAACACATAGAGAGAGATAAAATATAAACAGACACATATCCAGAGAGAGAGAGAGAGAGAGAGAAAATGTAAATAGACTTGTATGTAAACACACGGGAGAGAGAGAGGGGAGGAGTAGTGACATAGAAACTGGAGAGAGAGAGAGAGAAGTATTTTGTGATCAATGCTACAAGGCTTAAATTTACCCAATAATAAATGACTCCTGTTTTATCTGACAATTCATGTGATAAATATAGTCATATTGTACACTACAGGTTTTTGGCATCTCAGTCCACCGTGGAAACCTGTAGTTCCCAATCATCTGCAAGTGATGATCCAATGGCACAGCATGGTTTGCACTGGAAGGATGCAGATATTGAGGATACCGATGCCCCAGACCCTAGAACAACTTCCTTTCATCCACTTAGACAACCTGGTCTTCAACTTGGACGATTATTAAGGTTAACATATGAGAGGTTTAGAACTATTGGTACATGTGTATAAAAAAAAAATCAAAGGTCACACTGTTTGTGCGTTTTCTAGGTGATATTTCATAATTTATCTTCAGATGTGGAGCAGGTTTATTTACATCACCCTTAGACTTCCTGAAGTTATTTTTGACTGAGGCACTTCTGATGTCAATCTGCATTGCCACTAACCAATACGCAGAGATGATAATCGGGAAGGGAGATAGAACATCATACGCATGTCATGGGCAATGGACTCCTCTTACTGTAGAGGAATTGTACAGGTAAATAAAATTACGAAGGCAACATCATGCATTCCATAATTATTTTTGTGAAAAATCGAATTAACAGTGCATGATAGTGGGTTTCTCTTTCAGATTTCTAGGGATAATTTTGTACATGTCCGTTGTGAAATTTCAATCGTTGGATAGATACTGGTCGACAGATTTCCTCTACCAGAATAACCCAGTATCAAAAGTGATGTCCAGAACCAGATTTCAAGCCATTCTCTCTTTCATACAAGTTACACCTCCAGCTGATATTGATAAAGGTTCATGTCATATATAATTATATTCAAGCATGCAATTCACTATTTGACAGCTTAGTTTAACAATTTATTGAAGTTGTAGACAAGAAAATGCCTGTCTCTCTACACATATTTCAGTTCATATGCTGATACATGCCCCATTTAATTTTCATGAACAACATTTTTTTTACACTGCTTTGTTTGACATTCTTGTAACTATTCAAACAGGAGAAAAGCTGACCCGTGTCCAGTTCCTTATTGACCATGTCTTGAAGAGATCTAAGGAGCTGTACCAGCCTTATCAGGACATAGCAGTAGATGAGAGGATGGTAGCTTCAAAACATAAGTTCTCAGGAATTCGGCAGTTTATAAAAGATAAGCCTGTGCGCTTCGGCATCAAGTTATGGGTAGTAGCATGTAACTTGTCTGGGTACACATATGATTTTTTTGTTTATATGGGTAAAAAGAATACAGAATTTGCTGATAAAACCAAAGGTCTCGCGTATAATGTTACAGTAAAATTGTGTGAATCTCTCGTGGATCAGGGCTACAGATTATACACGGATTGTTTTTATACTTCATTACCTCTTGCTGAATATTTGTTATGTAGAAAAATTTATCTAATTGGTGTCCTTAAATGCAATAGCCTTTCTATACCTGAAGTTTTGAGAGATGTCAAGTTGTGGGGGAGAGTAGCCAAGAGAGGGGATTTCAGATGGTTTAGAAGAGATAACTTCGTCTATGTACAATGGAAAGATTGTAAAGTTGTAACTTTCATGTCACCTTTACACCAGGGATCTGCTGTTACTCAATGTAAACGTACTATTAAATCCAGAACATCGTGGAAAAAGAGGGAACTTGTACAGCCATCGGTAGCAAATGATTACAATAAATGCATGGGAGCTGTTGATTTGTCAAACCAGTTTATAAACAAATACCCTTCATATATACGATCACAGTATCATTGGTGGAAAGTTCTGTTTTTTCATTTACTGGATATTATGATTGTTAATTCGTTCATATTGTTTCAGGAATTTAGACAAACCCATGAAAGAAACTTCCCTAACTTTACTTCAAGCTTTGGACAACTTGAATTCCACGAGTCATTAGCACACTCACTTATGGGTGTAAGTGATATACAAGAACCTGTTCATTCTGACACACCTAGTAAATGTATTCCGGAATTCGGGGACAAGAGAACAGATTGTATGTATTGTAATGCTGAAGCAATAATTCTAAAGAAAAAATTACCCAGTTACAAAACTTCAGTTTTTTGTCAAATATGTAATGTTCCCCTTTGCCTCACAAAAGAAAGAAATTGTTTCAAGAAATGGCATAGCAAAGAGGGAGAATCTTGCAAAAAAAGGAAACTGTAGTGTCTTTACTGGCCCCCTACTAGCTTTGTTTAAAGTGACAATTATAGTTGATCCTCCGTTTGTCCATCTGCCTGTCCTTCTGTCATTCCACTTCTAGTATATTTACAGTGTATTATTGGATCTTGGAATTATTTTAATTACTGGAATATGACCCCCCCCCCCCCCCTCTATCTCAACTAATATCATTAAACTATATACAAATTTACATTAGTCACAACGATTGGATCAACAACGATTGACTTAAATTTTTTTTTTATCTTTGTATCATAGTTTATCCTTCGTTTGTCCATCTGCCCGTCCTTCTGTCATTCCACTTCCAGTATATTTAAGTTATTCTCAGACAGTGTATTATTGGATTTTGGAATTATTTTAATTACTGGAATTTGAAAAAAAAAAATAATAATAAAAATAAAAAAAAAAAATTAAAAAAAATGGGAACAACTATCTCAACTAATATCATTAAACTGTATACAAATTTACATTAGTCACAGTAATTGGATCAACAACGATTGACTTAATTTTTTTTTTATATTTTTGTATCTTTTGAAGGAATTATCTTCCTACAATGATTAAATTCTGCTATCAGATTGAAATTATAAAATACTGTGGCAATTTACTAACCATGTGCATTTTAATTAAGTATAAACTGCAACAAACAGCTGCATAAAGGCGAATTCTGACAAATATTGCACAGTGGGTGTTGTTGCTTAGCAACCAAAATTATTTATTTATCAATAAAATTGATAAATTTGCTTGTTATGCATTTGTAGTATTTTAAATACCGCATTAGCTGACATATTTAAAATTTTCTATTTTGAACTACATTCCATCGAGAAGGGCCGTGAAACTTAAGATTTACGAGAAAAATACATTCTAAAAGTGCACTTATATGACCTTTGACCTCTGCGGACCATTCAAGGCCACTACGTACTTAGATAAAATTTCTGAAAAATTTTTCCCAATCAAATTCTGAACAAAAATATATGTCACATGCCTATCTCAAATCAAGGCACGGATTGTTTTAAATTGGTTTAAAAGATACAGTCATTTTGTCTTTAAAAACCCCTAAAAAGTGCCGGTAGAGAAAGGGTTAAGCAAGAAAAGTTGTTTAAAAATCTCACATTAGTGTAACATGGTTTTGTTATGTTGAAAAGAATAACTCCTGTTGGGTTCAGGGAATATATTTATTCAACAGTGATGGATTTCTATATGTATGTACAGCCCTGAAATACATGACAAAATATATTGAATATATCACAGAATGCATTAATTAATAATGGACAATGTTACTTTGTGATTTATCTCAAAATCACAATCAAGGGAGATAACTCTTAAAGTTACATACTCTATATGAACATCTTATCTCCTATAAATTGTCATAAAATATTTAATTATAAAAACTGAAAACCTGTAATTACCATTCTATGGGAAAAGGCTTCCACAATATTATCAATCAATCTATGTGGATATGTACAGGAACTCTGTAATTTATATGTACAAGTTTCTAAGAATACTATCTAGTAAAATCTACTGAATTGCTCATTCCGAACAAAGTCATCAAATATACTGATTATAAAATACAATGTAACTTGATAAATTCACCAATTTACTTTCAATAAATATATATCTATTCTCTTGATCTATGAAATTAATGAACTAAATAGCTTTCATTCAATATCTATCCTTTCTCTCTATTAATAGTATGTGCAAAAGGAATTTCATTAAATATGCTAATATAATTATATCCTGGACATATTAGTTGACATTTAATATAAGGATTATTAGTTATGAATTAGTTACTTACCAGAATATAAGAAAAGTCAGTTTCAGGTCTGAAAGGTCTCAAACTCAAAATCTCTGACTGGTCAATCTCAACTCCAGACAAAAGGTGTTCAACTTTGGCGGTAAAACCAATGACCATGAGAATAAAACCAACCAAACGAAACTTTACAAAACTTGACCAATGGATACCAAGAACACTATAAGACCTTTGACATATGCCTTAAGGTAATAAATGAATATGTGTTCAGGTGTATGCAGTGTAGGGGAAATAAAGGAGTGGATCTAAGTTTTTTTATTTAAGTAAAACACATTTATTAATAAACATATATTTATTAATAAACCCAAAATCACTCTATTACAATCTTCCCCCACTTGTGGAATGACTTCCATGTCATTCGAAGAATAATACGGCATAAAAACACTGAATATGTACAAAATAAATATTAAAACGCGTTATCGAGATGAAGACACAATATTCAACAACATCATTTGGCACACATTAGAGTCGACATCACTTAAGAGTCCATTCTTCATCATCTCTTTCACAAAGGTGGCTCTCTGTAACCAGTCTGGTTGGGCTTGTGTCATCATCACGTAATCTTTGGTCCATTCTGGGACTTTTCTATGTCTTGATGACCTTCTTGGAGTTAGAACTGGTGTGGAATCTGGTTCTGCATCAGTCGAAGGCTGTGTATTCTGATCATCACGATCATCGTCATCCTCATCTTCAGTCTGGTTCTCAGGCTCATCCTGCTGAAGAGCGTCCTCTTCCAAACCAGGGTCTGAAGCTCCACTAGCCAAGGACAGGTCGTCACCTTCTCGACTAGGGGTCTCTTGCGGGGAACTTCTTGTCATTATAGGGTAATCTACAAAAGAAAATTCACTATCTGTCTCTGAAATGAAGAGATTAGAATCATTATCAGTACTTTCAGGTACAGTAGAATGTCTCTTCTCCGCCTTCCGTCTAGGTCTAGGAGTAGGTCGAGGAGGTTCGGTAGATGTAAACTTAGAACCTATCGGTAATAATAAGTTACGATGCAATACTCTACATCGTCCCTCACCATCCTCTCTCCTAACTTTGAAAACTGGGATGTCTTCATTGGGTTGCGAGATCACAAGGTACGGATGGTCTTCCCACTTGTCGGCGATCTTATGTTTCCCATCATAAGCTACGACTTTGACCAGTACTCTATCTCCAACACTCAAAGTCGCTGCTCTGGCTCTCAAGTCATAGTTGATCTGTCGACGTTGGTTGCTGTTTGAGCCTGTTGGAACGCCTCTTGTAACCTCTGTCTCATCCGAGAGATGTACTTCGTCGTACACTTGTCGTCATCCTGTGGCCTGGACAATCCAAACACAACATCTACTGGTAGTTTAGGCTCTCTTCCAAACATAAGGTAGAATGGTGAATAACTGGTTGTGTCGTGGACTGTAGAGTTATAAGCGTGGACCAAGGTGTTGATGTAGCTCTTCCAATCCGATTTCTGGCTATTTTATAATGTTTTCAGCATGACGAGAAGAGTACGATTAAATCGTTCTGTGATTCCATTTCCCATTGGGTGGTATGGAGTCGTTCTGGATTTGGATATTCCTAAGAGTAAACACAATTCCTTAATGATTTTACTGCAAAAATTAGTACCTTGGTCTGATTGAAGTTGTTCTGGGATCCCGTAGTGTAAAATGAAATGGTTGAAAATAGCTTCTGCTGTAGTTTTGGCTGTTTGATTACGGGTTGGTACTGCAACGGCAAATTTCGTGAAGTGGTCGGTGATTACTAAAATATTCTGAATTCCTCCTTCGGATGGTTCTAAGGTAAGGTAATCCATGCAAACTAATTGTAATGGTTGTGATGATTGGATGCTTACTAACTCTGTCCTTTCAACTGTCTGCTTGCTCTTAATGCATCGTTCACAGTTGTCTATCTAGTCTGCCACATCTTTGAACATCTTAGGCCAGTAGAATCTTTGTCTGACTAAGGATAGTGTTTTCTCACGGCCTAAATGTCCCATTTTGTTGTGTAAGTAAGTCAGAATCGTTGGAACAGCTGAAGATGGTATGACATGTTGTTGAATGGTCTTATCCTCAGTCTTCACTTCTCTCATCAGTATTCCATCCTTTACTATCAGCTTAGTGAAGTTCCGATGGAAAATTACATCATTCTCAGACTTCAGTGACTTCTTGCATGGCTTTTCAGCTGACAGCACTAGCTGGGTCCAGTACGTGATGCAAGGGTCTGCACGTTGTAATGAGGCAATATCAAACTGCTCCTGATCCCCAGTAACTGGCTGCATAAACTGGCAGATTTCATCGTTCACTGCTAGCGTCTCGGCATAAGGCCGACATATCTGACAAATGGCTTTGATGGAGTCAGATGAAATGGTTTCGGTGTTCTTCAACCTTGACAATCCATCAGCATCTATGTCGAGTTTTCCAGCTCTATAAATGATCTTAAAGTTGTAGTTGGCTAAATGAGAAATGCAACGATGTCCCGTGGAATCCAACTTGACCGTACTCAAAACATAGGTCAGAGGGTTGTTGTCGGTGTAAACCATAAATTCTTTTCCTTGGAGGTAGTCGTAAAATTTCTCTGTAATGGCCCATTTCAGCGCTAGGAATTCCAGTTTGTGCGTTGGATAGTGCTTCTCGGAACGGCTCAACCCTCTACTAGCATAAGCGATGACACGTTCCATCCCGTCTTGATCTTGATAAAGGACGGCTCCTAGTCCTGTCTGGCATGCATCTGTATGCAGCTTGAAAGTTTCACTGAAGTCAGGGTAGGCTAAGATGGGAGGTGAAGTCAACATGTCCCTGAGAATATTAAATGCATCTTCCTGCTCCTGGTTCCATTTCCTGTTCACTTTTTCCTTGCTGTTACTCCTGGGCTTCTTTCCTACAGCCATGACATCTATAAGTGGCCTGGCTACTTTAGCAAAATCCTTAATAAATTTCCTATAATACCCAGCAAACCCGAGAAATTGTCTTACCTCCTCTGGATTTGTCGGTATAGGCCAGTTTTTGACTTTAGCAATCTTGTCCGGGTCTGGCTCAACTCCGTCCTTGGAGACGATATGTCCCACGCATTTCACTTTCCTCATGAAAAAGGAACATTTCTTGGGGGAAAGTTTAAGCCCATAGTTTCTAATCCGCTGGAACACTTGCTGTAATCTGTTAAGATGCTCTGTGAAAGTAGATGAAAATATGATTAAATCATCTAAGTAAATAAAACAAATCTTCAAGTGTAGATCGCCTAAACACTGTTCCTGAAGACGTTGATACGTAGCGGGTGCGTTTGCTAAGCCAAAGCTCATCTTGTTAAATTCGTAAAATCCGAGAGGTCCAGCCGTGAAAGCGGTTCTCTCCTTATGGTCTTCCGCGATCTCAATTTGATGATAGCCTGACTTCATATCCAGGACACTGAAGTAGGTATTTCCTGATAGTGAGTCTAGAATTTCCTCAATCCTAGGAAGCGCATAGTTGTCTCTGATAGTTCTGGCGTTCAGCTGCCTGTAATCAATGCACAGCCGCAATGATCCATCTGCTTTTCTAACAAGGACAACGTTGGAGGAAAAAGGAGAGTGGGAAGGTCGTATAATCCCAGATGCTAACAGCTCTTTGATGTGAGATCGAACCTCTTCTATCAACGCCGGAGGAATGCGCCTGTACTTCTGTTTAAAAGGCGTCTCATCTGTCAATTCAATCCGATGTTGAACTCTATCTGTCGTTCCTATGTCTGTGTCACCAGTAGAAAAGATATCCTGATAGGATCCAATTAAGTCTTTGCAGGCTTGCATATCTTCATTCGATATATTATCCGGCAAATGGATCTTAGACCAGATATCATCCAGTTTCGGTGATGCAGACGATGGATGATCTTGAGCAGTATCCTCGATAAATACTGGTTGTACTTCACACACCACTGCCTTCGGGGATATCGAAATAGTGCGGGTAGTCACATTGTTGATGGTCACAGGCACTACTTGGTAATTATCCTCATAAAGGTATGGGTGAAGTGTTGCCTCAATATCTACATCAGCTGGAATGCAGAACTTAGGACTCTGTGCTAACATCATGGTGACTCTGTGGTACGGAATCTTCTTATTCACGTAACCATTGATGGTGACATTACTGTTAGGAGGAATCACAACCCTCTTGGCTTCAGCACTCTTCACCAGTCCTAGTGCATACCTATTCCTCTGTAAGTCTCTCTCTCTAAGGGCAATGCATCGGAAAGCCAAGTACCAAGGGGTATGAATGGCGGTATCCTGAAGAAACTTCGAGCCATATTCCTCCTTACTCAAATCAATAAGATTCAGTAAGATGTTTGTCCCTATCAGCACAGGTACATGGGCATTATATGTGCTATTTGGTACAATAAGGAACAAACAATCATGGAGTTTATCCAACATAGGAATTCCATGTGGTGTCAAGTCGACACTGATGTAGCCAATGTAAAGCATCAGTTGCCCATCTGCACATTCAATCTTGATCACCTCGTCAATAGAATGAATTTCAAAAACTGCACTAAGATATTGATAGTAAAAAGCTTCACTTATAGTGGAGACTGTGGCTCCGGTGTCAAGAAGTGCTTGGCATTGTATGTCGTTGATGGCAACTGTTATCTCATTGGCTGCTCCAATTAATTTCGATGATTTGGGGCCTTCGGCCTTCCTGCCAACCCCTCGCCCCCAGACGTTGGCTTGTTGTAGTTTAAATGGGCCTTGCTATGATCCAGTCTTACTCTGCATCCTATAGCAATGTGACCCTTCTGTCCGCAAGTGTAACACACTGGTTCTTCTCTGCTTTGGTGCCTTGAATCAGGAACCCTCGCATCATCAACTTCCGAATAGGGCATCTGATAAGAACCTTTGCCTCCTTTGAATCCTCGCCTCTGATTTTTACCTTTGTAATGAGGCTTAAACTGTTTGCCTTGAGGAGTCATTTGAGGAGTGTAACTGTATTGCTGAGTCTTTAGACCTCTGATCTCGGTCGTCATTTGCTGAATTTGTGCTTCGAGTGACTCAAACCTCTTATCAGATAGCTCTGTCAAAGTTGCTGATTTCGCAGTGGCAGGTTTCCTCTCTCTAGTTTCTGGTTGATGCTCAAATTCAACTCTCATCGATGCTGCTCTCAGTTCATCAAATGTGTGACACTTATCGTAAAGGTGACCACAAATATCCTTGATAGCTGGTCTTAATCCTTTGAAAAGCATAGTGCGCAACATTTCCTCTGATTCCTTATGATGTACAAGTCCTTTCTGCTGTGCTTTACTGATGATATCTTCCAATCGACAGCTCCATTTTGCACAATTCTCATCATCCCTTTGTCGGGCACTATAGAATTCAGCTAAGATATCCTCTCGTTCCACCACGATTCCATAAATACTATCAAGTTTCTTCAAAATGGAAGCGACAGAAGCTCCAGGACCGAGATGCATAACAACACGACTAGCATCGCCCCTTAGTGAACGTCGTATGACATGCTGTATAGTCTCTGGTTTGTACGATTCGCTAAGTAAACACTGAACCTCGTATCGCCACACATCGTATGATGCATCTGATTTCGAGTCTCCAGAAAACATGGATATCCTAGGATAATGCACTGTAGGAGTTGTAGGCGGGTCCACCGTAATGGCATCAGTACTTGTTGTTGGTTCTGTTTTCACATCTGAATTCGCAACTGCTGCAGACATCCATTTTATAAAATCACCAGGTGTATCAGCTTTTGGTTTCCCCTTCAAGGACCCGAGTGCTTTCACAATGTTCTGAATTTCTTCAGGAGTCAATGCGGTATCTTCGCTTTCGGACATGATGAACGAATGTAAAGTAGCACACAGGAAAATAACACGACAAAATAAATTCATATACACAACGGTATTCTTGTATGTATCATTGCTGTATCACTTACCAATATAAAGTTGTTCAGATAAACTATTGATGTGGAATAGCTTGAATTAATTCATTATAGACAAGGGAGGGTTGTTCTGAATGAACAAATGAAACACGGGGTAAAAAGTAATTAAAGTTGTTAATCTATTCAAAGTAATAAACTAAATATTAAACTAGAATGAAGTTTAGTTAACGGAAGGAATGATGATAATTGTTGACTTCCGGTATGGGTTGTACACTTCCGGTAAACCAGATGAAATGAATTTATAAGAAAAGTTGTGAAATAACAACAAAAGACACAAGTCAGCTAACAGCTGATAGCAAATTCGGAAATATAAAAGATATTAAATTTATTTGAAAACTACGCGAAAAAAATTACCTGAAAAAGAATAGATGAATAAACACAAAGTCAATTTACCTGTATATCAAATGCTGAAGGAAATAAACAACAAACACTGTTGAAATAAATGAAGTTTTACACGAAATTTGTAACGTTTGTTTTCACCGGAAACACGTTTAGTAAAACAAATAACACGATGCCCGAGCTCGATCGGAAATACGTAAATTCAAAAGAAACCGAACCCGATGTAAATCAGAAAATCAAACACGATCGAAATACGTCTGAAATAAACAGAAATTAACTAGGGCAATGGGAATGCAAGGTTTTAGAGGACAGAATATGTGTAATATGTTGGGTCTGCTACACCAAACAATTCAATCACCACTTTAGACAAATATACCACTGTGACAGCTATGACTAATAAAAGACAACTTGCAAATGAATTGATAAACCAAGCTGCGCTCTCTCAATAATCACTCGATGAAACCACTTGAATAAATCACCTTGATAAAATACAGTCTTGTCAATATACTGTCAGATGTCAAAAGATATAGCAGTTAAATTATAAACTATACTTAATTATCTGGGTAGGACTTACTGGAAGGTAGGAATAAAGTGCACTGTTAGTAACACCACTTACCCATTCTGGCACACTAGCTGCTGTTCACTCTCAATCTTATAACTTAATTAAGCAATGAATATCGAAGTGCACTTCTAAGAAAATATGGGTACCATAAATACTGAGACATATCTAAACTAAATGTAAGTATGGTATACCAGATACTACAGACAGACGGACAAATGATATGATATCAACGGTAGAAAAATATCCTAAATGATTACTCAAATGTATACTAGTCAATCAATTCCAACAAAAACATTTGCATGAAGTAAATTGAGGAAAAAATATAGCTATTAACATATAATATTGGACAATGTCCAAGTCTCTGAATGTTTCAATGTCTTTGGTTTATGGTTGATCACCAGTCTATGCACAAAAACATGTAACGCACCAAAGTGTCAGTCAATCAGCTGATCCAGAATCAACACTATGTACACTCACTGTCACGAATCACAAACAGTTTAGCACACATGGTTTCACGAATACGGTTCACTGATCAGTCAATGTTGGGAAATCCACGATGATTTGTCAGTGGTCACTGCATGGACACGCACATCTCGTGGGTAGTCGCTTTTCCACCAGTTTGCTCCGGTCTCCTGACATCCTGATATCCGTCACTGTCCCAACGTGGGCGCCAACTTGTAACAGGGTTTTGTTATGTTGAAAAGAATAACTCCTGTTGGGTTCAGGGAATATATTTATTCGACAGTGATGGATTTCTATATGTATGTACAGCCCTGAAATACATGACAAAATATATTGAATATATCACAGAATGCATTAACTAATAAATGGACAATGTTACTTTGTGATTTATGAATATAATTTCCATCAAGATAAATTCATTACTTATCTCAAAATCACAATCAAGGGAGATAACTCTTAAAGTTACATACTCTATATGAACATCTTATCTCCTATAAATTGTCATAAAATATTTAATTATAAAAAGTGAAAACCTGTAATTACCATTCTATGGGAAGAGGCTTCCACAATATTATCAATCAATCTATGTGGATATGTACAGGAACTCTGTAATTTATATGTACAAGTTTCTAAGAATACTATCTAGTAAAATCTACTGAATTGCTCATTCCGAACAAAGTCATCAAATATACTGATTATAAAATACAATGTAACTTGATAAATTCACCAATTTACTTTCAATAAATATATATCTATTCTCTTGATCTATGAAATTAATGAACTAAATAGCTTTCATTCAACATCTATCCTTTCTCTCTATTAATAGTATGTGCAAAAGGAATTTCATTAAATATGCTAATATAATTATATCCTGGACATATTAGTTGACATTTAATATAAGGATTATTAGTTATGAATTAGTTACCAGAATATAAGAAAAGTCAGTTTCAGGTCTGAAAGGTCTCAAACTCAAAATCTCTGACTGGTCAATCTCAACTCCAGACAAAAAGTGTTCAACTTTGGCGGTAAAACCAATGACCATGAGAATAAAACCAACCAAACGAAACTTTACAAAACTTGACCAATGGATACCAAGAACACTCTAAGACCTTTGACATATGCCTTAAGGTAATAAATGAATATGTGTTCAGGTGTATGCAGTGTAAGGGAAATAAAGGAGTGGATCTAGGTTTTTTTATTTAAGTAAAACACATTTATTAATCAACATATATTTATTAATAAACCCAAAATCACTCTATTACATTAGCATTTCATTAAAAATATTAATAACCATTAAGTATAGAAAACTAACTTTTTAGTGGTAAATCATTGTCTAACTTATATTCGTTTATTTATCGTTACGTGACATGACATTAAATAGTGGCATCCGAGGTGTAGTACGAATTCTAATTTTCTGTTTTAAAATAATTCAATCTGTACATATTTTAAGTGTCACATTTTCTACAATTTTACGTTTCTAAAGTAATTTTCTTGTCATAGTTTTTATTAATCGCTTGTAAAGATGTAAAAAGCGTGGATAAAAGCTGTTTCTCTGAGTGAAACCTTATAATGCCGAATTTCACCTGACCCCCCCCCCCCCCCCCCCCAAAAAAAAAAAAAACCACCCAAAAGCAATACCACATCAAGCAAGTATTTATTTATTTTTTTACTTTTACCATTTCCCCCACGTTTATTATTATATTTAATTTTATTATGGTTTAATACCACCGAATATCGAAGCGTGCAGGTCACACGACCATTCAAGAAATGGGAAGAATTTCGTGCAAATCGTTTAGTGCAGACCATTCGGCGTTCCGTGCATGAATCGTTTCGTTTTGTGCAAGTGGTGTAGTAGTACGCTTCAGGGTCTGTACCTATCTACTACTCAGGTGACCGATAAGGTTTGTGGGCCTCTTGTTTGACTTCTTGAAAAGGTGAAGATAACAAACAGTGATCAATCTCATAACTCCTATAAGGTTTCCAAAAGAGTTGGGCAAACACGGACTCCTGGTTATACCAGAGGTGGTAGCAGGTGACCAGGATGCGCAAGGGTCCTCTGCCGACCTATCACATCCGCCTTGGGCCCTTATCTTTATTAGACAAACGGAGCAATCCACAGCCAAAAAAAAAGCCACTCGAAATACTACAGAAAACACTCGACCCAATGACATGTTGCATAAGAAAATTAGACCGCAACAACGACCACAAAATCTGCGAAATGCGGACTCAAACGAAACTGTTGTTGAAATTACCCCGTCTACCCGTATAGCTCAGATTGAGATGTTGTTTAACAAAATATCCAAGCAAGAACCAGAGGTACGTTTGAAAGTTTTCAATTTCAAAATAGTGTTGCATATTGGCTCCACTTTTGATTCTCATGAAATTTATCTGGTGTAGCAATTCCTTCGTAAGGAAAACAGCTTTGGATAGTCCATAGGCTGCCGTGACGTTACGCTGATTCGTTACTGTTACATAAGGTAAGAAGTTTAATGAAACGGATATTTATCGAAAATTGAGTTTAAGATGAAATCTAAGGAAGTTTAGTAAATCTCAATCCTCGAACTCTTAAGGGAAAATATCTGTAGCAGGTTGATTGATTGATTGATTGGGGTTTTACGCCGTGTTGGCAATATTTCAGCCATTTTACGGCAATTAAACAACTGAAATATGGTTGGTTATGAAAGCTGAGGTTTCCCTGACGACCCTCAGTGAGCCTACTCTTTTTCGAAAATCAAGGAAACGATCTTTTACGTGCCAAGGGTGTTGTAATCCTTGACACGGGCACCTTTTAACATCCCATCCGACGGACTTAAAAGTTAAAAATACGTAAAAATACATATGATTTTGTGTACATTCATAGGTTATATTGTAAAGGATCGAAATTGTTTTGTAAAAGTCGCATTCTTGTTAATATTTTAGATGACGGTCAATATTTGTAAAAAAAAGTTGATACATTGATTGCACATTATTAAAAAGTCTATTTCGTTTGGGTGTAAAATCACTACATTCCAAAAGAATGTGCTCTATAGTTAATGGACAGTCACAAGATATACATTCAGGTTGAAGTTCTCTGTTTAATATATAGGAATGTGTCAATTTTAAATGTCCGATGCGTATTCTTAAAATAATAACTTCGTCCTGGCGTTTCATTACGATGTTACACGATTTGTTTACTTTGTTTTGAATAGAATAACGTTTACTTCTGTCACAGAAATCCCAATATATTTGCCGAAGATCATTTACATATAGTTTTTATGTTATATTTCAAATCTGTGTAAGGAATTTTAAAATGTACAATATCGTTTTGTAGTGCATTCTTTGCCTCTTTGTTGTTACCATGGATACCAATGACTAGGAAATGCAGCAGAACTCAACTATTTTATTTTGTTTAGTTAGAAGATTGATTGATTATTTATTGCTTTCCGCCACACTCAACAAATTTTCAGTTATTTGGTGGCGTCCAGCTTTTGTTGGTGAAGGAGAGAACCCAGATACTAAGTACCTGGGAAGAGACCACCGACCTTCCGCAAGTAAACTGGCAAAATTGCTCACATAACACCGCGGCCGAGATTCAAACACGCGCCGACATAGGTGAGAGGCTTTGTGATTTTGAGCCCGATGCTCTAACCACTCCGCCACGGAGGCCGCCTAGTTAGAAGATAATACTGGTTTAAAATGTCTAAAATATATGGATGATCAATATTCTTATAGACTGTAGACAAGATAGGGAGTCTGAGAATGTAGTGAAGTATTTGTCCTAAGAAATTTTAATGTACTCTAACCCAAGTTGGATAGCCTTTGCTTCGGCGGTATAAATTGTTGCTTCATTTGGGAGTCGTGCTGAGAAAACGTTGTTATTGATTACTGCAGCAGCAGCAACTTTATTTTGGTCTTTCGAACCATCTGTATAAATATCAGTTGTAGAATGATTAGATTGTTTTAGTTCGGATAACTTTTGTTTGAAAATATCACGCTGATTTTCTCCAAATATTCATAATACACATGCCCCAAACTGATCGTTACAGACAACGCACAGTAACCAATTTCATAGATTCAACAGGAATACCAAATTAAGAGCTGCCCAAGCAGGAATCCCTGAATACACGAGAGATGGGATCCGTTGCCTAGGAGGAGTAAACAATCCATATCGATCAGTCTTTGCACGATTTCGTGAATAGCTCTATTCAATACCTTTCCAACGGTATAAACAGGAGTCTTCACCTCAATATAGTTTTAAACTTTTAGTCATTTCAATAGAGCCAGTCGTTGACCACTGTTGTAAAAATGGTTGGGAAACGAGTTGAGAATATTGAAGAAATTAGAGCTAATATATTTTCACTGAAATGTGGGAAGTTATGGGTCTGATAAGGTGTCTTATGAGACCATTCGTAGTTGGAGAAAGATAGTTCTCACTGGCACGAGTCCGACCTCTGACTGTAACAGGGAAGGCAAATGTCTCGAAAGTCAGGGAAATACTTGAAAGTTATGGTAGGTACACGATGCATGATATTGTCAACGCTGTTGGCATATCGCTATCGCGGGTGCGTTTCATTTTGAAGCGTATTTTGAAAGCACGAAAGATTTCTGCCAGATGGATACCATATATATCGAAAGATGACCAAAAACGGGTAACAGTACAAACTGCCAAGCAATTGCTCAAAATGTTTCCCTATTCAATCAAAGACAATTCGCAAACATTGTTACTGGTGACGAAACATGGGCTCACTATTTGAACCAGTAAGAAAAATTGGAAACAAAATATGGCTAACTAAACACGGTAGAAGGCCGTGGTTGCCAAAAAGACCATAAGCATCACGAAGATTAAGGTTCTTTAATGTATATTCTTCTCACGTGATGATATAGCCATACAAAATCCGGTGCCGAAGGGCAAAATTGTTGCAATAAAAAGCTCCAGAAATATTATCATAAAAGACGCCCTGTGTCAGGGTTTAGGCATGTTCGTCTAATCCATGATAATGCTCCATCAATACATCTGAGCTTGTGAAACAATTTTTGAAGTCAGAGAAGGTTTCGTCTTGCTACACCCACCATACTTTCCAGATCTAGCCACACGCTACTTTATTTCCTTTTTCCACAACTTAAAAGGTCTTTATCTGGTCGCCGTTAGAAGAACCGATAAGCCCTTGGCTCAGTTATCAATCAGTGCCTTAGAGGTCTACCTAAATCAACGTACCGTGACGCATTTTAGAAATGGATTTAGGGATTGAAATTATGTATTTCAACACGCGGAGAATACTTTGAAGGGATGTAATGTTCATTTTACTATTACAGTCGATTGCTTTTGAGATATCGTACAATACACATTACATATCCAACATCCCTCGTAAATCAACACCTGTTGACGTAGACAGAAAAAATCTGATTCGAAACACCTGTTGACTTGTACACGATAAAAATTCTTTATATAACTTTGTTGACGAAATCCCTGTTTCATAGCATTTGTTGACTTATACATGATATAAATACCGTTTATATAACATTTCGTTGCGTAGATAGAAAAACATATTGCATAACACATGTTAACCATTACTTTGTACATGGTCATAAGCTATGAAGTATTCAGCCGAATAAATATGAAATCATTGCATTGTCATCAAGATCGGGTGTCTCTTACCTTCAATCTCGCAGTTTGATCCGTTTTTACATCTTCTGGTGGTTTTTTTTTTATCTGTCTACATCTTTGACATTGGTCGTACCATATAAAACATATTACACAGAGATCTCGTGCACAATGAACTTAAAGATCAAGGTTTTTGCGATATCAAATTTACTTATCAAAGTCAAATCACTGCTAAACGTGGCAACATTAGGGTGTTTTATTTTCACAAACTCGTCACTTTCTTTTTACCCAGAAGAAAAAAATGGTACATTGATAAATTTAAAATTTCTATGTTACCAACTATTTTAATAAGATAAATAAATACCAACACTTATCATCTTCAATGTTTCGGCAGTCGACACATAGCCTGCCCGTTTTAAAAGTTTTGGGCAATGACCATTCCGGTTCAGTCATGTTTCAGATGAAAACATCCGATTTGTGGTCACGTGATAAAAGTGTTTAGATAAGCTGACGTTTTCATTCCAGTGCACCGGTCGCGGTATCTCAGTTGTTAGAGCGTTCGCTTCGTAACCGGGAGGTCGTGAGTTAGAACATATGGCCGCGTCAAACTTAAGACGAAAAAATAGGGAGTGATTGCTCCTTCGCCAAACGCTCGGCAATTAGAAGTGAGAATCACGGGTCTTTCGGATATGACCTTAAAAATGGAGGTCCCGTGTCACGGTAGGCGTTGGCACGTTAAAGAATCCTCAGTTACGGTCCTGAGCGCTAACCATAGGTCTGAATTTGTGGTACTTCACCTACAGCTGGTGACGTTTCAATACGAGTGAAAAATTCTCGACGGGACATAAAACAAACAATCATTCCAGTGCCGGTTGTTGTACATAGAAGACTTGACTAAATTTAGTGGTGAGCCAATAATGAAGTCAGCTTACAGAAGTGGTTGACGATATGGTACATGACCTTAAAGGATTCCACTTAAAATGTTGTGTTGGAGTGGCATGCCACTCAGGCTAACCAGCAACAGAAGTTATTCACTAGGTATAACGTAATTCGTTGTGTTGTCCGGTCTGCTTGAATAAGGCTACAGTATACGTGGTAGCCCGAGCTTTTCCAGTGCAAGGTCGACAGTTCATCTACCCACTGCAGATTAACCAATCAATAAATACCAGTTCATCCCCTATTCCATATTGTCGTCGTGATTTGTAACTTAATTAAGGTTAGACGACACTATTGCAGCTCCGTAGTTACCAATTTCATTGGGGGGGGGGGGGGGGGGGGGGGAGCGCACCAAAGTAATTTACAACAAAAAATGACATCGACAAAACCAATAGTAAAAGGATAACTGCATAAATATGAGCAAGTATTGAGGTGTACGTCATGTACATAAATCTAATTATGGACATAGAATCTTAATTAGTTTCACAGAGAACTCCTCAACTTTAATTTTAAGTTTTCTTTGTTTTTTGGGTTTTTTTTTATTTCTCATTTCTATGAACATGCAATAAAAACAAATTGTTCGTATTTGGCTCATTGATGATCTCAGTGGTATTTTCAATCTTTACAAGGCGCTGAATGAGCGCTCACTGGTAGCGTTAGTTGCCGGAAGTACCAAAATTAGTTTGAGAAATTTGAGGATCTCTGCAAATAGACTTTTTTCATTTGAATGTCTAAAACATTGAACCACACTTGGTATATCTGGCGTAAAAGTCTTTTGGCAAAACAGTCTTTAACATTATAAGCTGGCAGTGAAGATACTTTGGCTTCAAATCTGTATCATATAGGGTTGTGACAAAATTGAATTCTTCAAACGTTTGATCTGTGCAAGCCTTAATTACGAGGTCTTCAAGATTACCATAAACTTTGTAACCTGGTTGGTCAAATCGAAATTGTATGCCAACTAAAAGCAGAGCTAATGCCTCGTAGAAATCTTTCCTATATATATCTGCACGATGAAAAAGTATGTGCTGTTGTGCCATCGTCAAGTTTACGGGAAATTTTGCGTTTTCTAGAAAGAACAGGATCATCGATGGTCATCTGTTTAGCTTTTCAACAACTTCCTCGTAAAACTGAGTGAAGATTGCCTCATCTCGGAGACTTTGCAGAGCACTCATTGTCATTGACAGTTTTCGACCATCACTCGCCGAAGATATTTAGGGCCTGTAGAGCCCTTGCCAAATTATCACTATAAAGTAAAGTTTTTTCACTGAGTAAACACCCAAAGAAATCAAACCTGCACATATATAAGCAGCCACTCCCCTAATTCTGTTTGTCATTTCTACCTCACGCACGTATTGGAGGCTTGCGTTGGCACATTAAAGAACCCTCACTGCTACAGCTCTGAGCTCTAAGTGTAGGTCTAAATCTGTGGTACTTCACCTTCAGCTGGTGACGTCTCAATTCGAGTGAAAAATTCTCGACGGGACTTGAAACAAACAATCAATCTTAGAATTTCATAGTTTGACAAAATGCCCAAAAATGTCTCGGCTTTTATTGTCCACCTTGTGGGATACAAAAGGCCGAGGGTTTCTCTAGATTCTGGGTATTTTTTAATGTATTGAAAATCATCTCCCTTCTTGGAGATTCTTTAATCAACTTTTATTATATGATTTGCAATGTCCAGGGTGTCTCTAAGCAACTTACATCTCTTAATAGAATCACTGTAAGCTAGGTTAAGAGCATGGCCATAACAGTGTATGTAAAGGGCTCTGGGTTCAAGTGCATGAATTTGTGTTGTAATACCTGTCTTTGAACCATCCATAGAAACAGCCATATCATAACACTGGCCTCCTACCTTGTTGATAGGCAGATCGAACCTCAAAAGGGCATCATTAATTGCTAGTGCTATTGAATTAGCCCCAATGTCAGAAAGACAGTACATCCCTAGTAAATCTTCATGAGCGGTAAAAATTTGATCAACCCATCGAACGCATAGAAGGTGCTCTTGGTTTGAAATATCTTGTATTTCGTCTGCCATTATTGAAAAAGAATTAAGACAATTTAACGAAAGCAACAAATTGTCGCAAAACCTGCAACCCCATCACCTGCAAAATTTCATTTTGTATATCTAGAGCAACATACTTATTTGTCTTGCGTTGTAGCCATTCCTGAAGCTGGGGATCGCGTTTAGCCTCTAGCATGAGAAGTTGACTAAAGTTCGAGTTTTTCTCGTCTTTGTGACCCCGAAGATCAATTTCTTGTCGAGCAAAAAACCTCAAAGTTCTGTTAGACTTCTCAACTTCTCGCGTCTTTGAAAGACATTCTCCATTATCGTGTTGCTTTTTTCCAGTTTTGAAAACCACTTGATATGGAAGCCTTTTCTTTCTTGTGACAACTGCGAGTCTTCTGAAATAATTTTATGCAAGGAAAACAGAATACGACATCTTTGATTTTCTACATAATGTAAACAAGACCACCGATCAAACCAGGAGGCATTCAAAGATCTCATCTTTTTACCGAACTTTTTTGCTGGAAAGAAAATATTCCGTGGCTGATTTGGGGTACTAACGATCTATGGTGTATGCCATTTTTCATGTACAACCTGGGCCTTTTGAACTGGTATTTCTGCGATATCATCTGAAGAAGAAAAAGAATCAATAAAGGAAGCAACCTTAACATGTTTGTGTTTCTTTGTTTGCAGTTTCCCCCAATTTACCTGTTTCAATAGGCTCCTCATTTGTGTTAGACTCCAAGAATGGGGAAGGACTATCTTGTGATTGTTTTGGTTAAAATGAGCGATGAGGTTCAGAATCTTCAAAGGATGACCTCGAACGCTTTGAAAGAAGGCCCCTCATACTTGCGAATACAGACAACAACATTAATAGGTGTCCAACCATCTATTTTTGTAGCAATTGTTTAAGTCCACATGATGTGGATAGCATCCTGATATTTAGCACCAGCACGGTCAAGAGGAACAATAAGCTGATTATGATCTTGTCTGTTTACACCAGGGTTTTGCACCTTGGGGAAAATCGACATGATTGGATTATGCAAAACGTTAGAAGCTACGAACATATGTAAAAAGTTTGAATAGTAACCGTTCTGGGTTGTTTTTATTGTTTCCTTTCGTAACAAAGCAATCAAATCACCAGTAATTAAACACTCTTCTGAAAGGGAAACTTCAAAGACATATTGAAGTGAACTTTTGTTTGTGGACATGGTCACAAAAGTGTTTTCATTCGTGTAGCGCTTCAGGTTTGAAACAAGTTCAAACACAATTCGTACCCTCATTTCCTTAAAATTGTCCTCATGTCCAAACACAAAAACTAGAGAGTTCTGAATAAACAATTCCATCACCATATACCTGAATCAGAAGCTCAGAAGGAACATCATTTGGATAAAACTGAGGACACAACATCTTTTCGAATATTCGCAGTTGGGATATTAGGCATGCTTGCTGGATGTTTCTTAAAACATTAACCTTTGAGTCTAACAAGAAAATTTTGTGCTCCTCATCCCTGTTTTCCTGCATTCCTTGTTTCGTCGTGCACTTTTTTTTCCCGAAAAATGCCTTTCTTTCGTCCATTTGGGCATACATTGTGAAATATAATCAAAATTAAAATGTGCGGAAGGTTGATCTTACACAGATTCGATAGTGTCTACTCTTGGACCAAATATGAAACGGATCTTGACAACCTGAGACTTTAGAAGCTTTGAAAAAGTTTTTAAATGTCATGAACTACGTCACATTGGGGGTTGATTGATTGATTAAATATTGTTTAACGTCCCGCTCGAGAATCTTTCACTTATATGGAGACGTTACCATTGCCCGTGAAGGGCTGCAAATTTAGGCCTATCCTCGGCGCTTATGGCCTTTGAGCAGGGAGGGATCTGTTACGTGCCACACCTGCTGTGACACATCACATTGGGGGTGTTACGTCACTTATAAATAGTACTTCATAAAAACAGACGATAAAATAGCCAACAATTTATCATATTAGCTTTACCTAAAGATTTTAAATATATACAAATGTTGAACTGATATTAGGGCTGTTGGGCATAGACAATTTTGTATCAAGACGATGTTTCTATGAACAAGCTATCTAATGAATTATTAGACCTTGAAAGTAAGTCAAGGTCACACATATTAGATACCTTTTGATCAGACGTCCCTTGCGAGATTTTTTCACTCGTATGAGTCGTCAACAAATACGGGTAAAGGACCCTAAATGACACTTGAACAGTGAGGGCACTTTACCGTGCCAACGCCTTTCGCGATACAACTTAGGTTACATCCAAAATATCCTTAACTTCCACTCCTATGATTGTTTGTTTTGTTTTACGTCCCGTCCAAAATTTTTCACTCATATTGAGACGTCACCAGCTGTAAGTGAAGTACCACAAATTTAGACCTATGCTTAGCTCTCAGGGCCGTAGCAGTGAGGGTTCTATAACGTGCCAACTCCTACCGTGACACGGGACCTCCGTTTTTAAGGTCATATCCGAAAGACCCGTAATTCTCACTTCTAAATGCCGAGCGTTTAGCGAAGGAGCAATCACTACTTAGTTTTCATCTTAGGTTTGACGCGGCCATGGCACGACAGGGAAGGATTACTCCTCCTAGACTCTTGATCTAGTATATCCAGGGGTCCGTGTTTGCCCAACTTCTGATTTGTATTCCATATAGGATTTATTACATTCATCACCGTTTGTTATCTTCGACTTTTCCCGAGCAACTTATATGTACTAATAACGGCTCAGTTTGTATACGAGACACGGTTTCTCTGTTGTTTTCTTTTCACTTTAGTCACTTACTTCTGTGCATTTGATCTCATCTCCTGTGGTCCATGTTTATCTGCTCCGGATTGTGTTGTCTCTAGAGAAATTATGAGATTGATCACTGTTCGTTATCTTCACCTTCACAAAAAGAAATGTGAGGGTCGCATTTGAAAGGTTGTTGGTTTAACCTAAGTTTGATCAATCATTACTTGAGAAATAAGTGTCAATTTTAAGGATATAAAACAATGAAAACATTGTGTTAATTTTACAACAAACAAAAGAAATCAACACTTGCTTCATTTTGAACTCGTGCAATCAGAGGTATGACATTTACATTTCATATTTATAATTTACAGATTGTGAACTTTCTTATTTAAAAAAATTTCTTGGACAATTTCATGAGAGCTTTATTGCATTGTTTATTCATCATGCCATTTGATAGACAGTTACAATTTGTCTAGTTTATTGATTAACTACTACAATGAAGAAAACACTATCCAGTAATGTAAACGACTCTCCCATTATAAATGAAGAACTGAATTCCTTGATGTGCAATAATACGCATCTTAGAATCTGAATGGCGATGGTTGGTTAGCAGTCTTTACGTCACGAACGGAGTCAGGAAAAGTTGCCATATATATATATATATATATATATATATATATATATATTATACAGCATAACTGCGCGACATATAATTGCTCTGAAGTTTACATCCATACAACATGTGTACGGAAATACCAGAAAATTGTACAGTGGAAAATAAAGAAAGCGACGACATGGAGTTGGCGCGAAAACTCCATTGGATTTCATCCTCTGTACTTGGAATAGTCTTCGTTTTTCTGGGAATCTCTGGAAATATACTTTCCATCCTTGTCTGGAGCCGGAAGAATATGAAATCCTCAACTGGACGTTATCTGACACTCCAAGCGGTGATCGACATATTCGTCCTGGTATTATTTGTACTGACGGACAGCTTGATTGCGATATTCCCCTCTCTCTCAATCAGCACTTCCTATGGGAAATTTTACTCTTTGGTCGGCTACCCACTGTTTTACCTTGCCGTTATACTCAGCATCTGGATGTTGGTAGCTGTCACAGTAGACCGATATATTCAGGTTGCACATCCTAGTCGAGTTGAGGTAAATATTACTATAGTTTCTGCAATCAAACAAAAATTTCGACCAGCTCAAGAAATTTTCGTTATGAAATCTGTTAAAGCTCGTTCCCTGAATCTGAGATAATTTTCCATTGTTCAAACACTGGCGGTGAATACTTATTAGTAATAATTACTATCACATATTTTATTAGTAATAAAACCTTAAAATTTTTAGACAATTCAGGCAGAGAATATCAAGCCCATGAATTTCGGAGAAATAATAGGATCCATAGCGAAACATCTTTGGTACAACTTAACCACAGGGACACGTTATGGGTACAAGCACAATTACTGAACCTTTACATATGTTTGTTTAACGCCCCTTTGAAAATTGTCACTCATTTTATGACATCGCCAGATTTAAGTGAAGGGCCGCAAATTTAGAATGCTGGGAACAGCTTTTGACTTTTTTTTATATCGGTGGTATATTTAAAGGAATGACGGGAATCCGGGTTGTTAGAATAGATCTCCAGTAACCCTTGCTTGTCGTAAGAGGCGACTAAATGGGGCGGTCCTTCGGATGAGACCGCAAAAACCGAGGTCCCGTGTCACAGCAGGTGTGGCACGTAAAAGATTCCTCCCTGCTCAAAGGCCATAAACGCCGAGCATAGGCCTAAATTTGCAGCCCTTCACCGGCAATGGTGACGTCTCTATTTGAGTGAAAAATTCTCGAGCGGAACGTTAAACAATATTTCATCAATTAATCAATCAATCCTGGAAGTTTGCTGATGACTGTCGAAATGTTGTTAGATTATAAACATGTTTACTTTGAATATTCACTTGCTCTCGGAACTTTTCATTTAAGGGATTTTATATCAAGGAAAAAGTCTGCTTGCACAGTTGTCTACACTTTTGCTCATTAGAAGAGCCTCTTCAAAAATAACATGTTAAATGATAATAAGATAACCAGGGGTTATTATCATGTGGGAAATGTATGGTAGCTGGCTGGCAATCAACATATGGGTAGAGTTGTTTTGGTGTCTAACCTTAACACGTGTAATTATACTTCGTATTTTGAGGAGTAATTCCACACCAAAATTATAGTACATGTGGAAGATGTTAAGCTAATTGCGTATTTCGCAAGCACTAATCAATACGAATGAATTTGGTACATATGTTCTAAACATAGGAACATGTGTACCAAATTCAACACATAGGGATCGGTCGCGGTAGTTCTGGTTAGAGCGTTCGCTTCGTAACCGGGAGGTCGGAGTTCAAGCCTCGCTCGTGCCATGGCCGCGTCAAACCTAAGATGAAAAATAGGTAGTGATTGCTCCTTCGCCAAACGCTTGGCATTCAGAAGTGAGAATCACGGGTCTTTCGGATATGACCTTAAAAACGGAGGTCCCCCGTGTCACGATAGGCGTTGGCCGTTAAAGAATCCTCACTGCTACGGCCCTGAGTGCTAAGCATAGGTCTAAATTTGTGGCACTTCACCTACAGCTCTTGACGTCTCAATATGAGTGAAAAATTCTCGATGGGACGTAAAACAAACAACAATCTCCAAACATAGGAGATCAACCATTGCATCGGATACAATTGTGGGATTAATATTTATGCATTATTCTCTATACGAATTCCTCTTTCAAACTAAAATAATCGCTGTAAAATGGCTGAAATATTGCCAACACGGCGTAAAACCCCAATCAATCAATCAAAATCAAACTAAAATGATGTCAGGAAACTCCTATGTAATGAAGAATAATAATTGTACTTTATACTTTTATTCAATTAAGGCTTCAAAACTCAAAAGTCTCATCCTTACATCCAAATGCACTGTGATTATCTGATATCCATCCGTGAATGCTATGGCCCAGTGTTCAGAGCTCAAACGCCACAAAGCCCCTCGCCATTAGTAGGCGCGGGTTCTATTCTCGCTCGCTCCGATATGTGAGAAAGTTTACTTTCAAAAGGTCGGTAGTTTGTATCTGGGTTCTCTCTTCTACCAATGATAAGAAACCTGGACCCTACTAGATAACTGAAAAATTGTTGAGTGTGGCGGAAAACTACAAATATCGTAACATCAGTGTATGCAAGAGTCATGTCAAGTAAATGTGATATAGCTTTTCTGGTCGCGGTAGCTCAGTGGTTAGAGCGTTCGCTTCGTAACCGGGAGGTCGTGAGTTCGAGCCCCGCTTGTGCCATGGCCACGTCAAACCTAAGACGAAAATTAGGTAGTGATTGCTCCTTCGCCAACGCTCAGCATTTAGAAGTGAGAATCACGGGTCTTTCTGATATGACCTTTAAAACGGAGGTCCCGTGTCACGGAAGGCGTTTGGCACGTTAAAGAACCCTCACTGTTACGGCCCTGAGCGCTAAGCATAGGACTAAATGTGTGGTACTTCAGCTACAGCTCGTGACGTCTCAATGTGAGTGGAAAATTCTCGACGGGACGTAAAACAAACAAACAATATAGTTTTTCTGCGAGAGTCATGTCAAGTAAATGTGGTATAGTTTTTCAAAATATTTATGCCACTTTTTTTCCTTCATATAGGTGGAACTGATGCTTATTAAACGATAAGCACATTTTTCTTTCAATTTTTGCAGGACTTCTGTAACAAGCGGAGAGTGGTGCTTGTGGCGAGCCTGATCTTCTGTTTATGTTTCATCGTGAACATTCCTCATTTCCTATTCTATCAGCCACTTCTACCTTCCCAAGCGTCAAAAGCAGGAAAGGCATTTGCCTTGACGAATTTCGGCCAAGGAAAGGACGGCGTGGCTTATGCCTTCTGGGTCCATTGCATTTTTCTGGTTCTCGTTCCATGGATTGCAATTTTTGCTCTGAATATTCTGATTCTGAGACAAGTCTTGATCTCCCAGAGAAGGGCAAAGTTAGACGACCGGAAAATGAAACAGGCGCAAATACAGCTATCTCGCATCCTTCTCACGGTGACGTTTGCCTTCCTGTTATTCATGGTGTGGCAGTGCGTTACACAATGCTTCCATATGATCCAACCTGACAGGGTAAATATTGATTGATGGTATGATTGTGGCAATTTCTTGCTGAACATTTTGAACGTTGCATTGTCAGAAAGAATTTGCTTATACGTTACATCAGACCTGAGCATCGCTTTGTGAGGTAGGCATCGGAAAACCTGTCAACTATTAATACACACACAAGAAAAGAAAAATTTAAGATACAGTGGGGGTACATTCATCACATTGAAAAGGTAATTCCTGTCAAGATTGCAGATTATTCAGGATGAAAATAGCGATACTTCCATTTCACAACAACCGGTCGCGGTAGCTCAGTGGTTAGAGCGTTCGCTTCGTAACCGGGAGGTCGTGAGTTCGAGCCTCGCTTGAGTCATAACCGCGTCAAATCTAAGACGAAAAATAGGTAGTGATTGCTCCTTCGCCAAACGCTCGGCATGTAGAGGTGAGAATCACGGGTCTTTCGGATATGACCTTAAAAAAACAACAACGGAGGTCCCGTGTCACGGTAGGAGTTGGCACGTTAAAGAACCCTCACTGCTACGGCCCTGAGCGCTAAACATAGGTCTAAAGTTGTGGTACTTCACCTACAGCTGGTGACGTCTCAATATGAGTGGAAAATTCTCGACGGGACGTAAAACAAACAAACCATTTCACAACACCGTGTATCCCAGCTGATATTCCTTAAAAAGTGAAAGAAAGAAATGAAAGTAGCGATAGAGTAGTAGAGATAGAAAACAATCAATGTACCTGTTACTAAACTATCTATATATCTATGTATTTATATATACATATATACTTTCTTTTTCTTTGTGTGTTTGTTTAAGACTCTGGGTGTAACGATACTTGCTAAAATTTTCTTTCAACAATAATATTGATTGTTTGTTTGCAGTTTTCGTCCACACTCAACAATTTTTCAGTTATCTGGTGGCGTCCTGTTTTTATTGGTGGAGGATGGAACCCAGGTGCAATGTACCTGGGAAGAGACCACCGACCTTCCGAACGTAAACTGGCAAACTTTCTCGCATATATCGGCGGGAGCGAGAACCGAACCAGTGCCGATAGAGGTGAGAGGCCTTGTGATAACGACTAGGTCTCGGGAGTCCCCATTATATATATATATATATAAAACACTTAATTTAACCCATGCTTCCCACCGGTCGCGGTAGCTCAGTGGTGAGAGCGTTCGCTTCGTAACCGGGAGGTCGTGAGTTCGAGCCTCGCTCGTGCCATGGCCACGTCAAACCTAAGACGAAAACCCTCACTGCTACGGCCCTGAGCGTTAAGCATAAGTCTAAATTTGTGGTACTTCACCTACAGCTGGTGACGTCTCAATATGAGTGAAAAATTCTCGACGGAACGTAAAACAAACAAACCAACCAATGCTTCCACATCATTTTTATTTGCATTACGTGTTCTTAAACAGGCAAAACACAGCAGAAGTGCATACACGAATGACCTTCACGAAGAGACGAAAACATCGTAATTAGTAATACTTCAGATATCAGAAGATAATTGACTGCTAGAGTACCACATGCTACTTAATAATGTGTTTCTTATTATTATGAATTTGATACCACTATTTATCTGTATTCAACAGGCGGATAAGCGGTTGATTGAGGAAGCCTTTTCTGTAGCGAAGCTTGGCATCATTATCAACTCCTCCATGAATTTCTTCCTGTATTGCCTCAGCGGAAGTCGATTTAGACAGGAACTCTTTCTGGTTTTGAATATTCGTTGCCGCAGCAACCGTACGCGTATCGTACCCATGGTTACGAGGGTATCGAACGGCACGACATGTTCCAAAGTGTAGATCATTCTAATCATCCTGATGGTCACAGATGTTCCAGAACAAGGAATATTCCACCATGAATACTAATGATTGATTGATTGATTATTTATTGCTTTCCGCCACACTCGACAATTTTTTCAGTTATCTGGTGGCGTCCAGTTTTTGTTGGTGGAGGAGAGAACCCAGATACAAATGTACCAGGGAAGAGACCACCGACGTTCCGCAAGTAAACTGGCAAACTTGTTCACATAACGCCACGGCCGAGATTCGAACACGCGCCGACAGAGGTGAGAGGCCTTGTGATTTTGAGCTCAATGCTCTAACCACTCGGCCACGGAGGCCCCCTGAATACTAATGATAATATACGCTAAAGTCAATTTATTTTCGTACACATAAAATTGTTCTCTATTGCTTTGTATCGGACAATTTCTAAATATTTTAATAATTTTAAAATTAATGAAGCGAGGGGTGTTTTGTTACAAAGTGTTATTTGATATCGCTTATACATCCGATGCTTTATGATTTGCTGTTGTTGTATTTAACACACGTCATTATACATGTATCTGTTATCTGAGTTCTCATTTTGAGTTGTACTTTGTTGCATGTAATTAGCGCTTTGACTTCAGGAATATAGGGCAGGCTTATATACTCTCTATTTAAAGTCCATTATGAAATATTTTTTGCAAGCAATATATTATATTTTTAATCGTGTTTTGTTTCGAAAAATAACATTAATTTGGTTTGCCACTTGCATTTCTTTACAGTGGTTAAGATTGTTCGGGGGGGGGGGGGGCGAGTACAACATCCCAGAATGCAACAAATTGTGTAGATACTGGTTCATTACTTACTTCATTGGTTCAGATATACTCAAACCTACATTTTTATGTCAATTCCGTAGTCATAACGATTTAGAATGAACGACATATTGTGGCGGAAGAATCAATTTATCAAAAAGTTAAGAATGTGCATAATTTTATCTGATTTATTGTTAATATTTATAACCCTGGGCATGTATTTCAGTTTTGTAATTTACTGTATAAAAGTAATAGAAACTAATCCAAATGACGTAAATTAAATAATTTAATTATTTAACATATTTTACCATACAGAAAAATACTTAATAAAGTTTTACATCAATTTACCACGAAGGAAAATTTGCGGTTGGGGGTGGCCAAGAAATCAAATATATAATCTCTACCCCCACTTTTTAAAATTAAGATCCATCTTAAATTTTCAGCGCTCAGGGCCAAAGAAAAAGTGTTGCTTGCCTGCCACGACAAGGGACCATTGTTCTTTGAGACTCTACAAAGAATGAACTTCTCATCTGTCATGGAACAGACAGTACTACAAGTTTTGTTTAATCTTTTGTAAGACGCGGTCAACGGAGTGTTTATTTATGTATGAGCTTTTATATTCATTTACATACATGTATTGCTATTTCGTTGATCATTGTATCAAGAATGAATATCATGACGAATTGGCGTCTTGCATGAAATTGCAGATGAAAAATGATATCTTAAGAAATGAAATGATTTACAGTATCTAAATTAAATGTTTTACTGAACCTAAATGAAATAATTTACAGTATCTAAATGAAATGATTTAAAGTATCTTATTTTTGGAAGGAATGGCCATAATGGAGGCGAATGATTCAATACTGAGTAAAGATTTAGATGTCTTTTACCAGATAACATTGAGGATTTTCAGTGACATTAACTTGGACTGTGATGGGGGAGACATATTGAAGAAATGGATGCCGGAAATCAGGACGTAAAAATGAATTCCCTATTCTATAGTTGAAAGTTTTAGTACATCAGTGGGATTAACTGCTATCCACGAGTTGGGTTTAGAGCTAGGAAAATGTAAATACTTGCAGAAATTCATCGTGGGGTGAGCCACATTTAGGATTGCCGGAATTCTAGGTTTGATAAAATGTTGCCGAAATACGATGAGTTTTCATGTTAGCCAATCACAGAGAGTGGGTGATCTCTTTGCTATTCAGATATACGTATATATATATGTTAACAACACATACACTATTATGCCATCCAAAACACACATCCAAAACACACGAAATCAAAAGTAATGTCGGGACTGCTCTGCGAAATAGATTCAAGGAATTTAATGGTCACTGAAGTAAAATTGCTCACAAATTGGTTTGGGGTCATTGTATATTCGCATTATTTTTATGCAATTTTTAAGAAATCATAAATTGAAAATATAACATTCTGATCACGTGATAACTTTTACATCTTGTCAGCTACACCTTTCCACCCTCGGTGTTTTGTTGTTGTTGTTTTTTTGTATTTTTATTATTATAATTTTTTTTATCTCCACCACCCCGAAACTAATGAAAGATCATTTGCCTTCTTTATAATATACCACTAGCAACTACATCTCTTTCTTTTAGGAGGTCACTCTACCGTTCTTCCTGTTTGTCACCTGTTTAATGTCGCTTTTTTTTTGGGGGGGGGGGTGTATATTTTGGGCTTGAAATGGTAATATTGTTTCGGCTATATATTTTGTAGTTATTTCGTATGTTGTATAGTTTCCATGTGATAAATATTTTCACTATTGTCATTAATTCTAATAAAGTTCTGTATTTCGTTCAAATTGTGTTTTGTTAAGACCGAAAGACAAAACAGAGGGTGTATTGTTAACAGGTGCCCAATTTGTGCGGATAAGAAAAATCCACATAAACTACAATAACAAAAAATATTCTAATCAACAAACGTAAAATTAAATAAAGATGTTAAGTGCATCGATATAATGCAATCGCAGAAATTGGAAATGTAGAATATGATATGGTACTTTTAGGGATCAAATCTCATAAAAAAAAAATACAACCGTGAAAATATCCATTATACGGAATAGTCTTGGACATGTAATATAAGAAGAGTGTAATGATGATTGAAACAAAAAAGCCTTAAATGCTTTACTAACCACAATGACGCTAAGAACATAAATAATTAACACGGAATTCTGGGAATTTCTCACAGCTACAAGAAGTACATGTACACACTGACTGTAGTCATATTTTTGCATGTCTATGCATTGATGTTTTTGAATGATGCAGTTGGATCAAATTAAATGTCAATTTATGTGGTGCATACATGCATTTCTGCCTCTGACAATTTTTAGCGGCATATTGTGTATGGTTGTTCTGATGACTAACTAGTTAATTGTTATTTTCCGTCACACTCAACAATTTGTCAGTTATCTGATGGCGTCCAGATTTTTTTTTATTGGTGGAGGAGAGAACCCAGATACAATATACCCGGGAAGAGACCACCAACCTTCCGAAAGCAAACTGGAAACCTTTCTCGCATATATCGGCGCGAGAATCGAACCCGCGCCAACTAGAGGTGAAAGGTCTTATGATTTTTAGCCTGATGCTTTAGCCACTCGGCCACATACGCTCGCGTTCTAATGAAAATAAATTCATGTATCAATGAAAAGTCTTCTTTAATTAAGATAAAAATTCTATCTCTAAAGCTTGATTTTGCCTTGATATATTTGCAAACTGTAATGTTAGTCATTTCCGTATGAATGCGCTGCAGTTGTGAAGATTGAGCTTATGAATCTTGATAAATATAGTACGCCAATTTTAACGGTTGAACATTTCGACAGCAAAATAAGTAGAACTTTTGAAGATACACGAGGGACTGAACGGTAACCTCTTATCGTAACATAGCAGTTCAGATAAGAATATTGACCTACTGATATGTAATTATATCTACTGGTGATTGAGTTATATCAAATGTTATTAACTGGTATACTGATGCATATACTTCATTGATTTCTTCTATTTTTAATGCGGGTTTTGCAGTGGAAAAAAAAGTCCATGTTTATGCCATGTTCCATCCGACGTTTAGCGTTTTTAAAGTCAACAAAGAATGTAAAATTTCCAACATAAAATTAGTATTTCTGGAGATCATGCTCATGGAAGTCATTATATGTACTTACCGCCAATCAAACATTTCGAAATGTTAGACAAATCCCTTATGACCGATAATTCCTATCATTACGGTCAACTTATTTATATATATTTGAACTTATCATATGAACATGAGAGGACTGTGTTTGTCGGTAATTGTGATTATTCTTTGTGTACGTGGTGAGTATATAACATTCTTATTCTATTAAGAAGTATTCGTGCAGTTTTATTACGATGGATTCTTCGCTGATATTGCGCCAAATAACAGTACACACGTTCTATTATACAATGATAAAAGGGGAAGAGGTGATCGTCATGGATTATGAAGGGCTGTGGGAAGACGTTATTTTTCTTAATGGTCAAAACCAGAAACGACTCACAGTATGGGTATTTACCTCACGGCTATAGCGACACATATCTGTAAAAATTTCAACGAATGTTTGGTTAGTTTGTATATATGTGATCAAATCGGTTCGAAATATTTCACTCGTATGGAGCCGTCACCATCTACTGATAAAGTACCACAAAATTTCACTCACCCATGGCGCAATTTGGTCGGTCATATACCTCGCCAAGCCTGTCGAGGCACGGGACGTCGGTGTTTAATGTCATGTCTGAAAGCTCGGAGGGTTTTACGTCTTGTGTCGGCACTTGGAGAAGCAACAGACACGTCTGAGGTTTGACGTAGTGCCGGAATCGAGATTCGAATCTAGGCCTTACTGCTGCGAATCGAACGTCTACAGTGCTATTCAGATACAACCAGTACTGAAAGTATTTGTGACATATTTTGTACAGAAGATGAAAAAATGGCTATATAAGGTACAGGTAGTACTATTGTTTCCTACTTTCAGAGTCCTTGTCAAGATGTCCTCCCGGTTGGTATCACCATGGAAACTCGTGCCTCCTGTTTTCTACGGACACGCTTAATTGGAACGATTCAACGGTATTAATATCTCAAATGTAGAATGTTGAACGAATATGAGTGTCCTAATTCGCTTCTTAAGCAACTTACTGACCACAAACATACAATTTAGATTGATTATGAATTGTTTAACGTCCCGCTTTAGAATCTTTCACTCATATGGAGACGTCACCATTGCCGGTGAAGGGCTGCAAAATTTAGGCCTATGCTCGGCGCTTATGGCCTTTGAGCAAGGAGGATCTCTAGTGTGACACGGAGCCTTGGTTTTTGCGGTCTCATCCGAAGGACCGCCCCATTTAGTCGCCTTTTACGACAAAGTGGGGGGGGGGGGTGCTGAGAGTCTATTCCAACAACCCGGATCCTCAAGGAGTTTACAATTTAGAGTGTTTATAGATTTGTAGATTTAGTGCTAGCTTATTGCACATATCTTACTTACGTAAAAACATTTTCCGTTTGTCTGTAGGAAGGGAAAGGTCATCCTGACATTTTTACAATGTACACTGTAATTTTCTCGTAATGCAATATAGTCTCTGTAACGCAGGATATGATCATCTTATCATTCAAATAAACGATTGCGGAAGACATCATTTTCAGGGTTATATTCCAACTAGTAAATGTTTCATTTCAAGGAAGCATGTGCTAGTGTCGGAGCTAGTTTGGTTGCCATTGAGTCCCAAGAAGAAGAAACATTCATACAGAACCGGCTACACCACGAGTTTGGTCCGTATATTTCACTTGCTCTTGTTGTTTCCTGTTTTGAAATGACCTAAACCAACTTGACACAGTTGGTGCAACTTGTTAGCGCTTGTTCACTGCCAGGTGTCCCAAGAACAGTAATTCAAATCTTGGTCACCTTGGCTGGGTCAGCATAAGGTATTAAATACTTAAGGTGAATGGGTTAATGTGGAATCTAGTATATGTTTGTTCCAATTTTGCCAAGTTTTGATTATTTGGGCAATATATTCTTTAATTGTTATCATCAGTTGGAAATACTCCTATTGGGACATTAACCAAATAATTATAGTTAAAAAGAATTTTTAGAACACCAGGACCTTAATCAACCAAATCAGTATACTGCAGTCTTGTTACATTGTTAAAGGGACCGATTCAGGATTTCCCCCAAAATGTAGGTTTTCACGTTTAATAATCAAAATCTACGGTCTAATGTGTTTAAAAGGTGTCGCAAAACAAGCAAGGTTACACATTAAGAGGGACTCTTATTTTAAAGAGCTTATTGCGAAGATTGCGATATGCTATTGTTTACAAAGTTTTGAGAAAGTATGGTTATAGATGCAAGTTTATTATATATATCAAGTATTCTTTAAGTAAAATGTACCATTGAAAAATGAATTTTTGTCTATGCAAAATTGGCACATCACCAATTTCTTTGTAAACATAAAAAGGCTCGAGTCTTGCTTACGTAACAGTTAAAGCTAAGCTTTGGCTCTTACTGCTACATTAAGAAGGTCCAACTTTTAAATGAGTTATATTTGTAATGTTTAACGTGAATATGTTAAGTATTTTCATCTTGAAAAAAACAAAACATCACAAGTTTCTTTAAGAGCAATGGGAATATCAACACTATTATCAATGGGAATATCAACACTAGTATCAAGAAGTTCATGGATAGTGGAATACAAAACAAACTAACATTGCCTTGGGGAGATTTTAATGCCTTGCAGGATTACATACGTTTGTTAGTTTGTTTTACGTCCTATAGAGAATTTTTCACTCATATTGAGACGACACCAGCTGTAGGTGAAGTATCACAAATTTAGACCTATGCTTAGCACTCGGGGCCGTAGCAGTGAGGGTTCTTTAACGTGCCAACGCCTACCGTGACATCCGATTTTATTATTTGTTTGTTTGTTTGTTTTACGTCCGTCAAGAATTTTATATTGAGACGTCACCAACTGTAGGTGAAGTACCACAAATTCAGACCTATGCTAAGCGCTCAGGGCCGTAGCAGTGAGGGTTCTTTAACGTGCCAACGCCACCCGTGACACGGGACCTCCGTTCTTAAGGTCATATTCGAAAGACCCGTCATTCCCACTTCTAAATGCCGAGCGTTTGGCGAAGGAGCAATCACTACCTATTTTTCGTCTTAGGTTTGACGCGGCCATGGCACGAGCGGGCTCGAACTCACGACCTCCCGGTTACAAAGCGAACGCTCTAACCACTGAGCTACCGCGACCGGTAGGTGACATACGTGGCCATGTGGTTAGAGCATCGCGCTCAAAACCACAAGGCCTCTCACCTCTAGTGGGCGCGGGTTCGATTATCGCTCGCGCCGATATATGTGAGAAAGTTTGCCAGTTTACTTTTTGAAGGTCGGTGGTCTCTTCCCGGGTACATTGTATCTGGGTTCTTTCCCCCCACCAATAAAAACTGGACACCACCAGATAACTGAAAAATTTTTGAGTGTGGCGGAAAACAACAATCGATCAATTATAATTGAATGATTGCCTTATATGGTAGTAAATCCATTCTTTTAACAGCTAGTTTTATGTTTTGGCTTGGAGGAACGGATCAGTTCCAGTCCAATTCCAATTCCGACTGGTACTGGGTTTCAACTGAAAAAGCTATAAATAGTGGCTACACCGACTGGCACCCCACCGAACCCGATCATCCAGGTGATAGTTTCGGGTGTTTTGAACCCGATCTCTGTTATTTTGTTGCGCTAATGCGGTGTAAATGTCATGTATGTATATGTATTAACATGATATAGATAACAATTAGCGGAAAGTCAACTTGAAAGCAATAATCAATATGGTTCGGGACTTTATATTGCAGTTTTTTTTTCTGTAAACAATTTTCTACGGATTGAAACACATGATCATATAATAATTATCCTGGATTAAAATCCACCATCTGTGGTACATGTACACATAACAGGTAAACAGCACTGTCTGGCGATGAGGAAGGACCTGAATTATCAGTGGTGTGACGACTACTGTCCGGAACAGCACGCCTACATTTGCGAAAAACCGTGAGTCATATATTAAAATATCGGAGGAGTTCTGAGATTCGTTGTTTTCGTACAATATTTGACATTTGTATCTAACTAGATTTCCTATAGAAATAGTGAGAATATCTCTGCCGAGAAGGTAGTTATATTTTCGTGTTGTCACGAAGTAACTAAATCATGAACTGAAGATCTTAGTCCAATGTCTGCATTGTTTATGACAGATATTTAGGAGAATGAAATGCGTCTCTGCCATGGAGGACCATCGGTGTCCTAAACGCTTTAATAAGTGGAAACATTAGTGAAAAAATGCTGAGTTTTGATAAGTTGAATTGGAATGGAAAGAAAGACATCGAAGATGAAGATTAATAATGTAAGAGAATAATCAATAAATACCCAAATGGTGTATATAAGATTATTTGGCAGGTGCATCAATAATGCGTAAATGAAAGAGGTAAAGATAATATACAGGGAACGATCTCACACCCCATAAAAGGAGATGGACATGCAATGAATATAACATGTTAAGCCATCAACGAAATTTAGTTTGTACTGCAATTAAATCTAAATCATTAAGTGTATATCAAAGGTATTCCTAGTAGTCCAGTCAATTTACGATTTCGCATGCAACTAATTGCAAAAGAAATGATTTTTTTTTGCAAAGTATTCCTTAGTATCAGTAAAACAACATATAAAAAATCTAATTTTATCTAATGTGCAGAAATAATATATTTTAATGCATCAAATTTGCTGATAGCTCCCTTTGTTTTATGTCACCGCCGCGCTATCATAGCGTGGTTTCACCGAAATCGTGACGTATACATTATCGTTACGTAGACATTGATCTAAGTCTTTGCTCGAATTTTATGACATATGTTCATACAAGCGTGTAAGCGCTTGAATCAATATAGCCTAGGTGTAATACTATAAATTATTTACGAACGAGACGTTCTAAAGTTTCTCAAAAGTTTAGAAAAAAAAAACAGGTTGGTAAAGTCACAACACGTGTCGTCATGTAGACGTATAGGCCTACTGGGTTCATTCAAAATTTGGGAAAGGTGCCGTAATGTAACGGAAAATAACATTTTTTTAAAACTAAATAGTCGCAGAGCATCATTTCTTCAAGGTAAAATTAATAAGTAAGAAAGTGGAAAGGCTTTTTTCTATACTGCACTGCTTATTTCTATTTTCTATGTAAGGACACCCATTCGCGTTACAAAGCCATCTTTCTCGTTAATTGATTGGGATACACGGGGCGCCTTTTAACGTCCCATCCGACGGAGTAAATCTTTCTCCTGAAGTGACGCTATTAGTTGCAACTTGAATGCGGTTTCTGTAATATGCAAAACTAATACGATACCAATTTAATTTAACCTTTTATGTTGTGTTAGTAGAAAATTTCTTCCATTTTAATTATATCTTAATCTTGTGTTGAATATGGAAAGATTACAAGACTGTGTAATTTGTGAATCGGGGGACAAGAATGGTCTAGTTTGTCTTCGTGGGAAGGGTAGCACAGGTATCAATACTGCTGCTGAGAAAAGGGGTAGCAATCTTCGCACGCATCCTGGGCAATATGTGCACACCGAATGTAGGCGTCTATTTACAAATGCGATTGAAGTTAGCAAATATCTGAGGGAAAAAGAACAAAGCAAGCCAATTCCTCCTGCTGATAGTACACCAATTCTTAGATCAAAACAGACCTTTTCATTCCGTGACCACTGCCTCTTTTGTGGACAAACTGCCAAACTTAATCAAATGATGTTTTTCCTGTGCGAACTCATGATTTTCAGGCTTGTATAAAATCCGTCTGTTCTACAAGACAAGACGTTTAGGCAAATCAAATTTATGGTAGACTAGAAGCTGTAAATGATTTGCATGCTGCTGATGCCATCTATCATCAAACTTGTAACGTAAATTTTCGCACAGGCAAACACATACCTAAAATATTCTCACCCTCGTCGAGAGGCAGACCTGTTGACAGTGATATTACTGACGCATTTCTTAAAGTGGTGAATTATCTGCAGGAGAATGATGACAAACAACATCAACTGTTAGATCTTGTTGCTAAAATGAAGGACCACTGTGGTGATGATGCATACTCGCCTGTTTATTTGAAAAAGAAATTGTATGAGCGTTTTGGGGATGAAATCATCATGACAGAAGAACAAGGAAAATCAACTGTAATAACGGTACGAGAAACGGCAAGATCAATTCTTCAGAGCTTCTACAATCGGCCTAAAACAGTGGACCAGACATTGGAGAAGCTCAACATCATTACAACTGCTGCTAAGTTGATCAAATTTGATATCCTGTCCCTTCATCTAGCTTCTGATCTGTACCCTTTGTCGTCAGATATTGAATCACTTGAAAAGAATCTTCAGTACGTTCCTGAAAGTCTTCAAACTTTTTTGAAAATTCTCGTCCGAGAAAAGGACCCTGACTTGAAAATTGCATCGATTGGACAGACAATTATGCAGATGGCTAAGCCACGTATGCATATTGCACCACTGCAAATAGGTTTAGGAGTGCAGCTTCATCACCATTTTTCATCAAAATTTCTTATTGATACGTTGAATTCCTTAGGATTTTGTTCCTCATATTCGGAGATACAACGTTTTGAAACAAGTGCAGCCATTTCACAAGGAACAGATATTCCAAGCTATGAAAATGGACAATTTCTGCAATTCGTTGCTGACAACGTGGATCACAATGTGCGCACACTTGATGGGTATGGTACATTCCATGGCATGGGCATTATTGTAGGCTCTACACCTGGTAAAAAGGTTAGCAAACCGGTCCCTAAATTGAACGTTTCATCGGCTGACCTGGTCACTGCTGGGAAAATTAATATACATTTCTACAAGCAACCACCTAAATCGTCACTGCAGATGAAATTCGCCAAAATTAATAAAGAACAGAAAGTACCAGATCCATCTTTGAGTTTAGATCTTCTTTCAAAGGCTGTATGGCCTCTTCGATCTTCAACTCCCAAGTTGTTCAGGACTGATGCAGTGTACTCAAAATGGAGATTACCCTGGGAAGTCCACCATCACCTTTCTGCCGATGATAGATATGGACGCAAGCGATATGTCATGTATCTACTCTACACTGACGTTTGTGTCTCGCCAAGCTAGAAAATATGGTACAACTCCAATTCTGACATTTGACCAGCCTCTCTACATGAAAGCAGTTACAATTGTCACTCATGAGTCACAGTGTGAAGACTTAAGCTCCATTATACTCAGGTTAGGTGGGTTTCACACACAAATGAGCTTTTTAGGATGTATCGGGCGCATTATGAGAGAATCGGGATTGCAGGAAGTTTTAGAGACTGTATATGCGTCAAATGCAGTCACTGATGATAGCAAATGCATGCCGCTTAAAAACACTTTGCCGTCTGCTCCCAATCGTCTTCTGAATATTATCCACTGTAATTGCAAGGCAAATTGTGACACAAAGAGGTGTACGTGCCGAAAACATGGCCTAGAATGTACTATTGGATGTGGCCATTGTAGAGGAACAAGTTGTTCCAATTCAACAAGGAACACGGAGGAAGAAGAAGAAACAAACTGATTTCCATGGTCTGTTCACTGAAATTACCCCCCCCCCCTTTTTTTCCAAAAAAGCCTCTTAAAGGTGAAATTATTACATAGAAAGTTTACAATTTCTATTTCTTACAAAAATTTATAAATGCCAATCAAGAAACTGCATTCTTATTTGATAGGTAATGATGGAAAGCTAATTTCCAGTTTTTGTCGTTTTTTTCTCTGTTTTTGACCCCCCAAAAATGGTATTTCCACTTCAACTGAAACATTAGATTTTTTATATGTTTTAGTACACATATTAGCGAGGTCAAAATCATTGAAAACAATTCTTTTGCAATTAGTTGCAAGTTTGACCCTTTTATGGGCTAATTTGACTGGACTATAGTTTCAACAGGTATCAACAATGCTATTTTATTCCACATTTGAGAATTTCTAACGACTATGAAATATCCTATTTTATCATAATTGTGTCTTTTATTCCATGTTGTAATTGTGGTATATGTATTTTTGTCGCATTATCAGTCTATGTATTACATTTGCACAGTTTACAATTGAAAGAAAACCAATATGCTAAAAAAACTTATTTGATTTCCTTTAAAGATTGGATGATGGTCAGTCCATTATAGGCTAAACACGGCAACGACCATTTTGATTGGAGCAGTCTGTACCAGATGTAATGCTACTGCTGTTTTCAATAAACTCAAATAAAAGCAGAAACATATTTATGTTGTTTTTAATAGTTGAGATCAAAACAGTCGCGGTAGCCCAGTGGTTAGAGCATTCGCTTCGGAACCGGAAGATCGTGAGTTCGAGCCCCGTTCGTGCCATGGCCGTCCCAAAGTTAAGACGTAAACATAGGTAGTGATTACTCCTTCACACAACGCTCGGTCGTACGGATATGACCTTTAAAACGGAGGTCCCTTGTCGCGGCAGGCGTTAGCACGTTAAAGAATTCTCACTGCTACGGCCCTGAACACTAAGCATAGGTCTAAATTTGTGGTATTTCACCTACATTTGATGACGTCACAATATGAGTGAAATATTCTCGACGGGACGTAAAACAAACAAACGATATCTGATATATTTCCTAATATATTTCGTTTTTGGTGCCATAGATTTCCATCCATAACCAACAATTCCGTGGTATGAATATAACAATGTACGTAGAGGACCCATGCACAAAATTCAATTGCATACATGCACCATTTATGAATGCCTGTTTTCAGAATTATAAACAATGAATACAACATCTCCTTCCTTAATATTTAATATTTGAACACCTGATACAGGAAATACTTGCTAATATACAGTAGAATCAAGATCATGTGATTCATAATCCCCCGACATCGAAAATCTAAGGGACAAGTTTGTTTCCTCTTTTTTATACATAGAATTCAAGTGTACTGATTATTTTTATCACAATGGTTGTTCATTATGCTTTATCAAATATAATAAAACATTTTGAGGATTCAGATTAAGGGAATAAGTCGTGGTCATTTATTAAACCTGCGTCAAGTGATACCACATTTCCTTAGTTACAGGACATTAGAGCTGGAATGAAAAACAGACACCTTTTAATGCTAACTTTTTAAAAAAAATCCTTTGAATGCGACAGTTCTGTACATCTTGCACATTACAGCAGTGTGTTAAAAATTTATAATACATATATTGAATATAAAACATAAACGGTACCAATTTTGATGCACCAGATGCGCATTTCGACAAATAATGTTTCGTCGTGATGCTCAAGTCAAAACTGTTGGAAATCCGAAATTAAAGCAAACCTGGAAGAGCGGAAAGAACCAAAATTACCAAATAGTGGAGCCATGTCTGGCAAAGGATCAGAGCTATGCATGGGGGAGATAATCCTTAATTTTTGAAATGAATTTTATCACAGAAAATTTTTATGTTCCATTCATTCCACATATATATGTTTCTATTTTCATTGCATTTGTTTATCATATGCCGCCCCGTGGGGATCCGGGTTGTTAGAATAGATCCTCAGCACCCCTTGCTTGTCGTAAGAGGCGACTAAATGGGGCGGTCCTTTGGATGAGACCGCAAAAACCGAGGCCCCGTGTCACAGCAGGTGTGGCACGTAAAAGATCCCCTCCCTGCTCAAAGGCCATAAACGCCGAGAATAGACCTAAATTTGCAGCCCTGCAATGGTGACGTCTCCATATGAGTGAAACATTTTCGAGCGGGACGTTAAACAATGTATAATCAATCAATTTATCATATGCCGTTATTTTCCCCCTTATACTCAGACGCACTTCCCACAATCCAGTCTCCTTTCCACATTAATCATAATAATTTCCAACACAATCCAGCTAATAACTATTCCAATTGGAAGCGAAATTTCAATATTAAGGTACAGATGTTTGTCTCCTATCAAACATGTCCGACACGACACCACCATAACAGAGCAGTAAGATCACACCTTCACTTGTTTTAGCATTACGGTCTTTGGGAACAAATTTATCAAATTAACTGGGAAGTTCTCATTATATTTAACACTCAGAACAATATGTAATGTAAAGATTATGAGAATCATATTTAATTAGAAAGTAATATAACAAATTTGTCAGTCAAGAGTGTAATCATCTGATTAAAATTTCTTAAAACATTTCCTTATTCTTTCCAGTAGCTTCCCCTTCTTTTCAGTAGGATTGACTTTCTTCTAGGAAATAATAAAGAAAAAACAACATAAGGTTTGCATAATATATTGTAAAAAAAATTGATCAATCAAATTTCGAACATAGTGGCGGATCTAGTGGATAATACAACCCCCATTCGTTGAATATTTTATCAAAAATTGTCATTTTGGAGTCATAAAATCCAAACCCTTCTTTTGAGCAAAAGCATAAAACTTTTGTTCCCAATTACCCCTTGAAAATGATTGGATCCGCCATCGGAACATGACGCGTGATTCTAAGAATTGAATAGTACTCACAGATAAACAAAGTCCCCAACATAGGCATGTTTTCCATGAAGAAACTGACACATCATCTTCGTCAAAATCGGATTCGGCAAATCTCCGTCCCGAATTCCTAAGAGATTTGACATCTACTATCTGTTTGAGGGGGGAAAAAGCTATTTTCTTTAATGTGTATAACTTGTTGTCATAGAGTATCCTACAAAAATGAGTGTATTCTACACGATAACTATATATAAATAACGAATAATCCTGAGATCTTTATGCACTGCAAAACTGTCATGGTCCTCTCTATATTTATAGCTCGTAATAACAAGCATTCTGGGTGTATTGCAGGCAATACAAAGTCCCCTACCGGTAGGATAACTGAGTGAAAAGTAACGAGACTCATATTTGATCTGTAACAATTCAAGAAAAAGCCAGATATCGAATATATTCATCCAATGCGGAGAAAAGGTCGAAAAACTTATTCTTGCAATTCATCAAGTGGCATGATTCAGTCAAAAGTAGGTAAAGCGTAACGAAAATCAAACTTGACCTGTAACTATCTGTGGCAAAGATTCATCCAATGCGGAGAAAAGTCCGGAAATCCTCAAGCGGAATAACAGACATGCAGGCGGACGGACAGACATACCGAGGGTAAATTAATATTCCCCTTTGGCAAAGCAGGTAGAGGAATAAAAACCACTATAACTTACCTCTGATGAAATGAACCGAATACTGGAGTCAATAGTCTCCGTTGCTGTATTGGGCACAATTCTACAAAACCAAGAAAGGAAAATAAAAAATACTATTTCATTAGATTGATAACAGTACTGTTGGCGGGAGTCTATAACAGTATTGATGATGGACGTATATAACAGTACTGATGGCTGAAGTCTATAGCAGTACTGTAGGTGGGAGTCTATAACAGTATTGATGATGGACGTATATAACAGTACTGATGGCAGGAGTCTATAACAGTATTGTTGACGGAAGACTATAACAGTACTGTTGCGAGAATCTATAACAGTATTGGTGACGGAACACTATAACAGTATTGATTGTGAAAGTATATAACAGTACTGGTGGCTGGGGACTATAATAGTACTAATGGGGAGAGTCTAAAACGGTTAGGGCTCTCGCTTCACAATGCCCAGGTTCGATTCTCAATCGCGGCATCGCGTTAAACCCAAGATGTTTAACAAGTAAATGTACGTATTAAGTATACCTTTGTCAAGTACTTGGTAGTTAACGTTAGTCACTAGTGTTTTATTCGAAAATAACTATGAAAGTGGATGCCCCGTATCACAGTAGGCTTTTGAGAGAAAAAGAACTTTCACTGTCCTTAGCGTCAAAATTACCCGAAGCTGGTAATGTCTTCACAAGAGTTAAACAATTGTCCAGTATAAATTTAAAATGGAGATTAGTACACATAACACATAATTCTTTTCTTACCTGTTGGGGGGAGTTGTTGTGGACCTTTTAGGGGGAATAACTGTGCCATCGTTGCTTGATTGCGTGACAAGTCTTTTCGGATAGTCAAAAAATTCCTGAAACAAACATAGAAAAATATAATTATAGACAGAAAGCAAAAATTAGAACCATTCTACAGTTTACTCCAGATATATGAAAGTTATATAACCGATGATACTGTATAAATAATGTTACTAAGTATTTATTTTTATTTTGATATAGCAGATGCATGTAAGCGGCTTCTATATAACCGAATTAGACTCTATATATTGAGCTGAATGTTGCTTAACCTGGCACCGTGACGTTTCGAGTGAAGAATACTGTGCGTGGATTTCCCCAATGACAGTCCTAGAAAGTGCGTCGAACACGTACACCGGTCTCTTCATTTGCTCTATCTCTGGTTTGTCCTTATCAGACACAGCCGCCTCAGCTCCATCGAGGACCTTGCGTTTTGAACAAATAATTAGCCTTCTATAGTAAGATCCTGCCGCACTTTAATTATACGCTTTTAAAATCATTAAAATACTTTATATTATAATTTTATTTTATTGTAATACGCAACTGATTGACAGAGCGCACTGAAAAAAAATAGTTTATATTGTATAATGTAATGTGGTATGGGGAGACGCCCCCTAGACAACGAAAACGGCACTACTTTTTATAATTATAGCTCTGTTAAGTTGTAAGGCGTCTATGAATTGAAAATAAATGGACTTAAACGTGCACAATAAAATACATTTTGTTTATGCACATTATTTTTTTTCGTGATATCAAACATATTTTCTTACAGGTAACATTACACAAAACACTAATAAACGCCCACGCGTATCTCCTGTAATTACGATTCATTCCAAACCCCACCTTCAAATTTCATGAACAAAGTACACGTTCTAGTTATGCAAAGAACCAAGATGGTTTCTTTCACGTTCGACACTTTATCGATGTGTTGCTAAGCGAATCATTGCACGACGCAAGCATTTTCTATTTTACATTTAACTTATAAATTGAGGCTTGTACAATGCAGTTTTTTTTTTATTAAAATGAAATTATAAGGAATGAAGCTAATTTTGACTTATGTGATACGATGTAATGCAACTAGGTGCTTCACGAACTATAATAAGCGTAAACTACACCAAGTTGCATCATATCGTATAACATAGGTCAAAATTAACTTCATTTCTAGCTCAGTGGTTAAAGCGTTCGCTTCGTAACCGGGAGGTCGTGAGTTCGAGCCCCGCTTGTGCCATGGCCGCGTCAAACCTAAGGCGAAAAATAGGTAGTGATTGCTCCTTCGCCAAACGCTCGGCATTTAGAAGTGAGAATCACGGGTCTTTCGGATGACCTTAAAAACGGAGGTCCCGTGTCACGGTAGGCGTTGGCAGTTAAAGAACCCTAACTGCTACGGCCCTGAGCGCTAAGCATAGGTCTAAATTTGTGGTACTTCACTTACAGCTGGTGACGTCTCAATATGAGTGAAATATTCTCGACGGGACGTAAAACAACCAAACAAATAAAAAACCCATTCCTTAAATATTTTGATTTCTACCTTCCGTGGCCGAGTGGTTAGAGCATTGGGCTCAAAATCACAAAGCCTCTCACCTCTGTCGGCGCGTGTTCGAATCTCGGCCGCGGCGTTATGTGAGCAAGTTTGCCAGTTTACTTGCGGAAGGTCGGTGATCTCTTCCCAGGTACATTGTATCTGGGTTCTCTCCTCCACCAACAAAAACTGGACGCCACCAGTAACTGAAAAATTGTTGAGTGTGGCGGAAAGCAATAAATAATAAATCAATCTGTTGATGATTTCGTTTTGTCAAAATTACGATCTTAAATGTACAATCTTAAATATTATGTAAACTGGTTCTTCTGTGTAGAGTACCAATAAATAATGGCATGGACAGTTCCCGCCTTAGTATTCTTTGAGCATTCTGGTGGCTTCTAAGTATATAAACCACGCATTATAAGCTCATTACCATCATGGTGGCAGCGGTGTAAGTTAATTTCAGTAACGGTACAATTATAGATGCTTTGCTGTTAAAGCTAATACTGTGTACGTTACGTCCGCATTTCCTCTGAACTTGCGACATGGGTGAAGAAGCGCCAGCAGCTCCAATTATTTCCCATTTCAATAGTAATCTAAGACTTCCACCTGAACTCGACCTGCTGTCGGGAAATGTTGCCGAAAATTTCAAGACATGGAAGCGTCAGGTAGAAATATATTTGCGTTCAACAGGTACGACACAACTCGATAAGGAAATACAGACTGCGACAATTCTGAACTGTGGTGGTGAAAACTTATTAAAAATTTACGATCACTTTACCTGGGAGAATCAACCTGACAAAGATGGCCCAGCGAAAGTCTTGAAAAAGATCGAGGAATACTGTAACCCAAGAAAGAATGAGGTGGCAGAGAGTCACAAATTTTGGTCCATTAAATACTTTGAACCTTTTGACCAATTCGTCACAGAACTCCGAGCAAGATCCAAGGCCTGTAACTTCGGCGAATTGGAGGACCGTATGATTCGGGACAAAATTGTTTTTTCCACATCAGGTAAAATGCAACAACTTTTGTTACGTGATGATGAGCTCGATCTCAGAAAAGCCATTAAAATCTGTCAGTCATACGAACAGGCGAACAAATCATTTCAAGAAATGAAAGGCGGTACTGACAAAGTGCATAAGATCAAAACGTCAAAGAAACAACATTCAACCAAACCAAAACCGGACTCAAAACATACCAAGAAAACTACAGATGCTCAGAAACAGAAAATTATGAAATGCAAATTTTGTGGCAAAAAAACACATTATGAAAAAGGAATAATGTCCTGCATGGGGTAAACGCTGCAACAACTGTAAGGGCAGAAATCATTTTCACTCGCAGTGCAAGGAGGTACATGTTCTTGGAGAAGAAAATGACAGTAGTGATTCTGATGAGTCATGGCTGAATGTTATCAATGCTGTTAGTAATACACACCAAAACACAATCTCAGCTTTGATGGAGGTCAACAAATGTGAAGTGCGCTTTCAGCTCGATAGCGGTGCAGATGTAAACACCATCCAGAAGAAATTTGTTAGAAAAGAACAAGTCCACAAGTGTTCTAAAACTTTGCGCATGTTCAACAAGTCAAGCCTCACTCCTCTTGGTGAAACTACACTTTCCCTGAAAAACACTAAAACAAGAGAGGAAAACGATGTGAAATTCGTTGTTGTTCCCAACTCATTTCAAAGTTTGCTAGGATCAAAGACTATTCAGCAGCTGGAACTGATAACAGTAAACAAGGAGCGATTTATTGGCAGAGTGGATGCAACAAATACACTTGGTGATCTTGGAGAAATCAGCCTAACAGTTGATCCAAATATTAAACCGAAGATCCTCCCTGCAAGGAAGATCCCCATTGCACTCAAAGACCGTGTTAAAAGTGACCTTGACAATCTTGTAGATAGAGGTATACTCGTTCCCGTTGTGAAACCAACAGCTTGGGTGAGTCAAATGGCTGTCGTACAGAAACCAAACGGCAAGCTTAGAATCTGCCTGGATCCTCAACCTCTAAACTCTGCTCTGCAGCGTGAACACTATAACCTACCTACTTTTGACGATGTTCTACCAAACTTGAAGAATGCTAGTGTCTTCAGCAAACTAGATGTACAAGAAGCTTTCTGGCATGTTCGACTAGATGAACAATAGAGTCTACTTACCACAATGATCACTCCCTATGGGCGGTATCGTTGGGCTCGACTTCCCTTTGGTCTTAATGTTTCAAGTGAGATCTTCCAAAGAAAACTCAATGAAGCTCTTGAAGGACTCCATGGTACTTTTACCATAGCTGATGACATTATAATAGCTGGACAAGGCAAGACTGAAGAAGAAGCCTTACATGACAACAAGTCAAAAGTACAGAAAGTCATAGAGTGTTGCAAAGAGAGAAACGTCATACTCAATGCTGACAAGATGGTCGTTGAACTCAAAGAGATATCATTTCATGTTCATACCATTACCTCTGAAGGAATCAAAGCTGATCCCAAGAAAATTCAAGCTATTCTGGAGATGACTCAACCAACTGATGAGGCCGGTGTACGACGATTCTGTGGAATGGTACAATACATGGCTCGCTTCTTACCTGGACTCTCCATGACTCTAGAACCATTGCGCAAACTTACCCGCAAGAACTCTGAATTCGTCTGGTCTACAGAATGTGAACAAAGTTTCCAGGAAGTGAAACAAAAACTTACCTCTGCTCCGATATTGGATTACTATGACCCAACTAAAGAACTCATCCTGCAAGTAGACAGCAGTAAAGATGGACTTGGAGCCGTACTCATGCAAGATGGCAGACCTATTGAATATGCATCTAGAGCATTGACTGCATCAGAACGGAAATGGGCACAAATTGAAAAAGAGGCCTTAGCGGTACTATTTGGTGTCCAGAGATTTGACCAGTACACCTATGGACGTCGTGTAGTTGTGGAAAATGACCACAAGCCACTCGAAACTATCCTCAGAAAACCTCTCAGTAACGCTCCAAAACGACTCCAGGATAGTATGATGAAGCTCAATCGCTACGACATCGCTTTCAAATTTCTGAAAGGAGAGAAACTGGTTATCGCTGACACTCTTAGCAGAGCGTATATGAAAGTGGCAGACCCTTCAGAAAACCGCCTCAACGTGTTCTCAGTCCAGATAAATGAGGATCTAAATGACTCGAGACTGAAAGACATCAAAGATGCAACTGACAAAGATAATGAACTACAGTGAAAGATAGCTGTAAGCCTTACTTTGACTTTCGAGATACTCTAAGTGTATATCAAGGAATTGTCGTCAAAGGTGAAGCTATTGTGATTCCAAAAAGTGAAAGACAAACTGTCAAGCGCCAATTACATAGTTCCCACAGTGGATCTGACTCTATGTTGCGAAGAGCCAGAGGTACAGTTTATTGGCCAGGAATGACTGCAGAACTGAAACAGCTCGTCTCTACATGTGAAGCATGTCAAGAATTGAAACCACGTACAGTGAAACCCCTTCTGAAACAACATGATGACGGAGGTGCACCATAGATGAAAATTGGCTTGGATCTATTCGAGATCAAGAATCGAAAATACCTTGTTGCTATAGATTACTACAGCAACTACATCGAAATCGACCTTTTACACAAGACAACTTCAAAAGCTGTAATTGGTATCCTTAAAAAGCAATTTACTCGATTTGGCATTCCAAGAACCATCATATCCGATGGTGGACCACAGTTCGTAGCAAGTGACTTTCGCTCATTTACAGAAAAGTGGGGAATATTGATTGATTGGGGTTTTACGCCGTGTTGGCAATATTTCAGCCATTTTACGGCGATTGAACAACTGAAACATGGTTGGTTATGAAAAATTGAAGTTTCCCTGACGGCCCTCAGTGAGCCTACTCTTTTTCGAAAATCAAGGAAACGATCTTTTACGTGCCAAGGGGGTTGTAATCCTTGACACGGGGCACCCTTTAACGTCCCATCGGACGGACTTAAAAGTTAAAAATCGTAAACAGGTAAAAATACTTATCACTTTGTGTATATGAATAGGTTATATTGTAAAGGATCAAATTTTTCTGTAAAAGTCGCATTCTTGTAAATATTTTATAATAAGATGATAGTCAATATTTGTAAAAAGTTGATGCATTTTGGAGGTGCTGCTTGCAACAATACACACCCATGGGAACAAGAACACCATGATTCGAAAATATTGACACTCTTGGTTTTGCAGGTACTCTTACCAGACCTGTGTTTTTATGCTTACAAATGAAGCATGTAGACTTAGATATCCCCGCACGAGGAAACGGCAGTACAATAATTTTACCCTTTTCTTCAATAGTTCTGTTTGTTATTTCTTTTGCGGGTTGTGTTTTTATTTCTCTGTAATATCTAGACAAACATTTTGAGCAAATCACTCCACTATTATCAACGTCAGTATCTTGTCTTTTTATCCACTCAACCTGTTTAACAGTTATTTTCCTTGTTTGGCCTTTTCCTTTCCAAGCTTTACATAGTTCACAGCGATTTTTCGTGAAAGGCATACTGCCTCTAACCGCACTTATAAGTTAAAAAAGTATGCAGGACCTCGTTAGCAGTAATGGATAATTGATAAAGCACAACTATATGTACCACACAGTCTTTGACGTGAATCCAACTTGCTTCTTGGACAGGAAGTAGATTACAACATAAACAAAACACTGTCCTTGTGAGGAAAATATTTCAAAGTCGATGCAATGTACATAATTTACATAAAAACATATTTATGTAAACTAAAAATGTGTATTTTAATGAGGAAGCAAATGCTAAAAAAAATCATATATACATATAATCATGCGTGATTCGAACTCGGGCGTTTGAAAAAATATAGTTAAAGTCCACGACCTTTTCCACTAGACCACGACATCTCTATGTAGAAAGGAGGGACATTTAACTTGTAGATGAATTTGACAACAAAGAAAGGGAAATTGCTTTGATTTTTTTCTTTTTGCAAAAAAATGCCTCCGTGAAACAATATTTCGAAGCGGTAGACTTCTACCTGAAAACTTCAAGAATGTGTACATGCTAAATTTATCTTGTTTCACAGAGGCATTTTTTCAAAAAGTCGGGGATTCCCCCGTATTTTAAAGCTAAATATCCTACAAATCGCTTTTTACAGGATTTGATATTGGATTATTTTTGCTAATTCTTGTTAAGACACGTCTTATAAACTATTTTCATAAATTATGGAATGAAGACATGATTTGCACTCGCTTTTATTATATATTTGAGCAAGTTTAATTTATTGATCTTTCATGCAACGCCTGTAGGTGATTTAACATGGGACGTGCAACCCCTTCTTTATAACAGAACGGAAGCATAACTTATACATTCCTTCAAGACGTTTGTGCGTGTGTATCGGGACTTTAACTTTGTATGACGCAGTAAAAAATGTTTCATGGTCATCGTCAGTATATGGACAGCTGCATATTTAGAACGCCATCAGTTTCATATGTATATGGCAGAAAATATAGGATAGGAGGACATTAACTTTCTGTTCTATCTATAGGATAATGTCCAAACTCCTAAACCCAATAAAGATCACCCTGGTCACACTGAGGACATATTACAATTCGACTGCGTCCGTCGTCGTCTTGGGGATCCTGGTTAGAACAGACCCTCAGTACCCCTTGTTTGTCGTTATAGGCGACTAAATGGGGCGATCCGTCGGATGAGACGGCACGTTAAAGATCCCTCCCTGCTCAAAGCATAATTATAAATTTTGCAGCCCTTCACCGGCAATGGTGACGTCTCCACATATGTGACCTTATAAACGGAAGTCCCGTGTCTCGATAGGCGTTGGTACGTTAACGAGCCCTCACTGCTACGGCCTTGAGCGCTAAGCACAGGTCTAAATTTGTGGTACTTCGTCTACAGGGATGTAAAACAAAGAAACAATCTTTGTTTTGATAGTGAGTTGTGAAACAGTGACGCTCCCTTATGACCAACATGATTGATTGATTGTTGTTTAACGTCCCTCTCAAGGGTCTTTTACTCATGTAGAAACGTCACCATTGTTGTTGAAGGGCTGCAATATTTAGGCCTATGTTCGGCACTTAAGACCTTTGAGCGGGGAGGGATCTTTTTCGTGCCACATCTGCAGTAACATGGGGTCTCAGGTTTTGCTGTTCATCGGAAGGACCGCTCCAGTCACCTCTTACATTAAACGAGGCGGTACTAAGAGCGTATTCTAATCCGAATCACCAGGACAGTGGTCTTGGCAAAAGGAACACACGTATGAAATATAAGACTTATTGCACTGACCGTTCAAAAGTATATGATCATGGTTATTTCTTTTCAAACGATGGTGGGGCCTCCGCGGCCGAGTGGTTAAAGCATTGCGCTCAAAATCACAAGGCCTCTCTCACCTCTAGTCTGCGCGGGTTCGAATCCCACTCGCGCCGATTTATGTGAGAAAGTTTGCCAGTTCACTTTCGGAAGGTCGGTGGTCTCTTCCCGGGTTCATTGTATCAGGCTTCTTTTCCACCAATAAAAAGTGGACGCCACCAGATAACTGAAAAATTGTTGAGTGTGGCGGAAAACAACACTCAATCAATCAATCAATATGGTACTGCTTTCAGTCTTTACCAAAAAAACTTATTGATTTCCGTTCCGGTCGATGACTTTAGGCCACATGCGTGTAGTTATTCGTTTCCCAGACATCGCTTTACTTCTAGTCAATAGTGCAAGAAATACAAGTTATGAAAATGAAATTCAAGAAATTGACTGTTGTTACTGAAATATAGCCCTACAGCTTAAAAACCTGATCATGGTGTAGAGTATTGTCTTCAATGTATACAATTTTCAAATGTAATGTTAATATATTTATCATCAGTTGTGTATTCATCTGGACCCCCCCCCCCCCCCCCAGTACTTACAGATACATCCTTTGTATGAGGTTCGTTACCTGATGCCAGGATAATTGCAACGGGACGTAAAACTTTAATTGACCCAAACCCACTGTTTCTAATATGTAAACCTTCCTCCTGCAATTTTGGCAAAAAATATCGCAAATGCACACATGTTTTCCCGAGGAATGAACTGCATCTACTCTGCAGTATCTCTGCTACAACAGCTCTATTTCCCAGTGATGTTTTTGTTTGCTCGGCATGGTGTTTTTCCTGACATTTCTATCGAGTAGCACAGAGTGAATGATTCTTGTCCTCGAACAAAATGTGCATACACTGAGGTATAGTTCCTGTTGATTGTTTTTAGTTACAGAGAATGTATGATCTGTATTCTCATAAATGTCTTGCCGCCCGCGTGGCGCAGTGGTTAGAGCGTCGGGCTCAAAGATCTGATGATCCTTGAGTCGGGGGTTCGAATCCCACTGTGGGACGTGGGTGCCGGTCTTTCGGATGAGACCGTATAAACCGAGGTCCCGTGTCGCAGTAGGTGTGGCACAATAAAGATCCCTCCCTGCTCAAAGGCCCTGAGTGCCGAGCATAGGCCTAAATTTGCAGCCCTGGTGACAGCCGCCGGATAGCTGAAAAATTGCTCAGGCGGCTATAAACAAACAAAACATAAATGTCTTTTATATCAAGAGCAAACATGCATTTGAGGAAGAAAATTGAAGTAAAATACAAAAACCTGTATACAAAAAAATCAAAATGGTGTTAATGGAGGCGAAAATTTTAAAACGGTAAACGTGTGCCAACAGGTGGATTCGAACCAGGACACTACAAATGTTGATTCTGAGCGTCTGCGGTCTTTTTTTCTATGTTATTGAACGACTGCGGTCTAACCATCTAAAGTATACTAACTATGAATATAAATTGCATAAATATGAACCACGATGACTGGAATTATTTTCAAAATTTGAGTCCAAGACAGGAGTGTCCCTAAAAAATCCTATTTTAGATTATTCCTTAGATCAAAACTATTAAAATACCATAGGTTTTATTAGGAACATCCCTGCCCTGAAAGACTTCTAGATCAATAGTCATGCAGAAATAGGCGCTTTTACTTTTTGAAAATCGGTCACTTTTTGACAGTTTTCGTCCCGTTCCTAAGGCCCCAAAGGGACGGAGGGCAGGAGTCTTGACATTTGCAATTATGTCCGCCTTGTCCCAAAGATGCTTCACACAAATTTAAAAAGAATTGTAATGATAGTTATCAAGAAGTTAAAAATATTTATTTGTTAACAGACGATGCACAACAACATACGCAGACCAATTGCAATAAGTCACGTGGGTTTTACTCAGGTGACCTAAACCTGGAAAAATAAAATTTGAAAATTTTCAGTTCACACTGTGTCCATCCCCCTTCAAAAACATATAACCAACCGCCACGAGATTCTGGAGGCAACAAATGATGTAGCAGTTTCAACTATCTTCGCAACAACGTGTGTAGAGTTTAGCTTACATATGCTGAAAATTTTTCTCAACAACCACACGTGTGTAGAGTTTAGCTTACATATGATGAACATTTTTCTCAAGATTTGTAGCCCTTGGCACTAGTGATACTTCGAACTAATACTCAGGTGAACGATAAGGTCTGTGGTCCTCTTGTCTGTGTTTACCTGGGATTGGCTATTATTTGATACAAGCCCATGTACATTGAGCAATACTTTGGAAGGATGTTAATTTTGGATAATAGTTTTCGATTGAATTTTCTACAAAGAGTTTCGTGAATAATGCAAAGTCAAGGTGGTTAATACAGGTATATTGTGGAAAATATTGGTTTTAGAATCTAATTCTATAAGAAAATATTTGGTCCCATGTCCTTCAAATGAGAAGGGGTCTTTATTTACCGGCATGTGCAATCTGCCAACTAACTCCTTTTATTACGGTGTTTTATTTACTGGCAAGAAGTGGCTTTTATCTCTAGGTTTACTGCTGGCATGGACTACATACTTTTTGCCAATTAGAAAACACAACATTGAACATGGGGATAATTTAATATCAATGTGACGTTCTGGAGCAAAATTCAAAAGATTTTAAAGATTCCCCTATCGTCATGCTTTATATAAAATTTGATCTCCCGATTAAAAAAAAAATGAAATTTTACAACTGGGACACGTTTGTAAATCTATCCTGTTGCTTTTAAAGTTCTTTTTCTTAAATTTGGCAATATATTCTCATGTAAAATTTTGACACCCTATTAAGGCCAACCCTAATAAAATTTGATTGATTGATTATATATTGTTTAACGTCCCGCTCGAGAATTTTTCACTCATATGGAGACGTCACCATTGCCGGTGAAGGGCTGCAAAAATTAGGTCTATGATCGGTGCTTATGGCCTTTGAGCAGGGAGGGTTCTTTTACGTGCCACACCTGCTGTGACACGGGGCCTCGGTTTTTTGCGGTCTCATCTGAAGGACCGCCCCATTTAGTCGCCCTTTACGACAAGCACGGGGTACTGAGGATCTATTCTAACAACTCAGATATTTGAATCTACCCTACATTGATCAATATGAATAATCGATACAGGCCGCGCAAGATACGCTGTTCGAACTGTTCTTGGTTTCTGCAGAATTAATATTTAGTTTCTGCGGGATTAATATTTAGTTTCTGCGGGATTAATCAATATAACACGTCTTAATTTGGTATAGAATTTATTGTTGATATGTTGCCATAAAAAAAATCGGTTCAATGATAGAAACGGCTGGATTGCTTTTTTAAAATATGTTCTCTATGATGAGGGCAGTAGTGTCACTCATTTGCCATATTGAATTTTGAGGAATGTCTAATGGAAAACCTAAGTACCATCTATCCACAGTAAGTTCAACTATTTGTAATTTTTCTTTTAAATAGTCCGAGCAAATTTAAAAGGTTACTTGCACATCTTCTATGTGTCTATAACAACTGCGCAAGGGTCTGAAGGATGCCAAAGTCAAAGCTTTATGTGGAGTTGTTTATACAATATAAGTACCGCCCATATAAAAGATGCTGAAAAAATGACGAAGTTCAGTTACATGGAAATTTTTCTTAATATGTCCGAACACATCCAAAATGTCACATGCACGTCTTCAGTAAGTACCTTTACAAATATCTTGAAAGTGAATTCAAATGCAATAGTAATCTTTATATGGATTTTTCACATATGTATTTAAATTTCGAATTACATATTCTGTTCTCCAGTATTGCCCGTGGGGATCCGGGTTGTTAGAATAGATCAGCACCCCTGGCTTGTCGTAAGAGGCGGCTAAATGGGGCGGTCCTTCGGATGAGATCGCAAAAACCGAGGCCCCGTGTCACAGCAGGTGTGGCACGTAAACGATCCCTCCTTGTTCAAAGGCCATAAGTGCAGAGCAAAGGCCTAAATTTTGCAGCCCTTCACCGGTAATGGTGACTTCTCCATATGATTGAAATATTCTCGAGAGAGACATTAAACAATATATAATCAATATATTATCCAGTATGGCTCATGTGAAAACAGTTTTCCTTTATCCCACCGCTTGGTTGTCTATGGCTCCAGTTTGTAAACAACAATGGAAGTTTGGATTCCTGCCAAATAAAAGATCCTTGTATCGTGATATATCCACCAGACCATGTCGAGCACGCCGCCTTCTTCGTGCAGGTGTCTGAAAAATCGACAAAGATTTATCCAGCGTAAAATAAAGTAAATTTTATAGTATTTATTATGTATTTTGCACCACATTCGGAAACTCATTAAAAGAGATCACTGGCCAGCTTTTGGGGAAGTGCCACACACGTTGAGCTGTGCATGGCGCCCAGGCTGTTATTGTATCAACGCCTCTATTTCAAGGGCATACCGGTATGCAGATCCCCTCCCCTATGTTTTTCACTTCCGAAACTGTATGTCTGATGAAGCACAATCTCCCATTTTAACGCACCTGAGCCAAAGGCTCACGTGACCTCTGTCCGGCGTCTGTTGTTTTCATTATCTCTTCACATTTTCGTCTTCTTCAGAACCTCTGGACCAATTTTAACTAAATTTGGCATAAAGCACCCTTGGATGAAATGTGTCATGTTTGTTCATTTCAAGTTCCATGCCCTTTTACTAGGAGAGATTATTAGGAATTTGTGTAAATAGAGTGGAGTAATTAAAACATCCTCTTCCAAGAACCACTGCGCCAGGAAAATTTGGTGGCCCCAGTCTCCCTCTGGGGTCTAAAATTTGAAAAACATGAATCTGCACATGGAGATGTTCGCATATTGATATGACTCATCATGGTCTTGTTCTAAGGAAGATTTTTCCTATATATCCACAAGCAAATTTTAATCCCCAAATGTGACCAAAGTCCTACCCCCAGGGGACATTATTTGAACAAACTGACACCTGTAGTACATGGACGCTGTTGACAGGGTTTGACCATCCAGGAGTACAAAAGCAAAACTTTCATCCCACTTGTCCAAAAGAAGCTCCATATCAAATTTACAAGGAAGTTATCAAGAAGAAATTAAAAATGATCAATTGTTAAGTCCACACAAGACGCACGACTACGGACGCAGAACGATAGCTTAACAACAACAGGACCAAGGTGATTTTTGTGAGCTATGTGGCTCATGGGCCGCTTGTTATGTTTAACGGTGTATGATTGACGTGGCACCGAGTTGATCCCTTTGTGTACCGCATGTTAAAATGTTATGTTTCGTTTACTCTGAAAATGGGATTGATTTTATTTTCCGTTCATAGTTCCATTCCATTTACTTTTGAAATTGTTAGAGGGCTTGAAAAATTGTGTACTTTACGGAATTTAAAGGGGAGGGAGAAAATCACCAGTGCAGAGAATATTATACTTCAACGAATATATTAAGGAATTTACGGATGGTAAATAACGTCATTTGTTGATTATAGTATAAATAGTTTAAGAGAAAACAAAAATCACCAAACTGGAAAATTACCTTTCAGTAGACATATCTTCAACGATAAAAAGTATTCACATACGTTCTATACTCCTAGTAATGTTTTCGCAAGGCTTTATAAAAATACGGAATGTACCTGCCTTTAAAAGTTTCTCTGTGACGCAGTTTGATTCCATTTCATCATTGATTTCTGCAGACTCCAAGTGACCTATAGAAAGCCTATATTAAAGAAATAAAATGATACAAATAGTAGTAATAGTTGTTCTAGGGAAAAATAATAAATACACACAAAAAACTAATAAAATGAAAGATCAAACATTAACAGCAGTAGTATAAGGCGTCTATATGGGTGGTTCAAAGGTCAAATGCACGGTTCTATATGGGTGGGTCAAAGGTCAAATGCACGGTTCTATATGGGTGGGTCAAAGGTCAAATGCACGGTTGTATCTGGGTGGGTCAACAGAGTGCAGTCCTATATGGGTGGGTCAAGTGCACTGGTCAACGGCATTGGTCCACGGCACTGTCCTAACGGGGTTAAGTGCACGGTCTTATTCTATAGGGGTTTTATACGAGGGTTTACGGTAAAGGCTTGAAGCTGTTTCCAATCAGTATCGATCGACTGACGTCATAATAGAACTAAACGTCACGCGTAGTTCTTACGTCTGTCTAGACACTACGTGTTCAAAATACCTGACTCATCGCATAATCAGTCCCTCAGTCAGTATGGGTGGATCGGTTAAGATAGACGGTGTTCATTATATTAGAGATTTTGTACAACGTGTTGAAAATTCAGACTGGTTTAAAACTGCTAAAACTTATGTGCAATCAGTGATACATGAAATTGGAAATATTGAGACGTTTCATAGAATTGCTCTTTCGTTAGCGATTAACACCAACCCAGGACGTCTTATTATGATATACTTATATGGGGAGGAACTGAAGAAAATTCAACCAGAACAAACGGAAAATATAAATGTGATTATGATAGACAATTTACAAAGAGGATTCATGGATATGATTCGTCATAAATAAAGTCATGGAGCAGCTTACTGATCAATTAGACTCTTTACAGGTGAAGGATGTAACCCAAAAACTTGCTGATATATTAAATACTTTACAGATCAAAGAAGTTCCGCGGAATGTATCTGACCGGATTCAACAGATCATTATAGATGGACCTCCTATACAAGATTTATTAAGATCAAAGGTATTTCCTCTAACTTTGGAGCAGTATTTAGACTGTTGTCAGTATTTATTGCCGTATTATTCTGCCACGACGACCTTAATGTAAATACATTTCATGGGAGACGAAATGATACTGCGCATGCCTGAACATACGTCACAGATCCGACGTATCTGGGACGACTGTGTGGCTTATAAAGGACGGACCGCTTAACTTTTTTCATTATTTCATAAGCATGGCTGAGAGTAATCATACCGAGCCAATTCCTGAGGAGGCCTTAAAGTATATTGAGGACATAAAAAACAGTGGTGTATATCGCTTCATGGAATTTTTCTTTAAAGGCGAAGTATTTTGGATGAGCGTACAAGACTTTGAAGAATTCTGTCAATATTTAATGGGGAGTGAACTCTCATGGTTTGGATTTATGTTAATGGAAATCATAGCCGACGAGATGAAACGAACCAAACCCCAGCAAACTGGAGACATTGAGAATCATCGGGTGAAATATTTAACCGCCATGTACAAGGAATTAATCGACAAAAAGTCATCAGAACAACCTAAGGAGCCCAATGCTCACCCTACGGAAATTTTCCTCAGAAACTTTATGAAAATACCACCAGGATTGTTTCCGGGAAAATGAAACTGCGCATGCGTGAACCTACGTCACACATTCAACGTATCTGGAACGTCGGTGTTATTTATAAAGGACGGACCTCTAAACTTTTTTCATTATTTCATGATTATGGCTGAAAGTAACCACAGCGATCGAATTCGTGAGCAGGCCTTTCAGTATATTCGGGACGCCAAAAAGGATGTAATATATCGCGTGTTAGAATATTTCGTAAAAGACCATTTATTGTGGATGAGTGTACAGGACTTTGAAGAATTCTGTGGATATTTAATAGGACATCAAGTCTCATGGACAGGATTTATACTTATGGAAATCATAGCGGAAGAGATGAAAAGAACCAAACCCCACCAAGCAGGAGACATCGAGAATCTGCGGGTGGAATATCTGACTCTCATGTACCAGATAATAAACGACCGAAACAAACAATCATCAGAACCTATGGAGACGCAGGTTTACCCTTCGAATCAATTCATCAAAAGCCCCACAGAAACATTCATCACGATAGACGATATGTGACTTTTAATTTAAATCAAAACAAAGTGTATCACTTACCTGACGAAGATCGGAAAAGTCCTTGGATGAGTGTCGCTGCAGATCGTTGTCGGTTTCAGCGTAGGATTCGGGAAGTAGAAAAGGTGTTGGACCCTGTTTTAAAAACTCATATTTGTTGGACTAATGTATGGACATTATGCCTTTAACAATGAAAAAAAAATGTTTGTTTACATTGTTCTTTTAACTTGTATTTGAAAAATGTTCTTTAGATAAAAATGATGAAAACAAAAAATGATGTTATGTTTTTTCATCACAATGGTCATGACGTCACAATGAGTATAAAATCTAAACACCTCTCAGATAGTCATTAGTTAGTCCCAGGTCTTAGCCAAGAATGGATTTACAAAAATATATAGAACAACGCTTAAACTATTTAAATCATCAACTGTATTTACAACGAGGACGGGAATTACAACTCCGCCGAGACAATGCGCAGCGATTAATACAACAGGGCCAAGGTAGACCGAAAAAAGTCATTTCCGAGTATTATCATGTTCAATTAAATCGCTCTCGACAATCACGGAAATTCAAAGTGCAACAGAATGTCTACAATGTGAGCTTTAAACCTCTCCCCCAGAAAGAAAATACCCATTTCATTCATCGTTTATTTCGAGATATGTTAAAAAAGGTCAAAGAAAAAATGCAATGTAACCCCAATGATTATGTACGACTCAATATTCGACACCCCTCTTTAGATTCTGACATTTGGGTAGAATTTACTCAATCTAAAAACCTCAACGAGGACAAAATTTTAAATAAAATCGAGAGCGTACAACAATCCAAGAAAGAATTTATCATCACGGACGGGTCAATTCAGTTGGATTTTTTCCATGTGAAATATCCTCAAGGGAGTGGTGGTCAAAAGACAAAACATCTTTACCTCGATAAGGAGAAATTCAAGACCTCTAAGAGAGCGATCGTGCGCATTCACAACCCCCAGGATTCCCTCTGTCTCCCTCGAGCCATTGTCGTGGCGCGTTGCTACAGTCAAAAATCTCCAGACCTCGAATGGGAGAAAAAATGGTTAAGAATGAGAAAAGGGGATACACAGGCTACCGACCAGAAACGTCAAGCCCTGTCTCTCATGCAACAAGCGGGGTGTGATATTCACCAGTCTTGTGGGCCTCACGAGTGGGACAAATTACAACACGTCTTGAGCCCTGAATATCGATTGAAAATATTTCAATTCAAAGTCAATACACAGCGACTACGATTAGAGCCTCTGTACAAAGGACGGGGAAACGGTTCATGTTTAAACGTTTTATTAGATAATGGTCATTACGATGCCATTTTATCCATGCCGGGAGTCACAGACAATCCATATTACTGTGATGACTGTGATGTGGGGTATAGTCACATCCAAGCGCATCGTACGGTCTGTCCTTATCGATGTTCGTTTTGTTTAGCAGAGACCCCCTGTGTCTCAGACGGTACTTATACCGAATGCCCTCATTGCCATGGCATGTTCAGAAATGCGACGTGTTACCAGACGCATTTAAAACCCTACAGTCCCCAGACCAGTACCACAGTGTGCAGTTTAATGGGCCGATGTCACCAGTGCCAGAAATGGATGTCCAAGCAATTATTAAAAGGACACGCCTGTGGAGGTCAAATACGCTGCAACATCTGTAAGGCACTCGTTCACACGCCACATCATTGCTTTGTACAAAAGAAACCCAGACCTAAATCCCGCCAGGATATAAAACTGTATATTTATTACGATTTCGAATGTACCCAGGAACATGGCATTCATACCCCTAACCTCTGTGTGGCCGAACGCGTGTGTCAACATTGTGACACTTTAGATATTCATATCCCGTGTCCATACTGTCAAGGGTTTGGAGCGCAACGCCGTTTCATTTTTCAAGAACCAGACACTTTAAAACAGTTTATGGAATGGTTATTACAAACCCAGACGAATGAAAAAGGGACAGTGAAAATCAAACACGAGGAAGCTATTGTCATTGCGCACAATTTCAAAGGATACGATGGTCAGTTCATTTTAAATTATCTGGTGCACACAGCTTGTATCAAACCCACAGTCATTCTCAACGGGAGTAAACTCTTATACATGGAAGTATTGGGGGTGAAATTTATTGATTCCTACAATTTTCTTCCCTTTGCCCTGGCTAAGATGCCTGCTGCTTTCGGTTTAACAGAATTAAAGAAAGGTTATTTTCCTCACTTTTTTAATACGGAACAAAACCAGAACTATATAGGGCCTTATCCACCTGCGCAGTACTATAACCCTGACGATATGTCCACCACCAATCGTGACGCTTTCTATACCTGGTACCATCAACAACAAGGCAAAGTGTTTGATTTTCAGAAAGAATTTCTCGCTTATTGTATCTCAGACGTGGACATTTTAAGGCGGTGTTGTGCTCAATTTAAATCGACTCTCTTTGCTCTGGTCTCAGTCGACCCGTTTCAGGAATCCATTACGTTTGCTAGCACAGCCAATCTAGCTTATCGACGAGGATTCATGCCCCCACAAACCATTGCTATCATTCCTAATCTAGGGTATGCCCCCGCCCGTCGTTACTCAGCCAAAGCCTGTCGATGGCTAGCCTGGTTAGAACATCAACATCATAACATACGCCATGCCAAAAACGGGGGTGAAGTCACTTTAGGGTCTTATACCGTAGACGGGTACGACGAGGAATCTCGTATTGTGTACGAATTTTATGGATGTTACTGGCATGGTTGCCCTCATTGTTATCCGAATTTAGTCACGGAAACGCACCCTCATCGAGTTCAATACACCTATCAAGACCTATACGAACAGACTTTAAAACGAGGCAGTGACTTAGAGGGTCAAGGCTATACAGTGATCAGCATCTGGGAACACGAGTTTGATCATCAAGTGCAACAGAATCCTTCTATACAAGACTATTTACACACCTTAGATATTCAGGACCCCTTAAATCCACGAGATGCTTTATACGGGGGACGAACGAATGCCACGCGCTTGTATTGCGAGGAGGGGGATATGCGATATGTGGATGTGTGTTCCCTGTATCCTTACGTACTGAAATACAAACTGTTTCCTATCGGCCACCCCCAAGTGATTACTAGTCATTTCGCCGATGTGAGAGAGTACTTTGGACTGATTCATTGTCGTGTTTTACCCCCTCGAGGTCTGTATCACCCTGTGTTACCTTATAAGACGGGAGGAAAATTACTGTTTCCCTTATGTCGAACCTGTGCCGAACATGGCGACTTAGGACCTGACGATCGCTGCCCTCACCATGACGCACAACGCAGTTTAACAGGTACCTGGGTGACCCTAGAATTACACAAAGCTCTAGAGCTCGGCTATCGCCTCGATCGCATTTATGAAGTGTGGCATTTTCCCCAGAGTAGTCAGACCTTGTTTCAATCGTATATTGATACCTTTTTGAAAATTAAACAAGAAGCGTCAGGATTTCCTAAGGATTGTCAAACCGACCAACAAAAACAAGATTACATGGATGAGATCCGGCGCCGGGAAGGGATTGTGATGAGTCTACCTGATATTGAGAAAAATCCCATTCGTCGTACTATTGCTAAACTCTTTTTGAATTGTCTATGGGGAAAATTTGCTCAACGCTTACAGTTAACCAAAACGCAGTATCTCACTGAAGAAGAAGAATTACAGGAAAAATTACGAGATGCCACGTTAGACATTAAAGGAGTCGAGCTGTTAGAAAATCGAGATCATCCTGACACAGATATGATGTTAATTAATTTTCAAGAAAAAGAAGAATTTCTGGAAGACTGTCCTTTTGGTAACGTGGTCTTAGCTTGTTTTACCACGGCTCATGCCCGTTTACATCTGTACGAGACTTTATATCCCTTGGGAAATCGTGTCCTGTACTTTGATACAGACAGTATCATTTATCAACACGAGGAGAGACAATTTAATCCTACTATCCTCAATAGTTTAGGGGGGTGGACCGATGAATTAAATGGGGACCGCATTGTGAAATACATGTCGGGAGGGCCTAAAAATTATGCTTACGAGACCCAAGGGGGACAATCCATGTGTAAAGTCAAAGGATTGACTCTGAATTACCGAGCCTCTCAGATTGTATCTCTGGCTACTTTAGAAAAAATGTTAAAAGGACAGGAAGAGGAAGTCCAAGTGTATTACCCACACTTTATTCAAAGAACACGTCAACATCAGGTGCGAACTCTCCCCTTAGTGAAAAAATACCGAATGGTCTATGATAAACGTCAACGTATACGTCATTATGACACTCTCCCCTATGGGTATTAAAAACAAGGATCAGAATCATAACCTTAGTCGCTCACCATGACGAAATGCGGATCACTACGCTATCCTATAGTGACCACTTATGCTCGAGTCCTGGACCGAGACCAGTCCTTTAAAGAAGCCCCTGATCATTTAAAACAGTTGTTACCTACTATTGCTGAAGCGGGATTCTATTACCGTGACTTCGGGGATGTGGTGCGCTGTTTTCATTGTGGCGTAGGTCTTAATCACTGGGAACCTCAAGACAATCCCTGGATAGAACATGCGTATTGGAGTCCCCACTGTGCCTACCTGCTGAGTAATAAAAGTATCAAATGGGTGCGACAAGTGTTTAACGCGTATGCTAGAGTCAAAGACACTGATCGAGACTGGGGTGATTTAACCCTCAATGCCGATGGCAATCCTCACTGTACTCAGAAATGTCATATCTGTTTAGAACGAGAATTAAGAATTGCTTTTTTACCGTGTGGACATTTATGTGCTTGTGCTATGTGTGCAGCAGGACTGGAACAATGTCCTATTTGTAGACAAAGTGTATTAGAAACTTTTCGTATTTTTTCTTGTTAATAAATATGTATGTGAGTTTCCAAGTTGTCTCATTTCACAAGATGTATACGTACGAGACACTAGCTCCGTTTCAACTGAAACATGAATTTACCATGGTGGTGGCCGGTCCCTCTAAATCTGGTAAAACAGAATTTGTGAAACAACTGGTACATAACACACACTGGATCTCACCCCCACCTGAAAAAATAGTATGGTGTTATCGAGAATGGCAACCCGCTTATGAATCTTTAAAAGAGTCTGTGACCTTTATTCATAATATCCCTTCCGATGATGAGAAATTAGTGGCGGATCTCAGCACTCGGCATTTACTCATTTTTGATGATATGATGGGGGGTAAAGCCATAGAATCTATTGTAGATTGGTTTACCCGTAAAGCTCATCATCGTAATACCAGTGTCATTTACATCACCCAAAATCTATTTGATCGAGCTGTGCAACATAGAACCATCAGTTTAAATGCGCATTATCTGGTCTTGTTTAAAAATCCCAGAGATAAATCTCAGATTGAAGTCTTAAGCCGACAATTACAAATGCCTTATTTACGGGGGGCGTATGAGGAAGCCACCAATAAGCCTCGCGGGTATTTACTGGTCGATTTAAGTCCTCAGACCCCCGACGAATTAAGATTAAGAAGTCAGCTGTTTTCCACGTTAGCCGTGCACATGCCTAGAGTATAAATAATAGTTCCTCACCCTATACCCTTTCAGTTGACACTCCCCTGTCATCATGGGTAGACTCACACCTAAGAGTAAATTAGTCAAAACCTTACGCCGTTTACAACATGAACGAGATCCAGGGCAGCGCTCCCAGCTCATTGAATTAGGACGTAAAGCGTTACTGAATTGGTTTGCTATGGGCGCTAAAAATTTATTAAGGGGAATCTTACCCATCAATAAACTCACTCACAAATTTATCCAAGGACATCGGCAGGATTTAGCTATCATTGCCGATAAGCATGCGGATGAGGAACAGCGTAAACAAGCTATTTTAAAACGTGGGGGTGCTGGGTTCTTAGGGGGCACCATCATTCGTCATTTATTCAAATGGGAAACAAGACAAAAAAGAAAAAGGAAACCCCCCAGGAAAACACGCGTGTTACCAGCATCCCTCTTAAACCTAGCTAAGAAAAGAAAAAAGAAAAGTCCCCCTAAAAAATCGAAAAAAGTGCCTAAACTGATCATTCACCGTAAGACCCCCGGGCCTAAAAGCAAACCTGTCCCTTCCCATCTCTTACGCTTTGCTAAATTTCCCCCCGTGAAGAAAACCCCTAAACTGATGGTCAAAATACCCTTGTCTAAACTGTCTAAGAAAACCAAAACCTTAACTGATCTGAAACAAGGATTAGCTCAAAAGAAAATGGAGCGAGCTATGCGGGGTCCTATAGGCAGTTCCAGAACTCCGGATACCGCCTTACCTAGCTTTAGTCAAGCCTTTGGGGGTCTGTCACGTTTTACCCCCTTAACCAGTGCCCCACCGAAAGAAAAATATAAATGTGGGTATTGTCCTCTACAATTTAATTTAAAAAGTAGTCGTGATCATCATGAAGAAACCGTGCACAAAGGACGGGGTCAGTTTCTAGCCCGATTAAAAAAACAAAAGCTATAAAAAGGGGGAGACCTGTCCACAGACCTTCATTTCAACACCATGGCTCACACCAAGAAGTGTGAATCTCGATTAAGACCTCATGTATGTCTCTTACAAACGCTAGCCACTCCTCAGTATTCGATGACCTTAAAGAGAGAGATCTTAAAACATTGTTCAAATGATGGTATTTTAAAGATTTGTGAGGTCGTGTACAATGTATTAAAAGGCGTGATTCCACTCACCTCCCATCAGAAGCGTCAACTCTGTCCTCTGAAACACATCTTGAGACGCATTGTGCAACCTCAACCTGTAAAAAAACGACGAGCCTTACTGCTTAAATCATGAGTCGTAAGATGGTGTTAGTGCCTGAAGCCATGTTAAATGAACTGAAAGGAAAATTACCTAAACCTCCTGAATTTCAATCCACTCTAGGGTTACGGGATCAATTAGATAACATTGAACATCGCGAGGATTTAGCCCCGGAAGAAAAAGTGGCTTTATATGGGCATGAACTTCACCGCTATCGCCAATATTTACAACAAGCTCGACACCCTAATACTTCTCCTCCTCCTCTACCCCCTCCTCGACCCCGCTCTCACCCACCCCCTGACGTGACCGCGCCTGAGACCCCTGAGTTAGAAGAACAGATTATTAATAGTGTCAGTAAACCGGGTCAAAAGAAAGCGGGGTTATTATTAAATCACCTGAAGAAATCTAAAGTGTTGACTTGGAATGGGGAAGGAGAAATCAGTTATCGAGGACAGAAAATACCTGATTCTAATATCGTAGATTTAGTCAGTGAATCTCAGAGACAAAAACCCCTGAAATATCGGGATCCGCCTACAGGATTACATCACTTTACTCAAGCCTTAAAAGAAACCAATGTTCCTAAAGGGTATATCACTAATCGCGATGTTATAAAAGCCATGGACCAACCAGGAAAAATCAGTACTCCTAAATTGATAGATGAGGGTGTATTTGATAAAGATCATTCTGTGTATGAAACCCCTCTAAAAGCCTCCACCCCTAAATACAAGAAGAAAAAAGGTAAAAAGACTTCACGAGATATCACGGGATGGTTATCCCTACCCACCTAAAGAAATCTACACAACAGATCTTACAACACTTGTATTATAATCCTAAGACAGGGTATGGAGGTGTACAAGCTTTATATCGTCACGTGCGGCGATTAGGACATAAGATTACTCTAGCTCAGATTCGTCAATGGCTGAAAGAACAAGATACTTATACCTTACATAAACCCATACGTCGGAAATTTAAGAGACAACAAACTCGAGTGACTGATATAGATGAACAATGGCAACTGGATTTAGCGGATGTGTCTACTGTGAAAAAAGACAATGATGGCTATACGTTTTTATTGTGTGCCATTGATGTGTTATCTAAATATGCCTGGGTGGTGCCTTTAAAACAAAAATCAGGGTCTGAAATGATACGAGGGTTACAAACCATTTTCCGAGACGGACGGCGACCTGTCCGCATTCAATCGGATCAAGGCAAAGAATTTACCAATAAACCATTTCGTCAAGCGTTTAAAAACATTCATTTTTTCACCACGCGTAATACAGACATCAAAGCGAGTATTGTAGAACGTTTTCAACGCACTCTGAAAGCCCGGATGTGGAAATATTTAACACGGCATAAAACACGACGGTATGTCGATGTGTTACCTGATTTAGTCTATGGTTACAATCATTCCTATCATCGCAGTATTCAGAGAACGCCAGCTCAAGTGAATAAGAAGAATGTCTTACACGTATGGAAAACGTTGTACGGACAACAGACCACAGTCTCACCACCCCCCTTACATGTAGGAGATCGTGTACGCATTAGTAAAGCTAAACGCACTTTTGACAAGGGGTATTTACCTAATTGGACTACAGAACTATTTACCATTTCGAGAAAAGTACCTAAACAAAACCTCTATAGAATTCAAGATGATCACGGGGAAGAATTAGAAGGGACCTTTTACCCTCAAGAATTACAACAAGTGTATAAAAAAGATGATGTGTATGAAGTGGCGGAGATCTTAGGGTATAAAAAGCGGCGCGTAGGTAAAAAAGTCATTTCAGAAGTCAAAGTCCGGTGGAAAGGATATCCCCCTAGTTTTGATTCATGGATTCCACAAGCGAATCTCATTCTACCCTCACCCAATGGAAATTCTTAGGCGAAAAAGTACCTCGAGCCGAAATTGTGTATTTTGCGCAATTATTCATGTGTTTAACCATCATCATTACGTCAGTGGTCATGTTAGCCTTAGGGGATTCCAATCGCGATTTCTGGATGGTCACGTTGAGTTCTCTGGTGGGTTACGTCATGCCTAGTCCGCAGATGCATGCGGGGGGTATAAAACAAGAGCGACCCGCTTCCAGCCCCACAGTTCGCCATGGCTAGCAGAGAGTACGCCTGGAAAATTGAGGGAGAGAAGAAAAGTATGTGGTTTTCAGATAAGTTACTGTGTTTAATGGATTATGATGGGCAAAAATCGCGTGACAAACCTGTGTACTTGTACAAGCGTTTACACGTACCCCATGGATTAGCCCCTTATATCACCAGACTAGGAAATTACACAGAATATCGGTGGAATGTCAGAGCTTGTTGGGGATTAAAATCACGCCAACACGAACCCGATTGGACTTGGATGAAAAGTAAATGGTTTGACAAGGATCAACAGTGTCTCCGTGATTTTCAAGAGGCCATGAAAAAAGGATATAGTATCGCAGATTGTTGGGGTAGTCGAGATTACTTAGTGATGCGACGCCCCATGGTGTCAGAAAACTTGTCTCGCCGCTAATTGTGACGTCACGTACTGTTTACATTGGGAATTCAGCTTTTGTGTATTATAATGTATGTATTAATAAAGTATAAATAGAAGTGACTTAGTGTTATTCTCCTCATTTAAGGAATCATGGCTGGACGTGAAGGGTTTTACATGACTCTCATTAGCGATGGCTCTCAGGCCTCGTTTCCTAAAAATACAGGAGCTCAATTTAAAACGTTGTTACCTCAAGCCTTGGATTTAACGGATGGAGATTGGGAAGTGGCCTTAACCGAAATGATGTACTCGACTTCCTTACAAAACATTGCACAGACCGAAGCTTATGTAGACGTGCTCATTCCAGAGCCTTATGTACCGTTGATCCGAGATCCCAATACTTTTAAATGGGGTCGATTTACCACTGAGATTTTAGGGAAATTAACTTTTGCTCAAACACAAGTGTTTATCCCTTGGAATTTAACACAGTGGCAACATTACAATGAGGGTGGAGATAGTTTATTCCCCTCCACAATTATTCGCATTCATTTTAGACCCGGGTCTTACACCAACTCTTTAGGTTTAATTGAAGAAATCAATGAAGGCTTAGAAAGAACCCTGAGTAAATTATGGAATACCTTAGGGGCTAATATCGGTAAAATGAAATTAGTGTACTGTATTAAATATCATCGGGTGGAGTATCAATTTAAGGGGAAAAAATTAAGAGAAACCCCTCTCTGCATTCGTTTCCCTAAGACCTTAGCCTTCAAGCTAGGCATGACCAGTGACAGCCTCATTCTGCCCCAGGACCCTATGACCAAATGGATTAATGAGAATTATCTGGCTAACGCCAATATCGATTTATATGACAATCTGAAATCAATGTATGTGTATTGTGATATCATTGATCCTCAGATAGTAGGGTCTAATGAATTGAAATTAATGAGAGTTGTGCCTTGTGACACGCAACGGGAAGATAACCAACAAGCCCGCTGGGAACCTATTCGAGCAGAATATTTGAAACTGAGTAAAAAACATTTTGATACTGTTGACATACACATCATGACATCTTTAGGAGATCCTGTAGGGTTTTTAAATGGGAGATCCATGCTTAAACTTCATTTTCGTAAAGTCTATTGAAGCATGAAGTACTATCGAGGACTCCGGCGCCAGAAAGGGCATGGCATTTTTACCATTCTCCTCCCTATCATTGCCAGTGCTATTGCGGGAGCCGTGCAAGGGGGGAGTGGTAGGAAAAAGAAAAAGAGAGGGGGGCGGAAAAAGTATAAAAAGCGGGTTTAACTGACCTCAGGGCTCAGTCTTAACAGGATGCAGTATCATCGAGGTTTAGTACGCCAGAGAGGTTACGGGTGGGGTGGGTTGTTAAAAACGGTGCTTAAGACGGCCGCACCTGTGATAGGGGAAGTGGTAGGGGGGTTATTAGGGAAACTCCCCACCCAAACAGGGGGAACTTTCTTTATACCTGGTTTAATAGAAGGGTTTTATAATACAGCCATGGCTCTTCATCAAGATGGCGTACAACAAGGCCGACAACAAGGTCGAGGATTTTTCACGGATTTACTTAAAACCGGGGCTAAGAGTGTATTAACCGCGGCTGCTAAAACCGGGTTAGATGTCTTAGAAAATAAACGATCCCTCACAGAGGCTCTCAAGACCCACGGGGTACGCGCGGTGAAAGAGACAGCCGGTATGGCCATGCCTAAACTGCAACAAAAATTAAAGTCACGACAAGGGGACAGTACATTACTAGGGTTGGCCAAACGAGGAGCCCGCCAAGGCATGAAAGTCGGAGTTCGCACAGGATTAGATGTCTTAGAAAATAAACGATCTCTGAAACAAGCTCTCAAGACCCATGGCACCCACGCACTTAAGAAACAAGCCCGACACGCTCTTAAAACCCCAGCTCGTAAGAGACCTGCCTTAGCTAAAAAAAGAAAACAAAAAGGGAAAGGGTTTTTCACGGATTTACTTAAAACCGGGGCTAAACAAGCCTTGACCGCCGCAGCTAAGACCGGGTTAGATGTTTTAGAAAATAAGCGATCTCTCAAAGAGGCTCTGAAAACCCATGGTCTACGAGCCGCTAAGCATACAGCGGGAATGGCAAAACAGCGCATTTTAGCTCGAGGAGGCCCTGTTCAGGGTAAGAAACGTTCTAGAGCCCCCGTGAAGCGAAAAAAGAAAAAACGCTCTGTAGATATTTTTGATTGAAAAAAAAAGTATAAAAAGGGGACCTTCCAAAGAACAGAATTCATTTGACCGCTTACCACGATCAGTCACACATCACACAATGATGCACAGAGAATCTTGCGCTTGCGGGACAGATAGTTTAGAACTATTTAAAGTACCTCCCACCAATGTGACTTTAGAAGATTCGAAATGGATGGAATATTATCCCATTTCCAGTACTCTCAATTCCGATACGGCTCCTATTGAATTTGAGATTAAAGGTCAAGGTGATGAATATTTAGATTTATCTCAATCGTATCTCCAGATGGTGTGTAAATTTACCAAAGAAAACGGAGACGCTCTGACAGGGGCTAATTCTACAGCCACACCTATTAATAATATCTTGCATTCCCTGTTCAGTGAAATTGATGTTAGTCTGAATGGCAAAGTGATTTCGCCAGGCACGGATACGTATCCGTACAAAGCTTACTTAGAGAAATTACTGTCTTATAGTCCTAAAACTCTGAAAACCCAGATGAAAGCATGTACTTTGTGGGAAAAAGACACAGCGGGTCACATGGATGAATGCAAATTAGAAGCGCTGACTCAACCCGCTAAGGCTTTTGATGTGGTCGCTGACAGTTGTACTATTGATGCCGTGCTCCCCACCCCCGTCTACCCTGACGATTCTAAGAATACGGGAGTAAGAAAACGTCATGAAAAAATCAATAACAGTAAAGTTATTGTATTGATGGATCGTTTACACCTGGATTTGTGTCAGCAAGACAAATATTTGCCGAATGGGGTCGATGTGCGTTTGCGATTTAATCGCGCTCGACCTCAATTTTACATGATGATCGATGCAGGCAGTAGTGGCAAAGTGATCATTCAGAATATGGTGTTATGGGTGAGAAAAGTAAAACCTACCCCCACCATCATTAATCTCATCAATCAACAATTGAATACCCAGACAGCCAAATATCCCTTAAGACGCGTGGAAGTCAAAACGTTCACCATTCCGACTGGTACTCAATCTAAAATCACAGATCACTTGTTTCAAGGACAGATGCCTAAACTGATTGTCTTAGGGTTTGTAGATAATGCGGCTTTTAATGGAGATAGCACTAAAAATCCTTTTCATTTCCAAAATCAGCAAGTCAAGAAATTAGAAATTAGTATTAATGGTGAAATGATGGAAACCCGACCTTTAGAACCCAATTTCACAGACGATCAGTATCTCCGATCGTATTTATCCTTGTATAAAGGGTTAGGAAAATTAGGTCAAGATTGGGCCCCGGACATTACCCTGGAAGAGTATAAAAAGGGCTACACACTCTGGTGTGTGGATTTCACTAAAGATCAAGAAGCTCAGACAGATAAATTTCATCTCATACAAACAGGCAACTTGAGAGTGGAAGTACAATTTGCTGTGAATCTCGCCACGACTTTAAATTGTGTGGTGTATGCGGTGTTTGACAATTTGTTAGAAATTAACAAACAGCGAGAAGTAGCTATTGATTACTAACATGGATACTCAACAATTGCGGGATGTCTTATCTCGAGATTTAGGGCGTTCATTTGGCGGAGTGTATCCTAGAGATGTATTACCTGAGATGTTACCTTCTCAAAAAGCAGTGGTCATTAATACGGACCCTCATGATCAACCCGGAGCTCATTGGGTGTGTGTGTATTTGAATAGCCCTATCATTGAATATTTTGATTCTTACGGATTACCCCCCACCCATCCAGACATTACAAAGTTTATTCAGCGCCATGGAGTTCAATGGCAGTATAATACGCATTGTTATCAAGATTGGAACACAGATGTGTGTGGACAATATTGCGTGTATTATTTACATCAACGGCATCGAGGGCGAAAAACAGTCCGAGATTGGATTTTACCTTGGCATGGTACTGCCTTACAACGCGATCATTATGTAGGCCAATGGTTTAAAGACACCTTTGGGAAACTTAAAACTCATCACGGACAGACATGTCAATGTCGGTGTATGAATAACAATAAAGAGACTTACCTGACATAAGTATATTATTCCATAGTATCACTGATTAATTCCATAATAGTATTCCATCATTGTAAATGATTGTTGTTCACAATTAAAAAAAAAAAAAAATACGTTTCTTACGTTGTGATATTTAGGATCTTTTCATACAATTTGGTAGCCCTGAAAAGGGCTGAGTTTTTTTTAAGGGAAAACTCTTTAAAAAAAACCCCACTGCGGCTCTTGCAGCCGCCGGCCCTCTACCCGCCACACCATTTCCGCGAGGACAGGGTCGGGCTCCCGGCTCCCGCGGCTTTTCTTTTTCTTCTTCTTTTTCTTGGGCTTCTGTATTTCCTTAAATAACACATACTGCATCGAATCCCCCTGGAACACTAAGTGTCCAGGGGGCCTCGGGTTTTCTTCTATTTCCTTGTCCCAGTCCTCGGACTGGGGGAAATCGTGGTTTACAATGGGCGGTCTGCTAAGATCGCCCATGGCTGCCGGATTACCAGTGATGCGCAATCGAGGGAGGCGCGGCTTATATAGGAAGGTGACGTCATGGTTGATTGTGGCGTCAGAACTAGCTGTCTGGAAAATTTAATTTTAGTATCAAACATCTAATTTTAAACCTCCTGTCTAGACAGGTTACGTGCCAGCGATTTTTATAGAGTCAATTTAATTTTAGTATCAAAGATCTAATTTTAAACCTCTTAGGTAGACAAAGCACGTGCAAACGATTTTGTAGAGTCCATAAAATTTTAATTTTAGTATCAAACATCTAATTTTAAACCTCTTGTCTAGACAAGGCACGTGCCAGCGATTTTTATAGAATTCATAATGGCTCAACGGTACATGTGTTTAGAGGGGCGATTGATCTGTGCGTATAGTCAAAAACCTTGGGTGCAGTGTTGGTGTTTTCATTGTAAAAAAGACAATACGTTTATGTCGGAAAGATATATGTTTTTTAAGGGGAAATTGATCTGTGCGTATACTAAAGAACCTTGGTTCCAGTGTTGGTGTTTTCATTGTAAAAAAGAAAATACATTGGTGAAACAACGTTGGACCCCGGAATCATTTCATCCTATGGTGTATATTATTTGTCGGTATAGTCAAAAACGTTGGTTAGACTGTACGTGTTGTTATTGTTCTCCGACCCCCGAAGAAGAAGGTCGTTATCAAGATTGTGCGTGTGACTTGTGTACATTATGCCCGAACGTTATGAATTTGTGAATGACATTGTGGTCTGTGGGTATACTTTAGAACCTTATAGGAAATGTACGTGTTATCATTGCCGAAAAGAAAATATGTTAAATAAAGAACGCTTCATTATAAAAAAAATAAAACATCCGTCTCACCCTACACCGTATATGATCTGTAGGAATACTCGAGAACCTTGGCTGTGGTGTAAATGCTTCATGTGTACTTTAACTCCGGAAGAAGAAGAACAGTATCAAGATTGTCAATGTGAGATTTGTACATCTCCTGTGGGAAATTAGTACATCATGAGTGTGACTTATGTGCACGGCGATTTACTTCAGGTGACGGTAGAAGCGATTGTACATCAGTGTAATTGTTTAACAGTGAAACCTCATGGATTAAGTCAAAGTATTGCTGACCATTTTCCTGGGGCTAATGTGTATGCGACTCGGAGACCGGTAGGACATAGAAATTTAGCTATACCGGCGGATCGAGGAATTCCAGGCACTTTAAAGATTATGGCTAATCAACCTGATGTGATTTGTTTTTTTGCGCAATGGGATTATGGGCGTGGCACTCAGCGTCTCCCTGTGTATGCGGATGATCGGGAACAACGAGAATTATGGTTTCAACAATGTTTACATACGTTAGGAACTTTACCTTACCAGACTATCGCGTTTCCTTGGAATATTGGTTGTGGCTTAGCGGGAGGTTATTGGCCTCATTATGAACAATTCATTCATGATTTTGCTGATCATTATCAAAAACAAGTGTTGATTGTGATTAAACATGAAAAAATGTATTCTGGGTGTTTTGGTCTTTTATTAAAAAAAAAATAAAATATAAAAATAAATATTAAAAATAAATATTAAAAATATATATTAAAAATATATATAAATTATAAATTATAAATATAAAAATTAAATATAAAAATATAAATTATAAAAATATAAAAAAAAAAATAAATATAAATTATAAAAATAAATATAAATTATAAAAATAAAAATATAAATTATAAAAATATAAATATAAATTATAAAAATAAAAATATAAATATAAATTATAAAAATAAATATAAATTATAAAAATAAAAATATAAATTATAAAAATAAAAATATAAATTATAAAAATAAAAATATAAATTATAAAAATAAAAATAAATATTAAAAATAAAAATATAAAAATATAAATTATAAAAATAAATATAAAAATTAAAAATATAAATTATAAAAATAAATATTAAAAATAAAAATATAAATTATAAAAATAAAAATATAAATTATAAAAATATAAATATAAATTATATAAATATAAATTATAAAAATATAAAAATTAAAAATATAAATTATAAAAATAAAAATAAATATAAAAATATTAAAAATAAATATAAATATAAAAATTAAAAATATAAATATAAAAATAAAAAATATAAATTATAAAAATAAATATAAAAAAAATAAATATAAATTATAAAAATAAATATAAATTATAAAAATATAAATTATAAAAATAAAAATAAAAATTATAAAAATAAAAATAAATAAAAATATGTTTCTTAGGTTGTCATACTCAGTGTCTTTTCAAAAGAGATGGTGGCCCTGAAAAGGGCCGTTGGGTTTTTCTTTGATCTTTACAGTGCCGTGAATCGGCACAAGGGGCACCGTCCCCGGGTATGCCGGCCCGCCTCGATAAAAACAACGCACTGGGTGCAGGCGGGTCTTTGCCCGCACCCAATGCACAGGACCGTGCTGTTCACCCCCTCCTGGAGGCAGACGGGGCAGGTGATCTTCCTCATAGGGCATATAAGTCCCCAGGTTGGCTCTTTGGCTGGAGGATGTGTGGGCCGCCGGGGGGTGGCTGGCACCTGCTGGTCTGGCTGGGGCCGGAGGGGCGAGGGCGGCGCAATCCTAATAATTGCCTGTCTCGGAGGGTCTGCCTGGCTGGTGATTACTTGCCTAGGAGGGGTCCCGGGTGGCGAGGATGGGGTGTAGATAGGCGGCGGCGTATCTGAGTCACTGGTGAGGGGGGTAGGTTCCATCTCCACCTCGAAGGGAGGATCTGGCGCTGATTGTGTGGGTGGCGGTGGTGGGGCCCGTCTCCGGCGAATAGGGCGTTGGCCCATAGGGGTCTGCCGTCGCGCCCTCCGCTCTTCTTCCCTCTGGCGGCTGTGATTCACTAAACCCTGCATGGTTTCCCCATCAATGGGGTTGAACGTCGCCAAAGTGGTAGTTTGCTGCCTGTCCCACTGCCCATTGCGCTGGATGTAGGTCGCCAGCTGCAATCTCATTTGGAAACCTTGCATAATAACGTACTGTATAGGGTATCGATCCGCCATCTTTTTGTGCTGGGTAACCAGTAACGCGACTAGCGCTGGGCGTTAGTATATAACGTCAAAGCGCGGCCGTAAAAGAAAACATCCCTAGCTTCTCAGACTCAGTTAAGATGGCGAACGTCAAAATGACGGATTTGTGTTTTTAGATCTTAGAAGTTGACGGTTTTTAGACTGTTTAGTAATCATATAAATACAGAAACAGTTCAGAATCTGATCCGGGGGGTGAGTGGGGATAAAACCCTTAGCCTCATAGAGGAGGGTAAGGCCTTCAGCAAAAATAAAAGGATTTAAAGAGGGGGAGGGGAAGGTCAAGGATTCGACCTGACGTTGAAAAAAATTTATTTTAGTTTAGTCAGATAACTGAGACTTCTTTAAAACATAGGCGGGGCTAAAGAACCATGTCTGGCGTCTTCAGGGTAAGTTTTTTGTGAGGAAGATTGTTTTACGAGAGAGAGAGAGTGAGATAGATATAGATACTTAGAGACATATATAAAAAACATAAGTGGTTAAGCCCCGCCCCCCTTTCATGTACAGATTGGAATGCAGTCTATTGTGACGTCATGCACTGCTTTTTTTTAGACGTACGCAGCTGGCGTTAAGCGAGGTATAGGTAGCTGGCACTGAGCCAACTGATTTTTAACACGTAAACAGATTTTATTAACACGTAAAGAACCGTAGGGTCTACCTTGACTCAGCAGATTTTTTTTAACACGTAGCGTCTAGACAGACGTTGGAATTACCCATAAGGCTAGGTATATAAAGCGAGTGCGGGGGGTATTTGAGATCATTCTGATTTTAGAGATGGCCCAGAAACAATTAGATTTGGTTGAGATGGCTTCGAAAAGCTTAGGACATATCATTAATAATGACTTAGGAATTCATCAGGAACCAGAGCCTGGCTATGGATTTAATTTTCCAGACACTCAGGATGTCACAGGATTAGAGTTGGGATTATATAATGCGCAACCTATGACCAAAGAAGATTTTAGCTTGATCTCGACTACCCTGGACGGCATTGTGACTCGCATTAATGTGTTACACAATGAGATTGTCAATCATACAGGAATTCTTTTAAAAAAATTAGAGGAGTTAGACAAAAAGAAACATGTTCGCTGGGCGCCACCGACTGAGAAAAAAACCAAAGAAAAAGACCCCTGTTACAAGTGTGGGCAATTAGGGCATTGGATTATAGACTGCCCAGATGCGGAACTCAGTGATTTCATGGCTCCGGTGCCTGGAAGTAAACCCCCTGTTAAAAGAGACTATCCGTTAGCAGACAAATCTAACCCAGAACCACCTGCCAGTAAACCTTCGACCAGTAAACCTCCGGCCCGTCAACCTTCGACTAGCAAACCTTTGACCAGTACACCTCGTACCAGTAACCCTCCGCTTATCAGAGATTATCCCATTCCAGAAATCTTCAACCCTGAAGAACCTCCTAAAAAGAAGCGAAAATTGAGCCGCACTAAAACACTGTGATTATGGACAGACTTTGAACTGATTCTCATGTTGTTCATTGTTTTATTGGTTTTAAATAAATGTTGAAACTTACACCTCTGTCTTTTTTTTCTTTAGGATTATCACTCAGGATTTTACATTGGATTTTTAACTCAGGATTTTTACATTGGATTATTTTAATACAGTAGCTGACGTTTCGTTCTATTATGACGTCAGTCGATCGATACTGATTGGAAACAGCTTCAAGCCTTTACCGTAAACCCTCGTATAAAACCCCTATAGAATAAGACCGTGCACTTAACCCCGTTAGGACAGTGCCGTGGACCAATGCCGTTGACCAGTGCACTTGACCCACCCATATAGGACTGCACTCTGTTGACCCACCCAGATAGAACCGTGCATTTGACCTTTGACCCACCCATATAGAACCGTGCATTTGACCTTTGACCCACCCATATAGAACCGTGCATTTGACCTTTGAACCACCCATATAGACGCCTTATACTACTAACAGCATAACGATAGATTTGGGTCTTTAATAATTTTTGTTATGTTAGCAAGACTCGTTTCATGTTTTATTTACAAGGTTAGATATTCCAGTAAAAGTAAAAGCAGCTTTTTCAATTTGCAAGTTAATTATGATAACGATTGAACAGTTTCTAGTTTTTGTCACATCTCATTTTATATTCTCTATTAAGCAATCTATTTGTAAACGGAACATGACATAAGTCTACATTTACATAAGAAAGACTTGTGAGTGTTGCGTCTCTCTTGTAACTCAACAAATGACATTAAAATTTTGCTGGCCATTAAAAGTATCTTAGTTAAGCATTCTAAACATTACAAATGGAAAACTAACATTTGAAAATTTACATTTCAAATCCTGTCCATGCCCCTTTAATTCAAATAAATTAAATCAAAATCTAAACTTAATTTCCACTGCGAACAAATCAATATATTTTAGACTACGTGTATATTTATCAGCAAGATATTTAAGGATAAGTTCCTTCTTATACATGTTCAATTAACTTTTTTAAATTGCTGTTGGTGTAGCAAATGCTAACTAAACAAACGTATTTATTGCTGAAAAAAGGTTGATTACTTATAACATGGAGTTTGAAGGGGTTTGTGAACTGTTATGGAAATCCCTTCCCAAATGTGACGGCGATTTGGTACATGTATTGCTACTTCATCAGTTTGTTGCCATTGTCAGTATTTTACAACACTCCTTTTCTCTGGATCTACCCTTGTTGATGTAAAGACTATTTTTGGAATTTTTAATATTAAAATTATTACTCATTAACTGTTGCTGTATCAACAAACGCTGTTTTGAACTAGACACTTTTGGCCTACTGCTTTCTGGTAAAAGGTGATTAACTCTTATCATTGCATATTAGCTTCCCTTTGATTTCCTGTTAGGTGGATCATGAGGTAAACGGTGCATATGTAGCCAAATAAAGTGTTTTATTTACAAATTTCTCAAACAACAAAATGATAAAAGTAAACATCCCCGCTTACTAATTTGCGTATTGTGTACAGTGCTCTTACGTGCAAGCACATTAGAAATCATTGATTTGTCTCTCAAAATGACGTGTTAAGTAGTCCGCGGTTTCTTTGTGATATTACACATTCAGCATTTTAAATCAATACATGTGCATTAACACAATATATACGTTATTGTAACATGTATGAAATTGTATATTGTGATTTTATTAGAGATTCGTGAATATCGTTTACGCATTGTCGAGGTGTTTACATATATCATAGAAAACTCTCTCTCTCTCTCTCTCTGTGTATATATATATATATATATATCACCTATGAAAGACCTTATTATTTTGTTGACAATGGTAACTGTCATGCAGCCTGTCGGATTGATTTAATCAAATGTGTAAATTTAGACCGATGATAATCGTAAACTCTTGTTTACAGTAAATGCGATCAGCTATACATTTCACTCATCTTGGATAGCTGAAAAATTGCTCAGGCGGCTATAAAAAACAAACAAACAAACATCATCTTATATTAAGGTATGCTCACCGGCTTCTACGTGGGACCGACATTAAAACTCCCTGTGTAATGTTACCGACTCGATCTCGCTTGTGCCACCTTTTGATATGAATGTTTCTGTCCACTGCTTCTATTTTATTATTTTGATAATATTTCAATAATAAATTTGGATCAAAAGAAGAAGTATTGAACCAGACACACTGGTACCTACACAATTTCAATTTTGCTAAAAGATGAGGACCAAAGTTACTTAACCTTCTGATTCCCAAATATGACTGATTAATTGATTATATATTGTTTAACGTCCTACTCGAGAAATGTTCGCTCATGTGGAGATGTCACCATTGCCAGTAAAGGGCTGCAAAATTTTCGCCTATGCTTGGCGCTCAGGGCCTTTGAGCAGAGAGGGATCTTTATCTTGTCATACCTGATGTGACAGGGAACCTCAGTTTTTGCGGTCTCTATCAAAGGATCGCCTCGATTAGTCGCCCCTTACGACAAACAAGGGCTACTTAGGACCTATCCTAAACCGGGTATCCATGGGATCCCTCAAATATTGCGCTTTTCAACATCTCGAGTGTTACCTGTCGTAATATAAAAAGACCCCATTGCAAAAAGGGTGTGTGTGTTAAAGGGTTTATTCACGATTGTTGTGCAGCAGATTTGATGAAAATGATGATTTAAAAAAAACGAAACCTGTCAAAATGTCAACATCGCTTAAGGCTCCCAAAAGATTGAACCTGTCAAGAACCCCCTTGTCCTCCTTCACATCAGCCGATCCGAATCTCAGCCAAGAATAGTTAAATCCCTACAACACCTGTGTTGACGTAGTCGTCTGGAAGCTTTTTTTTGGTTAGTATTTGTTAGTAATTTTATTTGAGTTTGCTATTTACAATGTACCTATCTCAGTATTTTCTGACAGATCTCAAATACGTCTCTCAGCTCACTTCACACGGTGATACACGCATTTGAGAAAATTGAAACGTGGAAACAAAACTAAAAACAATCTGAGGTTTAGAGATTATTTATTTGGTGGTACAGTTGGGTGAGGAGAGCCTCAAATTTTATGCGAAATCTCTCACTAGAGAAAATCTCAGCGCTGGTATATCCTACCTCTGCCTCATCCCAGTCTACAAATGTTTCATATTATTTACCTCTGCCTCATCCCAGTCTACAATTGCTTCATATTATTTACCTCTGCCTCAACCCAGTCTACAAATGCTTCACATTATTTACCTCTGCCTCATCTCAGTCTACAAATGCTTCGTATTATTTACCTCTGCCTCAACCCAGTCTAGAAAAATCGCATGATACATCTGTAGGTCCGGACCAGATCCATTATCAAATCATAAAACACCTTCCTAAACCTACTAAAGAATGTCTTCTGCAAATCTTTAACATGATATGGGAAAATGGTAACTTCCCATCTTCCTGGTCACAGGCAACTATTATTCCTATCCCAAAACCTGGTAAGGACCACTCAGATCCTAATAATTACAGACCAATAGCCTTAACAAGCTGCGTATGTAAAACCATGGAACGGATGATCAACGAACGCTTAGTATGGTTTCTTGAGACTAATAACATTTTAACTGATATACAATGTGGCTTCAGGAAAAATCGAAGCACGGTCGACCAGTTAATACGACTTGAAACGTATATTCGAGATGCCTTTGTCAAGAAAGAGCACGTCGTCTCAATATTTTTTGATTTAGAAAAGGCATACGATACCACATGGAAATACGGTATCTTAAAAGATCTTCATAATATAGGTCTTAAAGGCCATTTACCAAATTTCATTAAGAATTTTTTAAGTAATAGGCATTTCAATGTTCGCATAGGATCTACATTTTCAGACAATTTTGAACAAGAAATGGGCGTGCCACAAGGGAGTATTTTATCAGTTACATTATTTAGTATCAAAATAAACAGTCTCGCTGAAGTACTTAAAAACGACTTTCATGGAAGTCTATATGTCGATGACTTTGTTCTCTGTTATAAATCCAAAAATATGAATTCCATCGAGCGTAAATTACAGTTATGTCTAAACAAAATCCAAACCTGGGCTGATGTAAATGGTTTTAAATTCTCCAGAACTAAAACGGCGTGCATGCATTTCTGTTCTAAACGGAAACACCACGATGATCCGCAGTTGGAATTAGATGGCACTCCAATTAAAGTTGTAAAAGAGATTAAGTTCTTAGGTGTCATTTTTGATAAGAAACTCACTTTTATCCCGCATATAGCAATGCTCAAAGAGAAATGTACAAACGCCCTTGATATAATTAAAGTTGTTGCAAACACAAAATGGGGAGCAGACAAGAATACTCTTCTACATCTGTATCGCTCTCTCATCCGATCTAAACTAGACTATGGCTGTATAGTATATGGAGCGGCAAGAACATCCTACATTAAAGTCCTAAATGCAATCCACCATCAAGGACTTCGACTGTGCACAGGAGCTTTTCGAACCTCTCCTGTAGATAGTTTGTACGTTGAGGCAAACGAACCACCTCTAGATCTACGTAGAATATAACTAATCTTACAATACGTTGTTAAATTAAAAGCTAACAACGACAATCCTGCATTTAACTGCGTTTTCCACCCACAATTTGAAGATTTGTATGAAAAAACTAAGACCTGTATAAAACCAATTGGTCTCCGAGTCAAAAAACATTTACATGATTCTGACTTACCTATGGACATCATAAAACCCTCATCACTTTCAGAAATACCACCCTGGAAATTACTAAAACCCAAAGTTGACACTTCACTTTCTGAATATAAAAAATCTGAAACAAATTCCGCTATTTTCAAACAAAAGTTATCTGAACTAAAACAATCTAAACATTCTACAACTGATATTTATACAGACGGTTCGAAAGACCAAAATAAAGTTGCTGCTGCTGCAATAATCAATAACAATGTTTTCTCAGCACGACTCCCAAATGAAGCAACAATTTTTACCGCCGAAGCAAAGGCTATCCAACTTGCGTTAGAGTACATTAAAATTTCTAAGGACAAATACTTCACTATATTCTCAGACTCCCTATCTTGTCTACAGTCTATAAGTAATATGAATATTGATCATCCATATATTTTAGACATTTTAAACCAGTATTATCTTCTAACTAAACAAAATAAAATAGTTGAGTTCTGCTGGATTCCTAGTCATATTGGTATCCATGGTAACAACAAAGCAGACAAAGAGGCAAAGAATGCACTACAAAACGATATTGTACATTTTAAAATTCCTTACACAGATTTGAAATATAACATAAAACTATATGTAAATGATCTTTGGCAAATATATTGGGATTTCTGTGACAGAAGTAAACTGTATTCTATTCAAAACAAAGTAAACAAATCGTGTAATATTGTAATGAAACGCCAGGACGAAGTTATTATTTCAAGAATTCGCATCGGACATTCCAAATTGACACACTTATTTATTAAACAGAGAACTTCAACCTCAATGTATATCTTGTGACTGTCCATTAACTATACAACACATTCTTTTGGAATGTAGTGATTTTACACCCAAACGAAATAGATTTTTTAATAATGTACAATCAATGCATCAACTTTTTACAAATATTGACTATCATCTTATTATAAAATATTTACAAGAATGCGACTTTTACAGAAAAAATTGATCCTTTACAATATAACCTATTCATATACACAAAGTGATATGTATTTTTACCTGTTTATGATTTTTAACTTTTAAGTCCGTCGGATGGGACGTTAAAGGGTGCCCCGTGTCAAGGATTACAACCCCCTTGGCACGTAAAAGATCGTTTCCTTGATTTTCGAAAAAGAGTAGGCTCACTGAGGGCCGTCAGGGAAACTTCAATTTTTCATAACCAACCATGTTTCAGTTGTTCAATCGCCGTAAAATGGCTGAAATATTGCCAACACGGCGTAAAACCCCAATCAATCAATCAATCAATATTACCTACCTCTGCCCCATCTCAGTCTACAAATGCTTCATATTATTTACCTCTGCCTCATCCCAGTCTACAAATGCTTCATATTATTTACCTCTGCCTCATCCCAGTCTACAAATGCTTCATATTATTTACCTCTGCCCCATCTCAGTCTACAAATGCTTCATATTATTTACCTCTGCCTCAACCCAGTCTACAAATGCTTCATATTATTTACCTCTGCCTCATCTCAGTCTACAAATGCTTCGTATTATTTACCTCTGCCTCATCTCAGTCTACAAATGCTTCATATTATTTACCTCTGCCTCATCTCAGTCTACAAATGCTTCATATTATTTACCTCTGCCTCATCTCAGTCTACAAATGCTTCGTATTATTTACCTCTGCCTCAACCCAGTCTACAAATGCTTCATATTATTTACCTCTGCCTCATCTCAGTCTACAAATGCTTCGTATTATTTACCTCTGCCTCATCTCAGTCTACAAATGCTTCGTATTATTTACCTCTGCCTCATCTCAGTCTACAAATGCTTCATATTATTTACCTCTGCCTCATCTCAGTCTACAAATGCTTCATATTATTTACCTCTGCCTCATCTCAGTCTACAAATGCTTTATATTACCTACCTTTGCCTCATCCCAGTCTACAAATGACGTTGTTATTTAAAATGCCTTATTCTCAATAGCTTATCACAGTAGTTTAATAAACGAGTATTGCTATTCTATGTACACATAGTTAGAAACCATATATTAAATCCTTGTGTAAATATTTTTTATCCTTAAACAGTGTGTGTAAAATCGTTTTTCTTCAAACCTACTGGTAATGCTATAATTCAACATTTTAAAAATAATGAGTCATTTGTCTATCTTTTAATATTTTAATTCAAAGTAATGACTGAACATAACGTATGATTTCGTAACATTTTTACCGCTGAGTAACGTTTTCGGGTTTTTAGTTCCGAATCCAGCAACGGCGTCGCTGCTGTTTTACATTTTTGACATTAAGTTTACTATTTAAAATTAATCTTAAGATATATTTTTACCGCTGAGTAACGTTTTCGGGTTTTTAGTTCCGAATCCAGCAACGGCGTCGCTGCTGTTTTACATTTTTGACATTAAGTTTACTATTTAAAATTAATCTTAAGATTAACCGATTGCTATTTAAAGTTAATCTTAAGATTAACCGATTGCTTGGAAGATTCGCAATCTTCTTTCTACGCTAACCATGTATAATATTAAAAAATCTCCAGCCGGTCGGACCCGTGTAAATAGCCAAACAAATAAGAGAACAACGCGAAAGTCTACACTGCTCCGTGTTGGATTTGAACCCCTCACATAGTCGTTCGGACATATGGCCCTTCGCGCACCTGATTGAATATGTTTGAAAGACAGGTATGCATTGGAATGTAGAGGTAATACACTGTTAAAATCGAAGTTCGATCTGAATAATCCGCTCTGAGCAGATGTTGGCTGCAAAAATATTAGATATTCACAAGTCGTTGTTCCGGGTACCTTCATCATTTTCCAGTGTCTGGTGCTACAGCATGTGATCCATATATCCTTTTAACTGTGTGTACAGAATAGTGCTCAATTTAATCGTATTTGATTGACCCAGTCAAAATAAAAGTAATAACATGCAAATTATTGATCTGTGTCACTCTGTACAATGTAGAACCGGAAATTCATTGGAGGTGTGAGATATTTAGCTTCGTTATTTATTTCAGAGAAATAACGAATAAAATACAATTACATTGACAATTTCAGAATTTTATATTTCGGATAAAACTCAAGAAGCTAGATATAGATCTGAATCAACAGTACAAGGTACGTGTAATGATGAAAATAAAATGTTAAAATATTTACACACAATAAAGCTTTGTACATGTAGTTAAATTTCATTTTATTTCTAGATGAAAAGTAACGTGCACAATTTTGCTTAAATAATTAATGTTTTCTTTCCTTGTACAGTAATGAAGTATATATATATATATATATATATATAGTCTCTTGATTAGACACAGTATTTCAAGAATAAACAAAAACCGATACAAATTTGACGCATGTTTTTGCGTTATTGTTCGAAAATTAAGCTGACCTGCTAACGTCATAGCATGTGTTCGTTAAAGGTCATAGAACTGGATGTTAAACAATACTATGTTCTTTGTGACGTCATAGCATGTGTTCGTTAAAGGTCATAGAACTGGATGTTAAACAATACTATTTTCTGTGTGACGTTATCGTAAAAGAAATCTTAACGTCCAGAATAATTTTCACTCGCTTATCGAACTTGAAATCTGCAGTTTGTGACGTCACATTGACCCAGAATGTCAACTTCGAGGAAGCAACGAAGAGACTAAATACTCGGATTGTTTTGAGCCGTTTCGCAGATCAACAGCATATATGGAGAGTCATCTTTAGAACATCACATATCTCTAATTTCAAGTGGACCTTCCCAGTTTGTTCCTTCTCCTTGAACAAGTTTTTCAGTCTCCACTGAAGGACAACTGAAAGCACGTCCGAATTGAATGACTGAAAAAATCGGACAGGAAATGACCTCAAAATTTTTTTTCTTCCAAAAATGTCGCATTGTATGAATTACAATACATAGTTAAAAAGTTTCATATTAACGTTAAGTCATACATAATCCCCATTCTTCCAATCTTTAGCCCCGTGGGGATCCGGGTTGTTAGAGGAGATCCTCAGCACCCCTTGCTTGTCGTAAGAGGCAACTAAATGGGGCGGTCCTTCGGATGAGACCGCAAAAACCGAGGCCCCGTGTCACAGCAGGTGTGGCACGCTAAAGATCCCTCCTTGTTCAAAGGCCATAAACGCCGAGCATAGGCCTTCACCGGCAATGGTGACGTCTCCATAAGAGTGAAAAATTCTCGAGCGGGACGATAAACAATAGATAATCAATCAATCCAATCTTTAAACGATCACATACTTAAAAGACAGTGTGCAATAAAATTTCAATTTAGACAAGGAATCTCGCGCTTTTACACGATATTTGTAAATGTAAGCTGTCTGACGTGTTTCTTGATTGATTGATTGATTGATTGTTTTGTTTATAGTCGCCTGAGCAATTTTTCAGCTATCCGGCGACTACTGACGTGTTTCAAACCGATTGTTAGGCCGTTCTTTACACATTGATCTTGACTACAGATCACTCCGTTTACCGACCTCAAGAGTGTAACCGGTCGTCAGGGGATGCTTATTCCTCCTAGGCGCCTGGTCCCACCTCTGGTAAGTCCAGATGACCGTGGTTGCCCAGCTTTTAATTTTGTATTTATAAGAGTTATGAGATTTATCACACTGTTTGTTGTCTTCTCCTTTTCATTATGCTTAATTAGTAGATTCTGATCAATATAGTAATTAAGGAGGAATAGCACATCGTCAAATGTAAAGCTCGACCATGCAGGTTTTTATTTATTTATTTATAGATTACTTTCTACTAAAACTACCCTTTTTAACTAAATAAAGTAAATTTGAAAAATTTCAATTTTAAGGGAGACTCCGTGGCGGAATGGTTAGATCATCGCCCTCAAAATCACTAGTCCTCTCACCTTTAGTCGGCGCGGGTTCGATGCTCGCTCGTGCGGGTATGTGTGAGAAAGTGTGTCTGTTTACTTTCGAAAGGCCGGTGGTCTCTTCCCGGGTACATTATATCTTGGTTCTCTCCTCCAACAATACCAAAACTGGACGTCGAAGGCACCAGATAACTGAAAAATTGTTGAGTGTGACGGAAAACAACAAACAGTGGATCAATTAATCAATAAGCCGCCGTTTTCCATCTATATAATATTTCTCTGTGATGTTATCCCTTCATAATTTTTCTTGAAGGATAGCAATAATTTGTCTAAATGTTCGTGTTTTACACAACTTCTTTGAAATATACACTTTTATTGCTATTTACATTGGAGTCCGTTACGTATATACAATATATCACTACGTTTTGAATGCTTGCAAAATAATCTCAGATTTGATTGACAGAGTTGCAGATTCAAATTTGGACCCAAAAAAAGTATAACATAGTGTAACAGTGCATGCAAACTCAGATGCAAATAGATGTATACATATGTAAAGAAATTAAACCTGTGTACGTAGTTCGGAGTTTTATGACTTTCAGTGGATATGTGTTGCATTTATGATTTGAAAAAGAACGTAACGACACACAATTTCAGAAATGAAGTACGTCACAGTTGCGTATTACGTCACATGACTGGTTATCGGTCAACATCAAATGTATAACAGAGTGATATCAATAAATATTTAATTAGAAACCAACAATAAGCAAACTATTTGAAGGAGTATCACGGTCAAATAGAACAAGCGTTAATCGATATACTGCTATACATTGTGTGTAACAGAACATGGGGTATCTGCATGTGCAATGTATACAGAAATTTTCACAATGAAACAGTCTTCATTTCGGAACGTACCAGGACGTTTTTTTCATATATCCCTAGAGCAGACACGTGTATACATCTCCTTCAGTGTTATGTGTACATCTCCTTCTGTGTCATGTGTAGATCTCCTTCTGTGTCGTGTGTACATCTCCTTCAGTGTTATGTGTACATCTCCTTCTGTGTCATGTGTACATCTCCTGTGTCATGTGTAGATCTCCTTCTGTGTCGTGTGTACATCTTCTGTGTCATGTGTAGATCTCCTTCTGTGTCGTGTGTACATCTCCTTCGTACTGATGCATATAATGAATCTGCGTTTTGTGGACGCAATGAGAGAGAGAAAAAAAACATTCACATATGCTATATTTTTACCTATTTTTTATCATCTATTCATAGAAGTCTATATATTATAAATACAATGGGAAATCGAAACAAATAACAGCAACATACTGACTCATCAAACAAATTTATCAAAATGTACATATTTTTAACATTTATTTATTTTATTTGTTATTATTGTTACATTTCATCAAATTCAATTTTTGGTGATATTGCGGGATTTAATTCTCCTGGATTTCGTGGTTATAGAGCTACATCCAACATATATAAAACTTTAATGAAAAGGTACAAATCATATAGCGCATCAAATCCGAAATCCATTTCTACGAGATGAAATCTAAACAGAAATTTTAAAACTCCACGAGCTTAAATAATTGTACAGGAATTCAATCAGCATGCTCACATTTATGGACAAATACACCAAATTCCTATATAAATATATAGTGTTACGTTACAGCAATGATACATCAGTTGTCTATTAATTATTTAAAATGGCGTTATGTGAGCAAGTTTGCCAGTTTACTTGCGGAAGGTCGGTGGTCTCTTCCCAGGTACATCGTATCTGGGTTCTCTCCTCCACCACCAAAAACTGGACGCCACCAGACAACTGAAAAATTGTTGAGTGTGGCGGAAAGCAATAAATAATCAATCAATCAATTATTCAAAATCATGAAATGTACAGCACCACTGATATATTGTACTTTGTGCAAATGTCGATATGTAGCAATAACTACATGTATGGCAGAGATATACTTCAAACTTGTGAACAGGATCGGTTTTGTTATCCAAACATAAATTACATATTGGTTTTTAAAGTCTAAAGACGATAACATAAATTAATATTTTCAGAAAGATTAGGAAACCAAGCAACGTTAACAGACGCCGATATCAAATTATGTTACTTATCAGTAATTTTTTTTTGGGAAATATACCATATGTATTTATCTTTTGTTATTCATTTATATTTTCCCTTCACAGTTCAATGCACCATAAACAAATATTGCCTGGTTATCGCCGAAATTTTTATTATTCATACAAATATATTAATGAAATATCCCATCACTTTCTCATGGATATCTTATGATTGAGAAGATTTGTGTATAATTTTCTAACAAATAGAAATATACACAAACATTATGTGAGTTACTTTCATCTGTTTATTAAGCACCGATTTAGTATTAGTATTAAGTGCATGTGCATGTGTAGATAACAATATCTTCAGGACAAAAATTGAGGATAACAAACTGTGGGCAATCTCATAAGACATGTACAGATCATAAAAAGTAAGAACGGGGTAAATACAGACTTCTGGAAATGTGAAATGGGGTATGTAATACATGATTTAGATTGATTGATTGATTATTTATTGCTTTCCGCCACACTTAACAATTTTTCAGTTATCTGGTGGCGTCCAGTTTTTATTGGTGGAGGAGAGAACCCAGATACAATGTATCTGGGAAGAGACCACCGACCTTCCGCAAGTAAACTGGCAAACTTGCTCACATAAAGCCGCGGCCGAGATTCGAACACGCGCCGACAGAGGTGAGAGGCCTTGTGATTGTGAGCCCGATGCTCTAACCAATCGGCCATACACGATTTAGAAAAATACATTTAATTGAACAATATCAAAATATCAACACACAAACTGCACAATACACCTCTCCATTATATACAGTCATAGAAAGGATTGACATCCAAATAAACCATTTTTTGGTCCAAAACTAGCTCGCACAGTATTCTATCGATCATTTGTCCGACATCGAAAAATGAAATATTCGCTTTAAGATTGCTTTGTAAACTGAAGAAAGATTGAGTGTAATAAAGATGATTACTTCTCAAGATATACTTTGAAAGGGCCTCCGTGGCCGATTGGTTATTATGTTCGATATGCCTTCAAATATCTCTCACGTAGTTATCAAGACATGAATAATCACACAATTTCTAACTTTTGGTGAAATTCCGTAGATGATTTATAATACCGGAAAGACAAATAAAATATTTCACAAATATTAAATTGATCCAGTACTGTGCTCATAGTTGTATAAAATAACCAAAGAAAACGAAAACGGCTGCACACACACACACACACACACACACACACACAGATATATATATATACACACACACAGATATATATATATATATATATACACACACACACACAGATATATATATATATATATATCTCTGTGTGTGTGTGTGTGTGTGTGTGTGTGTATAGTCCCAAAGCACACTATATTCTGAAACAAATTAAAGAGGCATTATCATATATTGTCCCCTCCCCCAATTACTTTTCACAAATGAACTTAAATTTAAGCGTGCACATAGCATCATTCCATTGGCCAAAATGACGAAGGTTAATGCAGTTTTCTGTAAATCCTCCATTTGGTTCGCCTGGAATCCAGTTAGTGTACACTACTGGAGATTTGGACTGATGCCAGATAAAGGACATTTCGTTACTGACGTCATTTCCACCAGTCCACGTTGAACAGTATTGAACCATCTTACATTCGTCTGAAATTGAAATTTCTAAAATTGATTCTGGCGTTGTATAGATAAAGTAAGTTAACATATCATTTTATACATTCACCCTAGTAATTGGAGTTTACATCAATTATTATACGTGTTCAATAACCAGGGGGCCTTATCAGTCCGGAATGGGGCGCAAAAATCATGCTTACATGTACAAGCGTTTTACAGATGTACCCCACCTCTCATACCTACTGAAACAAAATTTATTTCTATCAATTTTTCAGTCTTTTTTCTGAATTGACGACATGTTTGTGCTTTTTCATAACGTCATTGATAATGTAAATAAATGGAGATGTTTTCTTTCTATATAAGCAATCTTATTTGTTTCTTCGTTACAGAGTAAAACCATTGTCAGTGGAATCATATGAATATACACGGTTTGAATAATGTTCTCACCTGTAAATTGTACGTTGAAATGTACATATTCACATATAGAAAAAGCAATCGAACTGTTAAATAATGTCTGTTGTCTGCTTTATTGAGGATATAAAACATTATATTAACCGGGCCATGTTTTTGTTAGTTTTATACCTATATAATGAAAAGGCTAGGATAACTATCAGTATTCAATCTCATAATTCCTATAGAAGGGTAAACACGGATCCCTGGTCATACCAGAGGTGGGATCAGGTGCCTAGGAGGAGTAAGCATCCCCTGTCGACCGGTCACACCCGCCGTGAGCCCTATATTCCGATCAGGTAAACGGAGCAATCCGTAGTCAGAATCAGTGTGCCAAGGACGGCCTAACAATTGGTATAAAACAGACAGAATTTGACTTAATGGTAAGTTTGTTTGTTTTCCGCCACACTCAACAATTTTTTTTAATTATCTGGTGGCGTCCAGTTTTTGTAGGTGGAGGAGAGAACCCAGATATAATGTATCCAGGAAGAGACCATCGACCTTCCGAAAGTAAACTGGCAAACTTTCTCACATATATAGGCGCGAGCGGGATTCGAACCCGCGCCTACTAGAGTTGATAATGGTATGTTGTACTGGCAAACTAGATCGTTATAATGACCATAAAATTGAAATGCTAACTTTAGACGAGACTGTACAAACCCCTGTAACATCAACTTCTTTGTCAGTAGCCCGCCTCGATTTTAAAAAACTGATCACAAGCAGAACAAGCTCTTGCGTATCTAATCAGTTGGGAAATATAGACACCATATGCGGGTGATGATGTAATATTGCCACATAAATAAGGGAAGTAGACGATGGAGAAATTGAAAGTATCCAGTTTATCATAAAGTTAAGTTGTTAGTTTGCCGCCGGCATCTATTTTCAGTAAAATATCTAAGTACGAAGCAGAAGTGGAAGACTCTGTGGTGTCTTTTATTTTAAGCTCACTGGGATATATCGAATCGACATATGTATGAAAATGATCATTGTTAATAGATTAATTGATTGATTGATTATTTATTTAATATTTCCTATTACCATTTTTGTTCATGTCTATGATGTCAAAATGTCTAGTCTTTAATTTATCGTGAGGTATGGTCGTGTAAAGAGTTGTAAAATCATACGTTTTAATGTTGTGAATTCGAGAAAAGTTTTGTGATTTCAAATATGTTATATTTCAAACAAAACATGCATGCATTAATCTTTAGATATTGACGGGGAAAAAAAGAAATATTTACCGGCTTTCAAGAATTTTTCTGTGATCCAATTCGCCTCCATTTCATCATTGATCTCAAGTAGATAAGCTCCAAGTGCTTCGCAGAACATCTATTTCCATATAATGACCATAATCAAATAAATGTAATATATTACTTGAAAACCATACATACACTTACTCGATGGGTGAGCTTGTAAAGTCTAGAAGCACAAATATCTCTTGCGGAAACATTAACTTAGTTTACATAGTCTCTTTAAAATTCTTGTTTAAAAACATTCACACTGGCCGTTTAGACTGTTTGATATTGACAGAGGTGAAAGGTGAGCGGAATCTTAAAACGTCATGTCTAACAAACGTTTTCATTAATGGTTCCTTTCAAACGTCATTTTGTATAGTTCCTGGTTTTACCGGTCTCGGTAGCTCAGTGGTTAAAGCTTTCGCTTCGTAACCGGGAGGTCGTGAGTTCAAGCCCCGCTTGTGCCATGTCCGCGTCCATCCTACTACGTAAAAATAGGTAGTGATTGCTTCTTCGCCAAACGCTCGGAATTTAGAGGTCTTTTGGATATGACCTTAAAAACGGAGGTCCCGTGTCACGACAGGTTAAAGAACCCTCACTGTTTCGGCCCTGAGCGCTAAGTATAAGTCAAAATTTGTGGTACTTCCATCTACAATTGGTGACGACTCAGTATGAGTGAATAATTCTCTACGGGACGTAAAACAAACAAACAAAAGTTCCTGGTTGCAATCAGATTTATGGAATAAGTACGTACTAGAATTACACTGTCCTCGTTAAATAGTGATGGGGAAAACCAAAATTACCTACCCTAGCTTCACTCCAATTTAAGAGAGTTTCATTATAGATGTAACAGTGTCCATTATAAAGTGACCATCCATCTGCACATTCTAAAAAACAGAATTAATGAATTTTTATGAAGTTCACACCCATTTTATCACTACATTGGAAAATGTCAATAATTGCAACCAACACCCGATTATTGACGAAGCATAGTATCAAAAGCGAACAATTTGTACATGTTAGTAAAATAATGTGTATTTATTTATTGCATAATAATATGAGTATGAAGTTCCACGTACAGAAAACAAACAAACGATATCATTCTACTATAACTGTAACCTTGAATTCATCTCTGATAAACATAGGCTGTTAGAATAGGAAAGTGGAAGCTTTCTGATATTGAACTGTTACAGCCTTTGTATGAGATATATCGACTTCAGAGAAAAGCATATCAAGTGAAAGGTCCATATGCCCCGAATAGATAGGTTGTATTTGTTCTATTATTTCTAATTACTTATGATTTCAATGTCGTCACAATTTACATTTGTTGCGAAGCGATTGATACATGACCTTCTGAAAGTACATATTTTTGTGGTCACGTGACTCATACGATCATGTAACACTATAGTCAAAGATCTATTTTGGTTGGGGGTAACGAACATTCCTATTAGTTACTACGTCTAATTAGCAGCAACATTGACGAGTGGTAGATTTATGAAATGTCACTTTTATTAAGATTAGCCAGATATTACGACGTACCACAAAAAGACACAGTATCGGGGATTTGGATACTGAACTTAACATTATGGAAGGCTGTAATGCAAAGGTGAAATGATTTTTGCCTTCCAGAAATATACATGAAGAGACAGGAAACACTAGTGAAAAGGTTAAATATGTATTTCTGATCGCCAAAAGAACTTCAAGCTAAATTTATATCTAGAAAAAACATTTTGATCATTCATGACAGCGACAATTAGATATCATTATAACCCATATCAATTGACAAGAGCCAGAGAACATTGATTTTGAGCATAGTTATTTTAAATCAAGTACCCACTTTGATACACCACCGTAAGCAGGTTATTTGTGGTTTCTGCAATATAGCGTTTGCAAATTATTTAGACACCCTACATGCAGTACGTATATATATATATATATATATATATATATATATATATATATATATATATACAATATCTTGAGAATCATTTCCTTGACAGACATAAAGCTTGGTAAACTGTGTTCTCCCAAGTGCATAAATTTAAATATTCATAAGTACGGAAAAAGTCAAAGAAAACATAATACTATCATTCTGATTATCACGTACATTGTTATAATGTAATGCGTGCATATTAATTTGAAGCAAAATTAAAACGAGTATGACGTACTGAACAATAAAAAAAGCTTCAGAAAGAGATTCAGCAGTCCACAATTACAAAAGGACATAAAAAAGACGAAAGGTATTGATAATTAATGAATTATCCATCATTCCATCATGGAAAATCTTAAGTTTACCTTAAAAGTATTGAATAACTACCTAATGTCACACTAATACGACAATAACTAAATTGTACGTGCTTCTGTTTTGTTTTTGCTATCCATTTAACGTTTCGTTAAGAGAATTTTGATGGCTTCATAAATATTTGCTTTGACACTTACCACTGATGATATTAAAATATGTCCATCCGACTTGACCCGTGGAAAGTTTTAACCCTTGGATTAAGCAGCGTGGTATTTTACACTCTGTTGTATTTGAGTTGAACAGAAATCCGTCACAGAGGTAGTTTGACATGCAAATGTCAGCACATCGCAGCCGATTTGTTCGAGATACGGACGAGATCACTGCATCAGTATTTAAAGGCAATACGTTGTTGAAATGAGAATTGGACTTAAATAATCCGATCTGGATGTTGTGCCCCGACGAAAATTGCAGTGACATTAGAAAAATCCCTGTTTTCCCTATTAAATGCATTGTGGGTATAAATCAGACTCTCACGTGGATAGCCTCACCTGCTCACCAGACAGGTGATGTCGGTTTTAGTTTTAGATGTCGTAGCTAAGTTCTACGACGGGATAGGCATAATAAATTTTAACCAGCACCATACTATTGATTTATTATCTATCCAATCTAGTTAAAATATATTTTTAACTTGGCAGTGATGCATTATTCTTTGAAAGCAATGAAGGTTTGTAGATAGTCTTGCTGAAGGGGACTATTAGTTGAATCTCTGTCTGTCCTTCCTTCCATCTATCCGTCCGTCCGTCTGTCTGTTATTTCCAATAACTGTTTCGGACTTTTCTCCGCTTTTGGATAAAAACATTTAACTGACATTTTATATATGACTTTATCTTCAAATTAGTGATCGTGTTTGAGTTCCAATACCCTTGACCTACGTTTCACTGAATTATACCCCTTGATGAATGCTTGATTTTTTCCGGACTTCTCTCCACATTGAATGAGAATATTTTACTGAACGTTTATGTATGGGTTTGACTTGGATAGTTACAGTGTAATTACGTGATCTACTTTTGATTCAATAATGCGCCTTGGTAAATTGCAAGTCAGTTTTCTGTACTTTTCTTCGCATTGGATGAAGATATTCATTTGAAATTGTGGCTTTGTCTTGGATAGTTACAGATGAATGAATTGTAGAATACATTTTATTGTTTGCAATACACTCAGAATGCTTGTTTATATTCTATTAATCAAGGACAGCGATTTTAATCCATATGAAACCCTAATCATGACAAGGAACCAACACTTCATAACAATCAGACAATTATAAACGTCACTCAGATATATAACTGCCCCTGTATCTCATAAAGGTGTATTTGAGATAGCTGTGTCGACATTGTAATTCTTATGAAAAAAGATAGCAAACATCAAATATGGGAATGCGGGAAAATATATAGCTACATGGAGGCAAGATATGGACGGGAGGTCAAGGACGCTGGACATTTGTGTCCACGATACTTGCCACTCCATAAAAATAACATGAAATCAAACTCATTACCGAATTGCAGTGGAATCTAATTATTTTTGTAAGATCGGGAGGCAATTCAATGCAGACAAGCACAATTGAAAGTTGTATATAAGCCTATTTTGACATTACCAGGTTCTTAGAATGACCAAACTACTGCCATTCACAGAAAAAACCAACAAATAACCCAAATTACCTATAAAGGGACAGACATTACCCCAGTATATGTTCGTCTAAATGTATATGACATCTAGTCACATGAAGATTTTCTGTCCCTTCAGTGATAATTTCGGTCATTTGTGTAGTAAATTTGAATAATTTTGGTTATTTATTTGGTAAATGGATCATTTCGGTAATTTCTGCGATAAATATGGATAATTTAAGTCATTTGTTTCGTAAATTTGGATACATTCGGCCATTTGCTATGTACATTTGGATACGTTTGATCATTTGTTTTGGAATTTGGATAATTTCGGCCATTTATTTGGTAGATTTGGTTATTTCCGGTCGTTTGCTTGGTAATTCCCTTTAACGGTAGTAATTTCAGTCACTCTATGTACCGACCCAGCAGGTCATTCCACTGTGAAGACCAGTGGTGTCAGAAAACACATTTTGTTTATGCTGTCTGATGTCCATTTGAGGTCAATTTGAGGGTTTAGGAGGGTGAATATGAAATTGTTCAATGGCGTAGCGTCCATTAAGGCAAAACAGAAATTACTTATAGATGATTTAATAAAGTAGATAGATTTGAAAAATAACTACAAAGTTGATATTCATTTAACCAATTTCACAGTAAGTAAAAACTGTTAATTTAAACTATAAAATAGGGGTTTCTTCCACCTGAAAGCATCAGATTGATTGATTATTTATTGCTTTCCGCCACACTCAACAATTTTTCAGTTATCTGGTGGCGTCCAGTTTTTGTTGGTGGAGGAGAGAACCCAGAGACAATGTACCTGGGAAGAGACCACCGACCTTCCGCAAGTAAACTGGCAAACTTGCTCACATAACGCCGCGGCCGGGATTCGAACACGCGCCGACAGAGGTGAGAGGCTTTGTGATTTTGAGCCCGATGCTCTAACCACTCGGCCACGGAGGAAAGCATCAGACAGAATATGACCTTCATGATAGCAGACCTGTTTACCTGTATGTTTCCGCCGTATATTGTATGACAGAAAGGAGAAAAGTACGTTTTACGGTAATCAGTAGCGAAATTATGGTCCCAAAAATCTTTTAAAAAATAGTTTCTGTAAAAAGGAATCCAATCTTAAGAACTAATTGACTCGATCTTAGTTTTCTCAAAATTGGTCAATCAGTTTGATAAAGAAGCTTGAATGAAGTGACCTTTGTTTAAAGCGTACAATTGATATAGATTGATGTCAAACAAAAACATGGTTTACGATATGTCAGATTGACGACAATGCTAATAAAACATCCGAAGAAAGAGATTAAATCCAAAGGCTCAAAAGAGGAGAAAATATGTCCACATTGTACGGATTCATACGGAGTGTTTTGGCCATGCCTCCAATCGTTACAGAAATCAGATCACGCGGTGGTTTGTAAGATGGTCTTTTGCTGCGGTCACGTTGGCATATTTCAGTGCTACTGACACGTTAACAAGACACAATATACATGTAAAAACTTATCGGGAAAGTACCCAATAAGTTCATGACAAATTTCATGAATGTTTTGGGCCGTGTAGTTAGAGCATTGCCCTCAAAATCACAAGGCCTCGCACCTCTAGTCGGCACAGGTTCGATTCTCGCTCGCGCCGATATATGTGAGAAAGTTTGCCAGTTTACTTTCGGAAGGTTGGCGATCTCTCCCCGGGTACATTGTATCTGGGTTCTCTCTTCCACCAATAAAAAACTAGACGCTACCAGATGACTGAAAACATGTTGAGTGTGGCGTAAAACAATAAACAATCAATCAATCATGAATGTTTTAACAATGCTGAACTTAACCGTCAGCGTGGTATAATTAGTGCAGAGGTCACAATGTCTGAATTGTTAGCTAAACAGAAATTGTCTTTCACATCTGCTGATACTTTCAACAAAGCATTCAAACTGATGCTTCTTGACTCGAAACTTGCAGAAGGTAAATCTTACTGACAAATTTCTCAAAATAAGGACAACTTGCTTCTAGAATACTGCCATCAGTCAGAGGGTGTAAACAGGTCTTTAATAGCAACTCTGTACCAAGGTTTATGGACACTGTGTTGCTATTGTTCTATGACCAAATACAGCGGAAATAGAGTTCCTCACGACTCTAATGTAAACCTTTTGATGTAAGGTGAAGACAGCTACTAGTAGTAAGGATCAATCCACAAAAAGTGATAACGGAATAATGCTATATGATATGGGAAGTTGACGATGCAAAACCTGAAGTTATCCAGTCTGTCATGAAATTCAGTTGTTAGTTTGCCGTTAGCCTATATGTTCAATAAAATAACCAAATATAAAGCAGATGTCAAAGGCTTTTGGGTTTTTTTTATGGCCCCAGAATCGAAAGTCGGGGGATATAGGTTTTGTCTTGTTAGTCTGTGGCAAACGTTAGCCTTGGTCATATCTTTTACACCACAAGAAATAGACCTTTCATGTTTGATGCGTGTATTCCTTGTGGCAAGACCTTTCTATTGGCACTAAAATATTTTTACTTGTGACCATAACAATGACCTTTGACCTCATTTTAGAAATATAATCCATATCTTTAAAAATGTAAGAGGTACATATATATTTTAGTATGTGTATTCTTATGGGGAAAAAAATTCAACGATAGCAGATTTGTTGACCTTGACCGACATATGTAGTTTATGGAAATGTAAAATGACTTTAACCTTTGTATATTCCTAATGGCAAGACCTTTCCACTGAAACCAGAGTCTTTGTTGAAAAGGCTAAGGTAACGAACAGTACTCAATATCGCAGTTCCTATACAAAATAGAAATCAGAGTGATGGACAGAAACGCACCCCTGGACATACCAGAGGTGGGATCAGTGACTCTGTGGTGCCTTTTATTTCAAGTTCACTGGGATATATCGAATCGACATATGAATGAAAATGATCATTGTTAACTGGTGACCTTAACATTAATCGTTGACCGACTTTTAGAAACTTGAAATATGAATCATATCTTTCAAATCGTAAAAGATACTGTTTTTATATTTAACACGTACATTTCTTGTACGATAATCTTTTCAATGATACCAGATATGTTGACCTTGTGCCCTTATCATTTGACCTAGTCTTTGGAAATATTCAAATAACCTTCACCTTGATCATACCTTCTATACCATAGGTACTGTAGGTACACCTTTCATACATGGTATGTGTATTACTTTTGGCGAGACCTTTTCATTGATAATAAACACTTTGACCTAGTGACTTTTACATTGAACTACTTTTAGAAATTTGAATATAGGCCATATCACAAAAGTTTCAACTACAAGGGCTTCCACTTTAATGCAATCCGGAAACATCAGTGCACTAGACACATCTTTATACACACACACACACACACACACACACACACACACACGCGCGCGCACACACACACATATATATATATATATATATATATATATATATATATATATATACCTCAAATCAACATATGAATGAAAATAAACATTGTTTGTGGATAAAACGTCTTTAGTATATAAAAAAGTTAAAAGTTGAGTTGAAGGCCACAGCTTGAATTTTTATGTAGATGATTTTGAGTAAATTTTGCTTCATGAGAATATAATTTTGAAAAACACGAGAATATAAAAAAAAAACAGGTCAGCTAATAAAGGAACACAATTCCTGGCCATGGAATTCTAACCAACTGCTTGGAAGACTTGATCATCGAATACCGCGTAAAAATTGTTCATGAGGAACTCTTGCGTCTATTTGATATCGACTTAGGGCACTGGTGCGTAGAATCAGAATGGTTTTTATCATCTCTTACAATACGGGTTTTTATATCAATTGCCGCATTGATTACAATTTACACAAAGCATTTTCAATGCTCGTTCTTTTTAGTGTCTCCAGATAGGGACATCACTCCGGAATATATTATTTGAAGACACGCATCGTGGTATCGTTGTACAGTATCAAGGATTGAAATACGATATACTTGCTGTAATCCGATTAAAAATTGAAAGACTTGAACATAACCAAATTCATCAGTCTAAAAAGTATATATTTGATATGAAGACAATTTCATTGATGTTCGGGTTCAGCTGTTTTCGCTAGATATGCTTTCCTTTTCGATACCACATTTTATTCTTTTAATGAACAGAAGTGTGGACTTGAATAACTACAATACATATCAGGATGTATATGTATTTGTTCTACATCAAAGACATCGCTTCATTACCGGGTGCCGTTGGCACCGGTCTTGATACGGTCTTAAGCGTCATATATAGTCTACAAGTTAAGGCACCTCACCTAAAGCTTATGTCGACTCGGTATAAGTGACTAATTCTCGAAAGGATGACAACAAATAAAATAAGAAATTTTATCTCCCCCATCATTTGTCACGGTGTTGCTATAATTATGCATTGTACAATCGCTCTGCTTTTCAGACCAATGGCGGATCTAAATGGTTGAACAATTTTAAACTATAAGGTCATTTTTTGTCATTTTATGGTCCTTAACCCCCCCCCCCTCCTTTCCTGTCTTGGGCAGAAAGATGCAATCTTTGTTCGCACCCAAACCTCTGACCCTCTGAATTTTTTTCCTCTGGATCCGCTCCTGGTTATTATTTAAATATCATGAGAATTTTTAGTTGACCTAATGCAACTGACCGGAGTCCGTCGTGCGTTAATAATGGAACATTTTTAACTTTAACGTGATATATACCATTCCTATTCCTCTCAGATTCGGAATAAAGTATCTTTGGGACAAGCGGAACATCAGTTGTAAATTTTAGTAATTCTGCACCCCCGGGACCTAGGCATGGGGGCAGGACCAAACTACCAAAATTTGACAAATTTTCAAAAATCTTCTATTCTACATCTACACATCTGTAAGAAAAAAATTAAATGCATTGTGAAATAGAGCAGAAGGGTGTCAACCAAAATTATAAATTTTATGATTCCATGGATAGAGGTTCTGACTGCAAGGCAGGAACAAACTTACTACATAGTGCGTATGTCTAAAACATTTACGGTCGGGTTAAAATGGTCAGTGATTAAAGGTGTGTGTTAACAATTAAACATTTGTAACTTCACCTTGATACCTACCATTCCAATTTGGTATGAAGCATTTATGAGACATAGCGAAAATAAATTGGAAATTTCAATGGGCCTGGGGGACGGGGACAGTCGAAGACTGTCTAATGTACGAATATTTTCTTCTCTGCAATTTATCTGTATGAAAAATTAAATGCATAGTGATTTAGAGCAAGAGGGCCTATACCAAAATTGCAGTAGTGATTCTGACTCCAGGTTTTGACAAATTTGGTATATAATATTAATGTGTGATGCAGTTAGATCTCTAACATCGACAGGGGATGCTTACTCCTCCTAGGCACCTGATCCCACCTCTGGTGTGTCCTAGGGTCCGTGTTTGCCCATTTCTCTTATTTGTATTTTCTAGAAGAATTATGAGATTTAGTACTGTTCGTTATCTTAGTTTTTTTTTTTACCTTGTTCCTCTGAATAATAGGTTACAGTATTTAAAGAATTCAAATCAATTCAAAACTTTGGATTTTTCAATACCTGATTTCTGTGTGTGTTACTCATACCCCGCTCTGTACAACATCCCAGAAAAGGATGCAAACTCTTTCGAATCACGCAGTTCCCTAGATTTAAATTAACGGAGGTCCCGTGTCGCAGCAGGTGTGTCACGTAAAAGAACCCTCACTGCTAAAAGCCATTAGTGCTAAGCATAGGTCTAAATTTGCAGCCCCGTCACTGGTAATAGTGACAGTCGCCGGATAGCTGAAAAATTGCTCAGGCGACTATAAATAAAAAAAAACAAAAAAAAAAAAAACAAACGTCGTCAACAGTTCATCATGCATGTCATCACACTGTTCCTAAAAATAGACTTCTACTATTGCATTCAAAGTGTTTAATTACAAACTCCATAGTGCCTAAATATATACAATCTTACACGTTGTGATCGTTTTCCTACTATAGTCCAGCTGTACACGTCATCACGTGTGATGTCGGTAAAGTGGAACGCTACAGGAAGTTAAGTCACTCAGTCTAGAACATTCCAAATTCTGAGAGCCCCAAGCCTTCAATTTGAGGTAGAACTATCATCGCTATTATGAATTCAGTAGAAGATTATGCCAGACGATGTGCGGATAAATTTGAGGAACGTGACAACATCGCAGAATGGATAAAAAAAAGTATAAGAGGAGTATCAAAATATGGTGTTAGGCATGCGTACCATGTATCATTCTGTTTATTAAAGCGGAAGTGATGAAAAAATTAGACTGTACCATTTCTAGCTGATGAAAATTGTAGCAACTTCGTCTTTGTTTTGTAAGATTCGTTATTCAACTGTACTTTAGAAAATTTATTTTAGTAAACTTTGACGGAAGGTTAATTCCAAATTCGGTAATCCAACTGATACTCAAAGTTACTTTTAAAAATACAAAATCGTCAAAATTACGCTTCAGTCTGCAACACATTTGAAATCATAGTCAGTGGGACGAATGCGTGTGATTGTGTTAAGTCTTTTCTAAATGATTTTGAGGTCCATTTAAATAAAAAGAAACAAATTTTCAATTAGATTTTACCAAAACGTCATTTTTATTAGGCATTTTTGATAAAAATAAATATATACAAAAAAATGTTATCCTTTGGTTGAAGTATTATATCTATACAGCAAAGTGTACAGAGAAAAGATTGAGTTGCAGTATCTTATTAAAAGTTTCTCTATGTATCACAAAAATTTATTGCAAACTAAAATGATGATGTAGAAAAAATTGATGCCCTCTGGAACAGATGGAACCAAATTTTTTCATATTTTTTTCACCTTCTTTCTCTCTTTCTTTCTTCCTTCCATTCTCTTTATACATTTCTGTATATTCTATGTAATATTGTACAGTCATGCTGTTGAATATATGCAGAATGTTTGTAGAAAATGAAATAAAAATTAAAAAAAAAAAAAAAAAAAGGTGAAAAGACCATTGTAATATATATATATAATCCAGAAATATGTATAGAAAATTTACACAAGTAGTAGCATAATAAAATATCACAAAGCCGATTGAGTTTTTACTCAATATACACAAAGTCACTTTTGTAGGAGCAAAATAAAAAAAATAAACACTCCAAACACTTTTCTGAAACATGGTCGAGTATATATATATATATACTACGGAAGGTTTGATTTTTGTTCGAGGTGATTAACTTTTTAAATCACTTTGCACTTTGTCGCTATCCAAGCAAGCGCGCACGAAACAACTGTACAGTTTCTGTTTTCTTTGATTGGGTCTGTTGCAGGGTTTTCAACAGTCTCATTTAAACTAATCGTTTCGCAATTTTTATGGTCGTTTTATTAATGATTAGTTTGCAAATACAAGCTGAGTCGAATGTTGTCTGACGTGTTTCATATGAATTGTTAGGCTGTTCTTGACACGCTGATTCTGACTACGGTTTACTCTGTTTATCTGATCAAGATATAGGACTCCCACCGGATGTGGCAGATCAATGGGGGATGCTTACTCCTCCTAAGCATCTGATCCTACGTCTGGTATATCCAGGGTTCCGTGTTTGCCTAGCTATTAATTTAGGATTTATGACACTGGTCGTTGTTCGTTATCTTCACTTGTTCCTAAATATCCTAAAACAGAGGGTTCCATAGAATATATCCCACACAGACCGGAGACATTGATTGTACATCTACTAATAATTTTCAGTACCAATAGTTATTGCGGTATCATACATTATTTATTAATAAGTCCTACGACACATTGATCTTGGTAGTAAAGACGAATGCAAATCAATCATGAAAAGAATACACGGTGAACAAAGGAAGGTTGCTTTTATTGGTGTACTGACACGAAATTGATTAGATGGAACATGATTATTGTTTAATTATCTTTTTTCTGAACTGACATTACTTTAATACTCTTATCAATATTTTTTCATGAACGCAGATTCAAACAATCTGCAACAACTATCCACTGCAAAAATACTTAAACGTATACGTGCGTATATACTTAAAAATATACGTGCGTATTAAACAGTATTTTCTTCGATGTTGAAAAGCAGACTGTGTATTTCTGCAATATGATAAACTAAGAAAAATAATATGATTTGACAACGTCGACAAATTACCGGTATATACAGATATCAAAGGAGTACTGTTCGACTCAACGTAAGGAGAAAACAGTGATTTTCTAATGCATGCTAATGATGGATGTGCGTATGCGTGCGAGAAAAATAGAACAAACATCGGAATATGAGGGTCTCGTTTACAGTATGTAGTCGTACTGAATTACTGAATGGTAATATCATGCTAAACATGAAATTTAACTCTCCTTCCATTGCTCAAATTGGTTTTCGCTTTTTTCCACTCTTTCACGTCGCCGTGAAATTGTTCACTTTCGAAACTTTGCGTGCAAAGTGCATGAGAGTTGAAAGTCATAAATGAGTATTCAAGCTAGTCCTAGAAATATAACGCCGGTGCTCCGTGATCGGAAAATGAATGCATTTTATGTATGTATATCATCTTAAGACAAGGGTGATAATATAAAGCATTTAAGGAACTCGAAAGGGGAATATGTATATCCGTACAACGACAATGTGCCTGTTTTTAAGATTTTTGTTTCATTTTTTATGCGAAATACGATAGAGCATATATGTTGCAATGATTTATCGCTTTATCATACAATTTGTTGCTATTGAATTAATAATCTGTTTTATTTAAAGTATCAGTCCATTTAATATTACACCTTTGATACAAATATTGCAGCTATTTGCCATACTTTGATTTTCGTTTTGTTTAAACATACCATCAAAATATTTTTACTCGGAATCCTTTTGCACGTGCCGATGGCATTTGTCGGCAAAAACCAATCGTAACGGCAAATTGCGGAAATGACCGAGAAGTTACGATTGGCAAAAAATAATAAATAAATAAATAAATAATAATAAAATAAAATAAAAAAGACTTATTGACGCAAGCATTAATTTCAGCCTCAACTTCTTGTATACCATCAAACATAATAGTATTCCATGAATTAAATGCAACAAATACTAATGTTTATAAAGCAAATCATTTAAAAACCTTATATCGAAATTTATTTTTATCTGCATTCAATCTTTACTGTAGTTCATTCTGGCATATCGAGGTTATTGTTCACATTTAGATATATCATATTGTTATTGAGCAGTTTCCATTGCCAAAATAAATTTAAAAATGAAAACAAACCACCACCACCACCCACCCACCCTCCAGCAAAAGAAAAATAAAACCTCATCCATACAATATGTTTGCTATTTGCATCTTCAATATAATATTAAACACCTTTCGTTTATCAATTTGGTTTTCATGAGCCATCTGCAAGTCATTTTGAAGAAAAATAATATCAATAATGATATATTATCACCGATTCCTCTCCTAAATAACACAGTCTATATACATATTGACTTAACCTTTATTATCTTTATTTTGGCGCTCATGGCCGCGGTGATGGTTGGGGGCTACTTGGAGCCACCTCCTCAATAATCAATCAATCAAATGTGACGACCCCAAGTGGGCAAATTTTGCACTGGGTAAACGCAAGCGCACAAACGTCACCAATGCAAAATCAATCAATCAATGTACAAGAATTCAATCCATCAATAGTACAAGAATTCAATGTCAGAAATACAAACATTCAATCAGTCACTCAGCAATGCAACAATTGTTCAATCACCAATCAAGGTATCAATACTGCAAACTATAAGTTCACGAAAGCCTAAAGTTGCAAAATATTTGGTGCACTCTTCCATTTGTGTTGGGGTGCGCCGAAAGCGCCACTTGCACGTGCCACAAGAGCCCGTGCAACAGGAGCGTTTGTGGGACTGTAAACGCTACCAAGGGAGTGCCCAGTACCGTGGTGACGGCGGTAGTACGCCAACTCAATTGGTCACCGCGAACCAGATTGCCAGGAATCAATACTAAGGAAATGCATTACCCAGGTCAACAGTGAAAGTTTCAAGACCTCCTTGCAATTTATTCAACACTAAATCATCCCCGAGCTGTGACAGATGCACACCATCAGAATAATACAGTTCCATGGGCTTAGCTTCAAACTGTGGGTAGTTTATATACGCCCCACCTCCTTATTAATTCTAGCTCCTGCACTTGCCATTGCTTTAACATGTGTAGAATAACGACAATTAAATCTGGGCAGAAGAGAGGACCACGCTGATCTTACACTAGGGAAGAGTTTGTGAGAATGTACCCGGGAAGAGACCACCGACATTCCGAAAGTAAACTGGCAAACTCTGTCACATATATCGGCGCGAGGGAGAATCGAACCCGCGCCGACTAGAAGTGAGAGGCCTTGTGATTTTGAGCGCGATGCTCTAACCACTCGGCCACGGAAGCCATCTAAGCTTGTTTTGAGAGTACGAAAGATGTCTTTCAGATGGATACCGCATACATTGACAGATGACCAAAAACGGGTAACAAAACAGACCGCTAAATAATTGCTCAAAATGTTTCCCAAATTCAATCAAAGACAACTCGGAAATATTGTTACTGGTGACAAAATATGGGTTCAAACTAGTAAGAAAAATTGGAAACAAAATTGGTTAACTAAACATGGCAGAAGGCATGTAGTTGCCAAAAGAACCATAAGAACAAAGACGGTTCTTTATTGCATATTCTTCTCATGTGATGATATAGCCGTACAAATTCCGGTGCCGAAGGGCAAAATGTTACAGGTCGGTATTAATAAAAAATCTCAAGAAATATTATCATAAACGACGCCCTGTGTCAAGATTTAGGCATGTTCGTCTAATTCATGATAATGCTCCATCACATACATCTGAGCTTGTGAAGCAATTTTTGAAGTTGGAGAAGGTTACCGTCTTGCCACACCCACCATATTCTCCAGATCTAGCCCCATGCGTCTTTTTCCTTTTTCCAAAACTTAAAATGTTCTTATCTGGTCGTCGTTACGAGTCTCGACAAGCCCTTGGCTCAGTCATCAATCACTCAGTGCCTCAGAGTTCTACCTAAATTAGCGTACCGTGACGCATTTCAAAAATAGATTCAGAGATTGAAATCATGTAGTTCAAACCGAAGAGAATACTTTGAAGGGATGTCATGTTCATTTCACTATTTGAGTTGAATGTTTTTACGATATCGTACAATACACACTACAACTCTTGTACAAGACGTTTATTTTGCTGGGCCCGGTTGCGATATTGCCCCTTCAATTTTAGCTTTTTAAACTGAAAAGTGCCAATCAGGAAAGGTGGGGAGATGTCACTAGGCTAGTATAATATATATTTTCTCACATAAAATAATAAGGATCGATATGGTCATTGGTATAAAAAAAAAGGGACGGACACCCCCCCCCCCCCCAACACACACATAACATTCTCAATATGTACATCCTTACTTTGCAAAGAAGGATATTTGTAACTTAAACAATTTTAACCCCCCCCCCCCAACACACACATAACATTCTCAATATGTACATCCTTACTTTGCAAAGAAGGATATTTGTAACTTAAACAATTTTAAACTAAATATGATTTAAATCTACATTACATTTATTTTACATTTTTATTTATAAACACCCTTATATGTATTAAAACAGTGATAAGCATCTATGCGTCATTTTCTTTCTCTCGAAAATTGAATGCATTGCATTATAGTGTAATACTATGCCGACTCCTTAAACTATATGATTTATGGCTTATACCTTGTATTCCTTAAACTATGGTTTATTTGTTGAATATTTTTTTCTATCACGTATTGCAATGCAAACCAATCATCTAACAATTCCTTGCTGAAAATAAAGGTCTTTAAAAAAATCTATAGATTCTACGTAATATGGATTACTGTGACGTAAATTCAATATCTAATGAAACTTTTCTTATGTGTAACCTCTGTGTGCGTAGTAGATGTGTCGCTAACCCTTTAATTCTGTTTTTTAAAGATAAGCTTGTTTTTCCTACGGTTATATTGAAAAAAGGTTCAATATCCGTGCCTTTGACATTAGACTTCTTTAACATTACTATATTAATCAAATGAGATACCAATAGGAATGGTAGTCTGAGTTCGTTTGTAAGACGATAAAAAATAATTGACGCATGTGGTTTTTTTTCTGCATGACTTATGTAAAAATCATGATCAGACTCTAAGATTTATAATAGTCCTTCTTTAATATTTATCATGCAACGTACTGCAGGAAGATTGCATACCATCACTGTAAATAAACGAATCTGATCAATAAAAAATATTGATTGATTGATTGATTGTTGTTTTCCGCCACACTCAACAATTCCTTGATTAGCACCATCAAGGACTTCGACTGTGCACAGGAGCTTTTCGAACCTCTCCTGTAGATAGTTTGTACGTTGAGGCAAACGAACCACCTCTAGATCTACGTAGAATAAAACTAATCTTACAATACGTTGTTAAATTAAAAGCTAACAAGGACAATCCTGCATTTAACTGCGTTTTCCACCCACAATTTGAAGATTTGTATGAAAAAACTAAGACCTGTATAAAACCAATTGGTCTCCGAGTCAAAAAACATTTACATGATTCTGACTTACCTATGGACATCATAAAACCCTCATCACTTTCAGAAATACCACCCTGGAAATTACTAAAACCCAAAGTTGACACTTCACTTTCTGAATATAAAAAATGTGAAACAAATTCCGCTATTTTCAAACAAAAGTTATCTGAACTAAAACAATCTAAACATTCTACAACTGATATTTATACAGACGGTTCGAAAGACCAAAATAAAGTTGCTGCTGCTGTAGTAATCAATAACAGTGTTTTCTCAGCACGACTCCCAAATGAAGCAACAATTTTTACCGCCGAAGCAAAGGCTATCCAACTTGCGTTAGAGTACATTAAAATTTGTAAGGACAAATACTTCACTATATTCTCAGACTCCCTATCTTGTCTACAGTCTATAAATAATATGAATATTGATCATCCATATGTTTTAGACATTTTAAACCAGTATTATCTTCTAACTAAACAAAATAAAATAGTTGAGTTCTGCTGGATTCCTAGTCATATTGGTATCCATGGTAACAACAAAGCAGACAAAGAGGCAAAGAATGCACTACAAAACGATATTGTACATTTCAAAATTCCTTACACAGATTTGAAATATAACATAAAACTATATGTAAATGATCTTTGGCAAATATATTGGGATTTCTGTGACAGAAGTAAACTGTATTCTATTCAAAACAAAGTAAACAAATCGTGTAACATTGTAATGAAACGCCAGGACGAAGTTATTATTTCAAGAATTCGCATCGGACATTCAAAACTGACACACTCTTATTTATTAAACAGAGAACTTCAACCTCAATGTATATCTTGTGACTGTCCATTAACTATACAACACATTCTTTTGGAATGTAGTGATTTTACACCCAAACGAAATAGATTTTTTAATAATGTACAATCAATGTATCAACTTTTTACAAATATTGACTATCATCTTATTATAAAATATTTACAAGAATGCGACTTTTACAGAAAAATTTGATCCTTTACAATATAACCTATTCGTATACACAAAATGATATGTATTTTTACCTGTTTACGATTTTTAACTTTTAAGTCCGTCGGATGGGACGTTAAAGGGTGCCCCGTGTCAAGGATTACAACCCCCTTGGCACGTAAAAGATCGTTCCCTTGATTTTCGAAAGAGAGTAGGCTCACTGAGGGCCGTCAGGGAAACTTCAGTTTTCATAACCAACCGTGTTTCAGTTGTTCAATCGCCGTAAAATGGCTGAAATATTGCCAACACGGCGTAAAACCCCAATCAATCAATCAATCAATATCTAGTGGCTTCCAGTTTTTTTCTGGTGAAGGAGACAACCCAGATACATTGTACCCGGGAAGAGGCCACCGATCTTCCTAAAGTAAACTGGCAAACTTTCTCACAAATATCGGTGCAACCGAGAACTGAACCCTACAAAAATTAAGAGAAAGGCAAAGACGGACCCCTATACACACCAAAGGTGAGGCGCAGGTACTAGGAGGAATAAGCATTCACTGTTGACTGATAACACCCACCGTAAGCCCAACGTATTGATCACGTAATCGGAGTAATACAATGTGCTTGTATTCCTATACAAACTACAAAATTAAGAGAAGAACAAACACGGATCCCTGGCCATACCAGAGATGGGACAGGCGTCTAGGAGGAGTAAGCATCTCCTTTTAACCAGTCACACCCACCGTGAGCCTTATATCTTAATTAGGTAAACAAGGTAACCGGTATTTAGCGTGAAGTTGAAACGGTCTTCACATCACGCTATATTCATATTCGTTACACACACGTACCACCTCGTAATGTTTTCGGCAATATCATCCTTAGTATTTATGTCATTTTGAATATAACAAACACTTCTATAACATCATATATAACACAATCAAAGTTTTAATTTCTGATTTTAAAAATGTTTACCCCAGCTTGTGAAGTCTTAATGAAATGCGAGAAGTAGACTGAAAGTAAGTTTTTTTTTCTTAAGTGGCCAATTGGCCGCCAACCTCATTTTCTTGGTAGACAAATGCTAATTTTAGTGGTCATATTTTAATAACACAATAAAATGTTTCAAAACCAACATTTTTAATTTTTCATTTCCAAGTTTTGTCCAATTTTACCATTGGTTCCTTTGAATAAAACCTGTGCTGCTGAAACACTGGCATCCTGTGCGCCCTAAGCTGTATGACTGACATCTCTGCCGTCTATTTTGTCAGTTTAAGTATGAAATTTTAAAGTTTCTTTTTTTTAAATAAAGTTTTTAATTCCGTATTGCCTGCAATCGTAGGATAAGCCTTACAATGTATGGAGTACATGGGCATCGTTTCTTTTTCAAATCGTAACCATGAAATCATATAATATCAAACACGAATCTTTGAATGTATGTTTTTTGCGTCTGTTCGATAATTCTCCGAATAACCATGTTTCCTTTCCGATTCGTCAATAGTCCCCGGTTTAATGAAGGGGTTTTAAAAAGTTTTTTCCGAGGCCATTGTATATCATCTATTTAATCTGAATCATTTAAGCGGCTCGTGTAAACCGAATGTTATAATAAATGTTTTCACCAAACTCTCTCACGATCCAGATTTTGTACAAACATTAGCTTGTACTTCAAATAATTCATTCGTTTTCGCGAATCGGTTGGTTAGTTGTTTGTATGTTCAATGTCCCGCTCGAGAATTTTTCATTCATATGGAGACGTCACCATTGCCTGTGAATGGCTGCAAAACTTAGGTCTATGCTCGACGCTTAAGCCCTTTGAGTAGGAGGGATCTTTATCGTGCTACACCTGCTGTAACACGGGATCTCGGATTTTACGGTCTCATCTGAAGGACTGTCCCAATCAATCACCTCTTAAGACAAGCATTCGATACAGATCAATCGTCTGCATTCCAAGATCGATAATCATGTAAACATGTAATGATGTAAACAAACATGTCATTTATTGATGTGAGATGTGTTAGCGCTATGACAAGGCTGCTCCACCTCTGAGTGTTTAACGTGATTTCTCTTCAATTACGAAAACTTTTAAGTTTTAAGATTTGTCTAGGTTTTACTATGTGAGTTGTTTGATACAGGTCAACGTACGTGTAGTTTTCTTGGATTGATATAATCCGTCAACATAAAATTAAATACTTGATTTTTTTTTTTTCAAAATAGATTCAGTATATCCACCATAGCAGCTTTTCATCAGCAAAAGGTTCGTTTGGGAAATTGCCAGTTCGTAACTTTTTTGGGACAAAATGAAATGGAAATAGAGTTCTTCTTTTCGTGCATGATGTAGGGTAACTTTCGAAGACTCAAAGTGTTGTTTTAAAACATAAAAGCCTTGATTTTTATATTTCAATATGAACGTATAGCACGTGATGTGTTGATTCTCTGTGGACTGAAGACTCCCAATTGGAACGCATTCAACATAGTCACTGCTAGCCTGTCATGTGATACAGTTTATCCTGTCATACGCCATACAATTTAATTAGTTTAATAAGGTCTCTAACGACTACCACCGAATGTCTCTCCCTTTAAACGGAAATCATACGTACGTCATGCAAATTTACAAGCGTCATTTCCAATAAACAGACATTTTCACATTGTAAATCTTTAGAGGCTTACTGACATAGCTAAATTTGATGGCGAGTAGCGGGCTAAAAATTGGCACGCAAAAAAGGCACACTGGGATTACTACCGAATGCAGTCGCTTACATAGAAATGCTAAATGTCAAATTACAGTCTTCAATCAACAGAGAGTCAACACATTACACATAGTAATACCGTTCCGTGTTCAATATTTTCTCTCAAATCAAGAAATCGTGCTCATTTTTGCCTCCTCCCCTCTCTTTTTAATTTATTCTGTTGTATTTAAAATTGATTGATTGATTGATTATTTATTGCTTTCCGCCACACTCAACAATTTTTCAGTTATCTGGTGGCGTCCAGTTTTTGTTCGTGGAGGAGAGAACCCAGATACAATGTACCTGGGAAGAGACCACCGACCTTCCGCAAGTAAACTGGCAAACTTGCTCACATAACGCCGCGGCCGAGATTCGAACACGCGCCGACAGAGGTGAGAGGCTTTGTGATTTTGAGCCCGATGCTCTAACCACTCGGCCACGGAGGCCCCGCATTTAAAATTGAATAGAAATGGTACCCATATACAAAGACTAAATCACCGTAGTATGACACATGGATAGAAGAATCATGCATTGGAAAATTACATTATAATACGTTTACACTCATCTGAAACTGAAGTCAACACATCACATATTATATATGTAATACCGTTCTGCGTCCAGTATTTTATCAGGTCAAGAAATCTATATAGAAAAATATAACTTAGCTTTGGGTCAAATAAAAGTAGAGGTGTAATCTTATTTTCGACTCGAGCATTAGAGTAGATAAGTATCACTTAGATACAGATGACAGTTTATTTTATCTCGATATTACACTATAATGTTTGTCATTAATGTCTATGTCTCAATAACTGGGCAGAAAGAGTTTTTTTTCCTATCATTTATACCAATATTGTGTAAGTATTAGACATATAATTATCGGTGGAGATTTTAATGAGGAATAGTAGAGAGTTATCGTTCCTGTCGTAGCGGCGCTGCGTTTCCCGGGGCTAGCGGGAGCTTCACAATAAACACTCGTGAAACAAATAACGCTATACTGTTGTTAGCTGAACTTTGAGTTCCATAAGATCACATAATCTATCAAGTAGTAGATCCGACACAAATTAAGTCCTCGATTTTGAAACATACATTAAATCCGTCATCACGTTCCGGTGTTTAGATCACAGGAGTGGTAACAATCCTCCCGGATTTGAAGGATTCATTAAAGGTGGAACCATTCGTCTTTAAGGGGCGTAGCTTGCCTTTGATAACAAGTGGGGCACAACCATATCTGCAAGGGCTTTGGGGCTGCCATAAGCCCCCATTGGGTCCAGGGCGGTGCCCTGTTTGGGGGGGGGGGGGCAGGCGGAAACAGATTTTAGGAATATTGAATACGAAAATCATACATTTTCTGCACACATTTTTTGTCATTTTCCCTGTTAGGCAGCTCAATTATTAGCACTAAAACATTAAAATTGTGCAAGATAAACATACATGTAATAAGTGAGTTGATTTAATTTAGTCATTGTTAGGTTCTCTGCAGTTTTTGTTTCTGGCCTATTGGTGGTGCTTGGAATCAGCAAATTAAAATTGAAACTGTCTGATTCCTGTGCATAAACAGCAATTCTCTTTCACAATAAACATGTTCCAAAGCTTACAAGGCGTCTCATTGTAGAAAAAGTTCTTTACAAGTCAAAGAACTAACTGGCTTTATAGTGTAAACCTAACGGTTTACCTAAACCTAAACCTAAGAATTTGATTTTATGTTTCAAAATAATTAAAATGCCTGCTATTATTTCAAGAATTCTTCGATTTTCCTTTTCTTAAAATTTGTTTATTCATTAGAACAATCTAGAGCTTGATCTCTTTGAAGTGAATTTAATTCCGGCATTGATGGAAACATTACATGATGTGTATAATACTATACGTGTACTTCCTTGATTGGAATCAATTTCCGTGCTAATTACATGATGGTAGAGAATTGGACTTTAAGCTTTCGCAATCAGTGATCGCAGTCAACAGAGTTCCTGCTTCCCCGTCATGCATGCCAGTTTATTCCCTTACACGCCGTGAAATTTAATCAGTTTCATAATGTTTCGAAATATTTATGTTTGTTTATTGGGAATGGCGTCTGCACGTACATGTGGTTTACGTGTAAAAGTCATAAATCCAGTAATGATTTTTTTTTTTAAGTTTGAAAGACGTCATTCCTGTTAAGAAAATATTCTACATATATGGCGGTAATTTAGTATCTATTCATGGGTGCTATTTTTATTCTATTTTCAAAACGAGAGAGAGAGAGAGAGAGAGAGAGAGAGAGAGAGAGAGAGAGAGAGAGAGAGAGATTTCTTGACCTGAGAGAAAATACAGGACGCGGATTGGTATTACTTATAGTATGTGATGTGTTGACGCACTGTTTGGTATTTAGATGGCGTAATCAGTCATCGTATTTAATGATAATCCCTGCACAGCTTCTCTACCTAAAAATTAAAATAAGAAAGACAAAAATAAAATAAAATCCAGTTTTACAAACATTATTCATGTATTATAGGTTATTGAGAACTTATGAAAATTTTGTTCATTTTCGACCCAGAACGTTAAAATCTCCCAAATGATTTTCTGGCGAAAGGGAAGTAATCCAATAATATATCTCTCTCTCCGTGTGTGTGTGTCTTTGTGTGTGTGTGTGTGTGTGTGTAATTCTGTGAAGTAAAATATAAATACATGCTACATTTTGTGAAAATCCCACAGCATTTCAAATAACTTACTTTTTAGAATAATAAATCGTGATACTGCATACAGCTAAAAGGTAATTATCAAAATTTTTGATTTACACGTGAAAATGATCATGTGAATATTCACATCCCAGAATGAAGGCAAACTCGAACGTTTTAAATTTTACATGTGGGAATTCATGCCTGAATTGGAAATATTAGAAGTAAAAATATGTTTTCTGTGTTATATCAATGTATGTAATGAGCTATATCTTTCATTATCGTAGTCTCTCAAGATGACTAAACTTATTAACTAAACACGGCAATTACACGGTTCATATATACCCGTATATATATATATATATATATTTATATATATATATAGTTGTTATAAAGATGTAAATCACGAGGTGTAAACCTCGAAGTATAGGCCAATATTTTTAGAATTAACTAGTATACACACACACACACACACACACACATATATATATATATTGATGGCAGTACACAAATAAAAGTAAAATCGGATCTCGCTCTCCATTAGTACAGTGTAGATATCGGCTAGAAAAGCATAAATAAAATAAAATAAAAAAAAAAAAAATAAATAAAAAAAAAAACTCCTTAGTTTTTGACTTCTGATAATAAAACGGTCGTGTACATTTAAAATCCACCTACAATAATCAAAATTTAGTTAGAACAAAGCACGGTTAAGGCAAAGATGATAGTTCATTTCTGTTGTGAACATCGCATACGATAGCTATATCAAGTAAGTATCATTTACCTATCCAAAAAAAAAACCCGGTCTTTTAAATCTTTGACCCGGTTCTTTGTATCCGAATACACGACGTGGCTAAACATACTGAACTGTCTGCGCTTTTGCTAGGATTCGTAGTCTCTGCCACATAACCTTTCATGGGGGCCAATATGGTGCCTCAAAGGGTTTTCATCATATCTATAAATAGATATACCTTGAAATTGGTTTGTTGTATATTGTTTAACGTCCCTGGCGATAATTTTTCAATGATATGGAGACATCACCATTGCCGTTGAAGGGCTGCAAAATTTACGCCTATGCTCGACACTTACGGTCTTTAAGCAGGGATCTTTATCGTGCCACACTTCCTGTGACCAGAGGTCTCCTTTTACGGTCTCATTCTATTGACTGTCCCATTTAGTCGCCTCTTACGACGAGCAAGGTGTACTGAGGACCTACTCTAATCCGCATTCCCACGAGAATCTTGAGATTGATTGATTGTTTTTCTTTTATGTCCTGTCTGGAATTTTTCGCTCTTATTGAGACATCACCAGCTGTAGGTAAAGTACCACAAATTTAGACCTATGCTTAGCGTTCTGAGCCGTAGCAGTGAGGGTTCTTTAACATGCTAACGCCTGTCACAACACGTGACATCTCTTTTCAAGGTCATATCTGAAAGACCTTTGATCTCACTTCAAAATGCCGAGCGTTTGGGGAAGGCGCAATCACTACCTAAATTTACGTCTTACGTTTGGTGCGGTCATGGTACGAGCGGAGCTCGAACTTACGTCCTCCCTGTTACGAAGCGAATTCTCTAACCACTGAGCTACCGCGTCAGGTTTCTTGGAATTAATTTACAAAGAAGACGCTTTGAAAATCGAAGTAAGACACATATTTGATAATGTTTTCTGTTTTGAAATTCGAATTCCACGATAGACTGTAATATTTCAAACATTACAATGCACTACTTTGTGCGGGATGTAATAGACAGGTTGATACACAAAATCTGAAGTACTGTTAACATTTTCTTTCATAACGACCTTGACAATGGTTTCCTTCCCATATCATATTATAAATACAGTTATCGAGCGTAGAGCACCATCGGGTCGCTCAGCTGAGGCGCTCTGAGGCAGCAACGCATGACGCGTCAATGTCTGGCACGACAAGACATAGTACTTAGAACAGTTATTCGTACTTCCTTGGGAGTTTACCTTTACACTTTTGGGCTTCATTTTCGCTTTCATTAACATTACATTCCGTATGTACATCTCAGTCCGCACTTATCTTACTCGTCTGCTTTTGATGTGTTTTTGAAAATGGTTGAGACGGAGTACTGAAGACTCATGTTACATAATTATATATTTTGGCTAGATTAAGTAGGGAAAGACTAATAAGGATAAGTGAACCTCAAATAAGGGTGGAAGAAGGTAGACGTTTCGCTAGCAATCGGTTCCTGTGGGGTGATTTAAGAGGCAAAATTATTTATAATGGGTGCTAGAGGTGACGCGGTATCGGAAAAAAAAAGATGAAAAAGAAGAAATAAGATTGAAAGAAAAATTATAAAAATGAAAACAAACACACACACATACATGAAAACATAAAATATTAAAAAAAAAAACCCAAAACAAACCGAAACAAAACACAACTATTGAACTCCTAGTTAGGAAGAGAGATTCCCCCATTGGCGTACAGTTATATGCAGTATATTTCTGTTTGTTGTCATAACATACATACTTACACGCAATAATAACATTGTTAGCTCTATTCAATCTTCATTTCCATGTACATGAACAAACCCACAACAGAGCGCTTCCTTTCCTCTTCCGCAAACACTAAACGCACCAGCAGAGAAAACAGTAAGTGTCCCGAGTTATTTCTGTGAGAATTATAACATTTTAGTCATATTTGTTTTGTATTTGTGTGTTTTTATTTCACGTTTTATAAACATATTAAAATGTTTTAACTTTTATTTCATGACGATTACATAACAAGTTCTACAGTTTATATACATGCATATGTCCCTGGTCTCCTTGGATATTACTTGTATAAATGTCTCTAGTCTCCATGGATATTACTTATATAAATGTCGCTAGTCTCCTCTGATATTACTTATATAAATGTCGCTAGTCTCCTCTGGTATTCTTTATATAACTGTCGCTAGTCTCCTCTGATATTCTTTATATAAATGTCGCTAGTCTCCTCTGATATTACTTATATAAATGTCGCTAGTCTCCTCTGATATTCTTTATATAAATGTCGCTAGTCTCCTCTGATATTACTTATATAAATGTCGCTAGTTTCCTCTGATATTACTTATATAAATGTCTCTAGTCTCCTCTGATATTCTTTATATAAATGTCGCTAGTCTCCTCTGATATTCTTTATATAAATGTCACTAGTCTCCTCTGATATTCTTTATATAAATGTCACTAGTCTCCTCTGATATTACTTATATAAATGTCTCTGATCGCCTATGATTTTAGTTATATAAATGTCTCTCGTCTCCTCTAATTGGTTATATAAATGTCTCTGGTCTCCTCTAATTGGTTATATAAATGTCTCTGGTCTCCTCGGATTGGTTATATAAATGTCTCTGGTCTCCTCGGATTGGTTATATAAATGTCTCTGGTCTCCTTTGCTTGGTTATATAAATGTCTCTGATCTCCTCTGATTGGTTATATAAATGTCTCCGGTCTCCTCTATTGGTTATATAAATGTCTCTGGTTTGTCCTGATTGGTTCAAAAAATGTCTCTGGTCTCCTCGGAATTTGGTGAAGAAGAATCATTGATGTTGGAAGAAACCAGAGTATCTATTGATAGCGCAAATGTGATATACAATGTACTTCTCCATTGATATTTTCTATACTCTTCAAAGTTAGTTATATATATATATATATATATATATATATATATATATATATATATATATATATGATTTTTAACTTTTTTCTGGGATAACAGAGAATGGACAGACCCACGGACTCGGAATACATTGAAATGACCAGGCGTGGTCTTGATATCAACATGGATGAGGACAGTGACTATGACGTCATTCCTGCGAATTTTGATCAGACGAGAGTCACTTCAATTAAACATGCAGGTATTATGACCAATGACATGGAGTTATGACAAATTTTAGTCAGGGATCTTTAACGTGCCACACCTGCTGTGACATGAGGCCTCGGATTTTGCCCCATTTAGTCGCCTCTTACGACAAGCAAGAAGTACTGAGAATCTATTCTAACAACCCGGATCCCCACGGGGCTTAGCTATAAGTGTTTTAAATAAATATCATCTTCTACAATTGGGCCCGTGGGAATCCGGGTTGTTAGAATAGATCTTCAGCACCCCTGGCTTGTCGTAAGAGACGACTAAATGGGGCGGTCCTTTGGGTGAGACCGCGAAAATCGAGGCCCCGTGTCACAGCAGTTGGGGCACGATAAAGATTCTTCCCTGCTCAAAGGCCATAAGCGCCGAGCATAAACCTAAATTTTGCAGCCCCTTTCCGGCAATGGTGACGTCTCCATATGAGTGAAATATTCTCAAGCGGGACGTTAAAAAATATAATTAATCAATCAATCCATCTTCTACAGTTGTCATTAATAAGTGAAAAGATTAGACCAAAAATTATGTATTTTGTTGATAATCACTGCTTAAAGAATTGGATCTGACAATTCCGGTTTCTTGACAAATATTTTGTATTATCATAAAAGAGAGCATAAAGAAAATTGTTTTAATGAAATATCATAAACACCGCTACGTGGCAATGATTATGTAGTAGTTGTGATAGGATACATGTAGGATGTTTAACAAAACAACCACTGGAGCAGATACGTCAAACCTTGCAAAGAATATAGCTCATATGATAAAGTCTAAACTACGTTCATCTTCTCTAGAAAACCATGGTAAAGTACACATGTATTTGCGGAACCACAATTGTTCACATCATTGTCTCAGGGGTTTAAAATGTTACATACGAATATATATAGAAGTACAAGTGTTCAAGAACCAATTACCACGAGAATGTAGTGTGTAAAACTGATATATCAGCAGCCTCGTCTTTATAATGTGAGCTTGGCGGAGCCATAGGCTATTAAGAGAGGTTTAGAATTGTACATAGGAATATACCAAAACGTGTCAATTCTTCTGAGGAACCATAGCGGTGATATTGGAAAAAGTAATATACAAATATCCTTATGAAATGCGGATTCTTGTTTCTTCTTATCTGGTGCTACAGTTTTATATAGGAATATGCATTTTCTCAAGAACGAAAGAGGTAAAATTTGTAATATTATGTAATAAGGAACGTATGCAGTTTTTAAACACTATTACTAGTACCTAAAGAGTGAAGATGTCGAAGAGGGATGAATTATAAAATTTCTATAAAGAATACGAAATTGAGAGTAGGCAAACACGGACCCCCGGGGCACACAAGAAATGCGACAAGGTGTCTAAGAGGAGTAGGTATCACCTGTTGACCGGTAACACCCGCTGTGAGCCCTTTATGTTTTTCAAATGAACATAGTCAAAATCAGTATGTAAACAATGGCCCAACACTTGATATGAACCACTGACAACATCTGACACCGCGAAAGGGTGGATTTGCTACTGAAATCATGATAAAGACCACGGAATGAACAGAATGCTGATTTCAAACGAAACTGTGGAAGTTCCTACAGTATCAATATATTTGTCAGTTGCTTGCCTAAATTTAAAAAGTTGATCATGCACATAAAATGTTCTTGTGTATCGAATCACCATATGCTGTTGATATGTGGAATATTGCTACATAAATATGGGAAGTCGGCGGTGGATAAAATGAGATCACCCCGTTTATCATGAAGTTGAGTTGCCAGTTTGCCGTTAACATTTATGTTCAATAAATATTCAAATATGAAGCACATGTGGAAAACTCTTTGATGTCTTTCATTTCGAGTTCACTGTATTAGTATTTGATTTGTTAGGATCGGTTCATGATTCATATTTTATATTTTATGTGAATAAAATACAACTGAGAGATGCGTCCCTTGAACTCTCGTATACAGCAATCCGAATAAATACATCAAGGCCAATCAATCATTAAAGTCAATAAATAAACCAATCAGTGCCACCCCGTACAGTTATCCACTCATTCATCAAAAAAACTTTGCTTATCAAGTACCAAAATAAATTCGACCACACATCTCTACCACTAGTATCCCGCCATAACAAATTCTGAGGAATGTTTACATACTTGCATTCCAGATGAAATTGATTCCACCGCCGCCCCGTGCCAATCCCTTGTTGGTATGCAAACAGCATATAACAATGTTGATAGGGGCCAGGGATCAGCGAAACACGTGGGAGGGTCAAGATGGCGAACATATTTCCGGTTGGGACTCGGAACGGCTCTTGTTTGCTTGTCTGTTGGTGTAACTCTCGTGATAATTCATGCCGGTAAATGACTATGACAAATCTTCAATTTTAAATGTTTTCTGATTTAATTGGATAAAGTGATGAGTTCTACTTATTGGTAATACATTACGCCCCCCCCCCCCCCCCCCCCCCGAGCTTTGGCGAGAATATCTAGCAAACAAACAACAATAAAGTAATATTCAGGAATAACTCATGGGGAATATATTTGCACGTGTCATATACAGTCTGAGTACATGTAGAATGCGTGTATATCAACGGCTGAATATAATGTACGTCCGGTTGTTGCACGCAGGTAGTAAACTAGGCAACACTACAAATTAAAACTGTGACGTAGACAGGAAAAAAGAGAATTAGCATGAAACAAATAAACTAACTTTAATTTAAGTTTATCAACTTTGCAGATATACACCATTTTAGTTCATTTGATAAAAGAAACGATTTCTCTCCATGTTTAGTGTTTTCATTCTATTTAACTGTATTCCCTTGGACCCGTAGAGTAAAAATAATTAAGACGTCTAGTCCGACGCACATATTTCAAATTATTCAAGTCAGATGGGTTCAGTATTTAAAAGGTAAATAGGTAATTGTTATAACAAATTACTGAATTATTATCTCGTTATAGTGAACTAGAATATCGTCACAACGAGGTAAAAATAGCTATTTCGTTATAACGAGTTATCTATCTCGTTATAAAAAATTAGTTACCTCATTATTATAACGAATTAGTAATTTCTTTATAATGAAATACTTATCTTATTGTAACAAATTTTTTAATCTAGTTATAACGAGTTATGAACATCTCATTAGACATCTAACGAGTTAGATATCTCAATAGCCTCATTATAGCCAGTTAGTATCTACGGAAACGTTAAAAAGCCTTTTCTCCGATTATTCAATCAAATCGCTACAGAAGCGTACATAAGTTTATCTTCTCCTTCCACTTGTTGTTTTATATCACAATATTTACGTTTGCAACGTTTCGCTTTTGGTTTCATTACAAATTGTAATGATACATAGTAGCCATTTCCTTATGAACGCGCTGCTGTTTTGAACAATGCGGGAATGAATCTTGAAAAATATAGTACGTCTATCCTAACGTCTGGGGCAACCTACAGAAATGAAAGTAGAATGCAATTATGAAAATTAAAATTTACTTTTGAAAAATACATGAAGCTAACGCGCTGCATGTGCCTTTTGTTCCTATGTACACGTGTATGTGCCTACCCTTCGGCCACCTCTCTGTCTCGAAGTAATTCATCAATAGCACGATGTAAAAGTATCTGAGGTAACAAAATTAATCTTTTAAATAACAACTGAATAATAATCAAATCTAACTGTTAAGCAATACACTTTTTATAATGCTTTATTGACAAATTAACAGCGCAGTTTTAATAACATATTAATTTCACGGAAACGCTGGTTCTTGGTCCCGGCGCAGCGGCAAAACTAAGAACTTCAATATGGGGAGTGATTCTTCCTTCGAAAGCGCTCAGTATGTCAGAAACGATATTCAATAGTCTTTCGAATTTAATCATAACAACAGAAGTATCGTTTTAGATTTTCAGACAACTTAATTTGTGGTAATCAAACGTTAAGTAACGTGCATATAATTTGAATTTTAAGGTATTTTTTTCTTCTATTTCCGACTTAGTGAATACAGAGATACCAGCAAACCAAAATAAGAAGCATCCTACATTCGGTAGAAATTCAGGTAAAACAATGGTAACGTATATGGAATGTATGTTACAGTGATAATTGTTGTGACCTAAAAAAAACTCTCATATTATATAAACATAACATTTTAATTTCCAAAGAATGTCTCAGCCAATCGGAAAGCACGTGATTATTCAATCATATAATAAAATGCAGTATCATCTTTCTTCAGTGCTGTTCATATTTTTTTTCAATAGGGAGGTTTAATGATTTCTCTTCGACTCCAGACATTCCGAAACGAATTACAGCAACAATACCAACTAATGTAAAACTATGGCATCGCGTTCTTCGCTTAACCCCAGCTAATGGCAAACCGTTAGATTTCACCTACAGAATGCGGGACCCAATTCGGAATCCATTTCGTGTGAACAGACGAGGAATGTTGACAGTAACTGACACACTGACAGCAAGGAAATATGAATTTACTGTAAAGATTACTGATCGCCGCTCCAGTCAGTCTGTGAAGGTCACCGTTGTTATTAGATGTCACGATCCTTCATTTTCTGTTTTCTCTTCAAGTACGGTAGACAGTAGTTTTCCCGAAGTTTACATAACATATTCCGGGCTCAGTTCTTTTACAACAACATACCCCCAATGGCAGATATCTGAACAATTACCCCTCACACCAACACCATCAATTACAGTCCCGATATCTGATTTACAGAATTCTCCAAACATTATGCACACCCAAACAGTGATGATAGTTAGATCTGCCGATGTCTTCATATCGCCCGTTCCGGATTTTTCGACGGTGTTCTCATCGACAAAGCAGGTTTCCACACCTCAAACAACTATAGTGTACTCAACATCAGACGCCCATTACTTGATGTTTTCTTCAATGTTCAGAACCCAAACAGAATTATTACATACCATTATTCAAACCACCTGACATCGAATTTGTTCCCCGTGGGTATCTTTGTTGTTAGAATAGATCCTCAGTAACCCTTGCTTGTCGTAAGGGGTGCCTAAATAGGGCGGTCCTTCGGATGAGACCGTAAAAACCGAGGTCCCGTGTCACAACAGGTGTGGCACGTAAACGATCCCTCCCTGCTCAAAGGCCATACGCACCGAGCATAGACCTAAATTTGCAGCCCTTCATCGGCAGTGGTGACGTCTCCATATGGTGAAAGATTATCGAGCAGGACGTTAAACAATATTTAATCACTCAATCGATCAATCGATTTTGTTTAGTTATTTCTCAAGCGAATTAACATGAATAATTCAGGAGATGATAGATTCGTAGGGAATGAGTGCAAAATATAATCCATCACCGACCATACTCGATCATAATCGCACACGAGGGAGTCAAACAAAATATACTCACACACGAGGGAGTCAAACAAAATATACTCGCACATGAGGGAGTCAAACAAAATATACTCACACATGAGGGAGTCAAACAAAATATATTCACACATGAGGGAGTCAAACAAAATATACTCACACATGAAGGGTCTAACAAACTATACTCATACATGAAGAGTCTAAGAAATATACTTACACGAGGGGGTTAAAACAAAATATACTCACACTTGAAGGGTCTAATTAACGAAATATAGTCGTATATGAAAGGTATAACGAAATATACTCTCACATTACGGGTCTCACGAAATATACTCACTCGTGAGCTTAATGGCACACAAAGGGTGATCCAACGTGAACCATTGTTTGGACAGAGATGTATGCGTCTTCACCAGGTGGAAATTAAACGGAATCGACTCCGAACTTACACAGTCTAGCACTAAAGGATACGGAAATCCGCAAACCATTTCAAAATAATTATTATCGTAACACACACACACACGCGCGCGCACACACACCTATCACGGGTGTTGGACTTTCTGGCATTTGATAAACATTTCATTAACGTTCATGTATGAGATATATGGAAGATAATTTGGTGTTCCCAAATTAGTCATAAGCAACTTAAAGATCTTGATTTAGAACAAAAACAAAAACAACCCCCCCCCAAAAAAAACCCCCCCCCAAAACAAACCCAAAAAAAACAACAAACAAACAAACAAAAAAACGTATATCTTTCTTAGATTTGTTTGAACTCTCTCGTACTTTACTTGTATATTAAATTTACATTTCACAAGACAATAATGACATCTAATTAAAACAATGATATTATTCTATTATTTCTATAGATCATCTTTACAATTTTAACTAAACGTCGTAGAATAACTAGATGCAGCACTCCTGAATATTACGTTGTGTAATTAAGAGGCGTACACGTGTAGAGCGATCTTGAAATGCATGTTTAGAGGGAAAGGGCCTTCCATGATTCCGATTGACAGTATTACTGTACAGGGTATGCCGCGTTGTACTCTGTGTTATGTTACAGTGTATGCTGCGTTACGATACAGTGGGGGCCTTCCGTGGCCGAGTGGTTAGAGCATTGCGCTCAAAATCACAAGGCCTCTCACCTCTAGTTGGCGCGGGTTCGAATCCCGTACGTTGTGTTATGTTACAGTATATACCGCGTTACGTTAGCGTGTACAGTGTACTTTGTGTTATGTTACAGTATATACCGCGTTACGTTAGCGTGTACAGTGTACTTTGTGTTATGTTACAGTATATACCGCGTTACGTTAGCGTGTACAGTGTACTTTGTGTTATGTTACAGTATATACCGCGTTACATTAGCGTGTACTTTGCACTACGTTATAGTGTATTTTGCGTTTCGTTACAGTGTATATTGTCTTATGCCACAGTGTATACCACATTAATCAGTGTTCTTAGGTCTGACAAAGATTAACGTGTGTCGGCTTTGAATTCATTTCCGTGCATGTACGTAGAATTCTGAAAAAAAAAATATTGAACAGAAAATCAATTTAACATTTAATTCTGTTGTTGTTTTTTTTTTTTTTTTAGAAAGATAGTTTCCTATAATTTACATTTTATGCAATAAAACCTAAGTACTTGTGAAGAAAGAATGGAGAGAGAAAAAAGAAACACTCTGCATTCTGAGGATCGTGCGCACTAGCAGGTGTCGACAGTGTATTGATTTTCTAGGGGCAGGGCAGACTTCACGTGACTGACGTAAACCAATCATAAGACAATTAGACATTTCATCATCAAACTACCACAGGTGGAATATATATATATATATATATATATATATATATATATATATATTACGCGGTTAGTAATAACTACGGAAACCCATTTTGGACCTATCAAAATATGGTGTGGTTTTTTAAGTTTGATATACCAAATTTCAGAATCCATTATTTAAAACTCAATCCGGTATTTCCACCTCATTTAGTCGTATTTGATGACAAGCAATCGGTACTGAGAGCCTATTCTAACCCCGATCTCCAAGGGACTATGCGGTTCGGGGTATATCATCGCATATACTTTCAATATATACTGACATACTTTCAAAACACTTGATAATTATATATATTATAATTTTTTTCATCTACTTCATAGTGTTGTATTATAAACCATGTTAACTGAACACTATTGTTTGATTTTGAACATCATTTTATTCACAAACTTGAAATGAATGTCAATGAGGGATGCGTCAAAAATGTGGTTTTATTCACTAGTACCGGGTATGACCTCCATTAGCAGGGATGACGGCGCGAAGGCGACGTCACATTAATTGACAAACATTTCGGATGGTCGTCTTATGAATATTCTGCCATTCCTCTAACAAGGCTCTCCCTAATTCTTGCGGATTCTGAGGATGAGGCTGGCAGCTGCGCACACGCCTTACCAGCTCGTCCCACAAATGCTCGATTGGATTCAAATCTGGGGACATAGTGGGCCAATCATGGCATCAATGGCGTTCGTTTGAAAAACATTTTGTGTCAATCGTGCCGTATAAGCGCGCGCATTGTTCTGTTGGAAATTTAACCCATTTCCATGCCTATAATTAATGATGCTAAAACCGACTGCAGAATTTCGTCCACATACCTCCTAGCAGTGAGGGTTCCATTTAAAACGACCAGTTGTGACCGAAAATTGTGGTTAATTGCACCCCAGATCATGACGTTTTCCCTCCAAACCTGTCGAGCTCTAAGACACAATTTTCTGCAAAACGTTCATGTAAACGACGGTAAACTCGACATCTGCTAACGTTAAATCTGGATTCATCTGAGAACACATGTGGCCAATTTTGACGATGAGTCAGATTCTGCCTTGCCCATTGCAATCTGTACCGTCGGTGATGCGGTTGAAGCTGTAGCCCCTTATTAGGTTTTCTGCAGCGGATCCCATGGCGCTTCAAAATTCTGGAAGTGGTTCTGGGATGAATAGGCCGTCCATGACATTCAATGATTTTTCTCGCCGTGGTCGCAGCGGCCGTAAACCTATTGCGCAGATGATGTTTCCGTATGAAAGCTTGTTGCCGTGGCGTTGTCACAAACGGTTGACCAGGTCTTGGACAATCAGTTAGGGATCCTGTGTGGTGGAATCGTGACAACAACCGGCTAACTGTACAAGGATGGACATTAAAACGCCTTGCAACCTCACGCTGACTAACGCCTGCCTGCAGCATACCAAGTGCCCGATTGCGCATTTCATTGCTTAATCGCGACATAGTCTTGGTTTTGAATGTTTTCTGCTGTTTTATCGCGAAAAACTCCCTTTTTACCTTTCCACGTCTTTGAAAAAAAAGCATGGAAATTTCTCGCGATGCTACTCGCAACGCGCAAACAATTAACTCGGGTAAATCGAGTGATGGGTTTTAAAAATCAATTCGATGTATGGTGGGTAAATTTTGCAATAAAAGTTTTATATGTAATGTTTTCAATGAATTAATTAAAAAAAACGTGTGTTGCGTTTTTAAAGTCCGTCAGTATATTTGACATTGTGCGCCCGTTAGCACCACGACACAGTTACTAGAATGATATAGCAGAACGAGCGTTAGCACCACGGTACAATTAATAGAAGTAAACATGTTAAAAATATTGTGTAAGTATGTATACATGCATGTAAATCTATTAATTTAATTTGTTACATGTTAAGCAGGTAGTTTCATCCAACGATACAATTATAATTATACCAAACGTAGATTTTTTTTTTTCAAAAATCGACGAGTAGAATACTATGGCATGTCAAACGCTGCGGGCGTTCGACGTTTTAAACATCTATAACAAAAAGTCTTCCAGTGAACAAACTATTCACAAGGTATATCAACGCCGAAATTTTGGTTTTCTTTTTTACCAGCTGCATCGCTTGCAATTTTCGGAGAAAAGATATTATATTACAATTAGACTCTTACCGTTTAGAAGCAACTCTGTCGTGGTTGACCTGTCGCATTTTCTAACACTTTCTCACTATATACAACCCAGCTCTTAACGCAAATCACACATATCTCGAATGACTACATTACATTGTACAGAATGTTTTATATATGATTTTTTGAAGTTTTCATCAGTACGCCTCTCATAGTGTAAATTTATCAGCTATAATCAACCATCAATCATCATCTACTACTTCTCAAATGCGAAAAATTGGTAAAAGGGGGACGCAAGTTGACATAATTATGCAAATGCGAATTCCCTTGCTGAGATACCCTCTGACGCTTGTGCGGGGAGAAAGAGTGACACTGGATGCAGGGAAGTGTGCAGTCCTACAAACAATGAAATTCGGCACAGTTGTGTGGTTTTGTGGCAGGCTGACACGGGAAGTTTAGTAAATCTATCGCAATGCGAAAAACAACATTGAGACCCTCCCCCCCCCCCCCCACCAAACACTTTGCTTCGTCTCCAACCACCTACGGTTTGTTACCCATCGTGACAACACTGAAAATTTACAGTTAATAAGGAGAGACATTTCGATGTATAACTCCAACAGTAAAAGTTTGAGGGTATGCGCGCGCGCGCGTGTGTGTGTGTTAATTCAATTGTGAACTTTTATTACATATGACTTTCAACAAATACACGAACATTAGTGACTATGATTAACGTAAAAATATTAAATGAAGTATAATTGTAATTGTAGTTCAATAGATCTACCCCCGTGTGGGTCCGGGGAGATAAGAATTGGGCCCACTGTATCGTCTGCTTGATCGTATAAGGCTATTAAAAGGGGCGTCCTGTTTGCCGTGGGATGAGACCCGTGTCGGTGGAAGAGGGAAGGCTGGTGGCTGAGGCTTATTTGTGGGTGTTAAGGTTACAACGCTCGTTGACCAACACTTCACTGTGGCCCTAATTTCATCTAAACGGGAGGACGTGCTTGGCTGGTCACGCCTAGCTTGGACTTTATCTATACTTATTTGATACAGATACTCATTATCTTTTACTGGTTTTGTGTCAATGTATTCTATGTGGTTTAATAATGATAGTAATAAATTGGAAAGCTCCTATCTTCTTGTCTTGTACAGAAGACTATATATTACAAATTCAAAATTACATGTACTTTAATATAGATATCGTCTAAGCGGTGGCTAGGGTCAGTTGGGGGATACGTCCATCTGAGTATAACACCACTGTATCCTCTTGGCGTTTTTCTTCTGCTGGGATGTCCCCAGAAGGCGGCATCGCCCTTGTTGGCGCTCCGAGGCGGGCAGTGGTGCTGATCCAAATTTACTTCATTATGGCACATAAAACAAAAACAAACAAAAAACAACAACAACAACAAACAAGGACTTGTGGAAGATGATGACTCTGGGTCAGAAAATGAAAGATGTGAAAAGTGGGCAAGATTTATTATTTTATCAACACTTGACTAAAGTGAAAAGACTGTGACGAAACTTTCTCCATTTGTTATCGACAAAACTTTCAAAGGTATTATTAGAGATTAGTCAGTTAAAAAAATCTGAAGAATGAAACTCTGCTAGTAGAATGTAAGACCAGAAAACAATCAATTGTTTTACAATCTGCTATCAAATTTAGTGGAATAAAGGTTATTGGAACACCAAGCTTCAGGTTAAACCGAAGCAAATGGGTCATTAGAGACAAAGGACATGGGGTGTGTGACTTGGAGGAAACATAAATTACAAATGAGTTGATATTTCACGGTATCCTTCAAACCAAACGAATTTAAATCAAGAAAAAATGGAAATTCTATTCCAACTAACACCTACATTCGTGATTTTGACACACCAAATCACCCTGACAAAATCAAGATTGGCTATTACTGTTTGAAGGTTGAAACATTTACACTAAATTCTTTATGTTGTTTTAATTGCCAGAAGTTTGGCCATTCATCATATCGACGCAAAAATGAAAATGTATGTTTCAGATGTGGTTCTGAAGATTGCGTAGAAGATTGTTGCAAAGAAGAACCAAAATATGTCAACTGCGGGGAAAAGCACCCACCTTCATCAAAACAATGTAAAGTATGGTTAAAAGAAAAAGAGATTCAGAAATTAAAAGTTCAAAAACACCTTCGCTACCCGGATGCGAGAAAACTCTATCAACCTCACCATCCAAGTGTTTCATATGCAGCTGCGTTAAAAAAGAGATTGCTTGCCAAACGGAATCCAGTAATAATATCTTCCAAACAAAACAACTCGAATGGAACTGTCGAAATATTTGTTACTACTTTTGCTGCTTCTTCCAAGCCACAAGTTCCACAAAAACCAAAAGAGTCCAATGTTCCAAAACGACTGAGTAAAACCTCAGAACAAAAGAATGATTGATTGATTATACACTGTTTAACGTTCCGATCGAGAATCTTTCACTCATATGGAGACGTCACCATTGCTGGTGAAGGGCTGCAAAATTTAGGCCTATGCTCGGCGCTTATGGCCTTTGAGCAGGGAGGGATCTTTAACGTGCCACACCTGCTGTGACACGGGGCCTCGGTTTTTGCGGTCTCATCCGAAGGACCGCCCCATTTAGTCGCCTTTTACGACACGGTAGGGGGTGCTTAGGATCTATTCTAACAACCCGGATCCCCACGGACGCATCAAAACCAGCTAAATCAGTTATCAAAAGTGATAGAATCCAAACAGGGGGGGATCCAATAACTGTTCATAACAGATATAGCATTCTGGACGAGAAGATGGACACTTTGTCCTCTCAGTCCACAAGCCACAGCCTCTCTCCATCAAGATCCAGAACAAGGATCAAAATTAATTAATCATGCTTCCATCTAAAATCATTTAATGGAATTGTCGAGGTTTTAAAATTAATTTTAATGAAATATCACTTCTTGTACAAAAAGTTAATTCAGTAGCTTTTTTTCTTCAAGAAACGCACATAAAACAAACTGACAATATAACTTTAAAACATTACTCCTTATATAATCACTATGACACATGTGATGATCGAGCAAAGGGTGGATCAACTATATGTGTAAGAAACAATATCTTGCAAAGTGAAATTAAACTTCAAACTAATTTGCAGACTACAGCAGTTCGTGTTTTTCTTCATAAAACCATTACACTGTTTCCAATTTATATTCCCTCACAATACAAATTAGAATTACAAGAGTTAAACAATTTAATCAATCAACTTTCTTCTCCTTATCTCATTATGGGAGATTTTAATGGTCATAATCCCTTGTGGGCTAGCGACAAGTTAAGTGATAAAGGCAAAAAGCTGGAGAATTTTGCAAATCAAAATAATCTTTGTATTTTAAATGATGGTTCCAATACTTATCTTCATCCTGGAAATGGTTCTTATACATCTATCGACATCTCTTTAACAGATCCTAATTTAACCTTTTACATTCCATGGACTGTCCTCGACGACTTGTGTGGCAGTGACCATTTTCCCCATTTTAATTGAAGATGTAATCCCTTCCAATAATAATCAAAACCAAAACTGGATGCTAAATAAAGCAGATTGGAATCTATTTGACAAACTTTATATTGAAACAATAAAGGAAGGCACATTAATCAATGAAAATGATCAAATTTTAAAATTTACAAATATAATTTTAGAGAATAGTGAACAGGCTATTTCAAAACCCTCCACATATCCGAAGAAAATTTAAAAACCATGGTTTGATGATGCATGTAATGAGGCGATCAAAAATAGAAAAACGTTTTAATGTATCCCTGTCCAACACAAATTTAAATAATTATAGGAAATGTAAAGCAAAAGCCCGTAGAACTTTAACACAAGCTGGAAAAATTCATGGAGAAACTTTGTTTCTAAATTAAATTCACACACCCCTATTAATAAAGTCTGGAATGCAATTAAAAAGATTAAAGGCAAAAATACAAGTAAACAATTCAATCATTTAAAAGTCAAGAATGACACATTTACTGATATTACAGACATATCCAATACCATTGCAAATTCTATATCCAAATATTCATCAACAGGACATCTGTCTGCAAAATTGATTGATTGTACGTTTGTTTTCCGCCACACTCAACAATTTTTCAGTTATCCGGTGGCGTCCAGTTTTAGTAGGTGGAGGAGAGAACCCAGATACAATGTACCTGGGAAGAGACCACCGACCTTCCGAAAGTAAACTGGCAAACTTTCTCACATCTATCGGCGCGAGCTGGATTCGAACCCGCGCCGACTAGCGGTGAGAGGTCAAAAATAGAGAAGAAAAGAAAACTTCAGATAATGTAAAAAATTATTACAAACCATTCTCCATAGATGAATTGAAGTGTTCTTTGTCAAAATCACATGATACTGCTGTAGGTCCAGACGAAATACACTATCAAATACTTAAACAACTTCTGGAAAGTAGTCTAAATGTCTTCTATCAATATTTAATAAAATTTGGAAAACGGGCAATTTTCCAACATCTTGCAAAGAAGCTATCATTATCCCTATTCCAAAACCAGGGAAAGATCACAGTGATCCATCAAATCATCGCCCAATAGCTCTTACAAGTTGTATATGTAAAACCATGGAAAGAATGATTAATGACAGGCTTGTGTGGTTTCTGGAGTCAAAACACCTACTTGCAGATATTCAATGCGGCTTCAGAGGCTAGAGAAGTACATTAGACTACATTGTCAAACTCGAAACATTTATTCGTGATGCTTTTATCAATAATGAACATGTTGTATCAATATTTTCGATTTGGAAAAAGCATATGATACGTGGATGTATGTGATTTTAAAAGATCTCTACAATATGGGATTAAGAGGTAATTTACAAATATTTGTCTCAAACTTTTTGAAAGAACGTCAATTTAAGGTTCGCTTAGGCTCCACTTACTCCAACTTATGTGATCAAGAAAATGGTGTTCCACAAGGAAGTATTTTATTCGTAACATTATTCAGTATTAAAATTAATAGTTTAGCACAGGTACTTAAAAATGAGATTGAAGGTTGTTTGTTTGTAGATGACTTCGGTATTTCATATCGTTAAAAAAATATGGCAAGTATAGAAAGACAACTTCAACTTTGCTTAAATAAATTTCCAAGTCTCGGTAGACAATAATGATTTTAAATTTTCAAAATTAAAAACAACAGGTGTTCATTTTTGTTTGTTTGTTTGTTTTACGTCCCGTCGAGAATTTTTCACTCATATTGAGACGTCACCAGCTGTAGGTGAAGTACCACAAATTTAGACCTATGCTTAGCGCTCAGGGTCGTAGCAGTGAGGGTTCTTTAACGTGCCAACGCCTACCGTGACACGGGACCTCCGTTTTTAAGGTCATATCCGAAAGACCCTGATTCTCACTTCTAAATGCCGAGCGTTTGGCGAAGGAGCAATCACTACCTATTTTTCGTCTTAGGTTTGACGCGGCCATGGCACGAGCGGGGCTCGAACTCACGACCTCCCGGTTACGAAGCGAACGCTCTAACCACTGTCAAAAACGTAAACACCATAATAATCCAGAACTTACATTAAATGGAACCCTAATAAAATAGTTAAAGAATTTAAATTTTTAGGAGTAATTTTTGATAGTAAATTATCCTTTATTCCACATATTCAGATGCTTAAAACTAAATGTTCTAAAGCACTTGATAGTTTAAAGGTTGTCGGCAATACTCATTGGGGTGCAGACAGAAATGTTTTACTTCAACTTTATAGATCGCTAATCCGATCCTAGTTAGATTATGGATGTATAGTTTATGGATCTGCTAGGAAATCGTATCTCCAAGCCTTAGATGCAATTCATAACCAAGGTATACGTGTCTACTTATGACCTTTTCCAACCTCTCCCATAGATAGCATCTATATGGAAACAAACGAGCCTTCGCTAAAAAAATAGACGTATAAAATTAAGTCTTCAGTATATCATTAAACTTCGTTTCAATCCCAAACACCCGTCATATAACTGTATTCCATCCTACATTTGAAGCCAAATATAACGTAAAGACTAACGTCATTAAACCACTTGGATTGAGACTCCAAAAATATATTAAAGACTCTAAAATAGATTTAAATATTATTTCTGAATTGCAAATTCAAACTATCCCAATTTGGGAACTTTCAAAATTTACTGTTAATTTAGATCTATCGAAAGACAAAAAGTCAAGCACAAATTCACTTGAATTTATTCAAACGTTTAAAGAATTGAAAGACAGTTTTTCAATCCCAAATGAAATTTACACAGATGGATCAAAAGACAAAAATAAAGTTGCTTCCGCTGCTGTTCATGGAAATGATATCTTTTCCGTGCATTTGCTGGATAACAGTTCATTTGGTATCGCTGAAGCAAAAGCTCATCAATTAGTAATTAATTTTATAAAACAGTCAGAACACAAAAATGTGTTATTCATTCCAATCCCCTCTCTTGTCTTCAAGCAATTAAAAATTGTAAAATTGACCACCCTTACATTTATAACATTTTGAAAGAATATGTGTTGCTAAAACGTCGAGGGTATAATGTAGTGTTTTGTAGGATACCAAGTCATATTGGGATACGTGGAAACACTAAAGTTGATAGTGCTGCGAAACAAGCACTATAATTACCAATTACTGATTTTAAAATTCCTTACACAGACCTTAAAACTTTAATTAGAGAATATGCAAAACATTTGTGGCAATCTGATTGGGATGAAAAAGTAAATAACAAGACACACGATATTAATCCTGTAGTTAGTAAAACACAAAATACTGTTCTAAACGTCGAGATGAAGTAGTTATTACTAAATATAGAATAGGGCATTCGCAGATGACACACTCGTTTCTTCTACAAAGGGAAGATCCACCCGAGTGTGTCTTCTGCCAATGTCATTTAACAATCAGACACATTTTTATTAGAATGTGGAGATACAGCTCTGATAAGAAATAACTATTTTGATACACAGTCTATCAAAGATCTCTTCAAAAGTGTTGATTTAAATAAAATTTTAGTATTCCTACATGAAACTGGTTTTTACACCGGTCGCGGTAGCTCAGTGGTTAGAGCGTTCGCTTCGCAACCGAGAGGTCGTGAGTTCGAGCCCCGCTCGTGCCATGGCCGCGTCAAACCTATGACGAAAAATAGGTAGTGATTGCTCCTTCGCCAAACGCTCGGCATTTAGAAGTGAGAATCACGGGTCTTTCGGATATGACCTTAAAAACGGAGGTCACGGTAGGCGTTGGCACGTTAAGGAACCCTCACTGCTACGGCCTTGAGCGCTAAGCATAGGGCTAAATTTGTGGTACTTCACCTACAGGTGGTGACGTCTCCATATGAGTGAAAAATTCTCGACGGGACGTAAAACAAACGAACAACTGGTTTTTATCAAAAGTTGTGAAGAAAAAATTTATTGTACGAAATTATAACTAGATGATGATGGTTTTTACAAACAGTGATATCTAGACATTTGTAGTACTATATTTTAAATGTTTTCAAATAGCATTTCTTTTTAAATAAATACTGCTTTTATACCATGTTTCAGTTGTTCAATCGCCGTAAAATGGCTGAAATATTGCCAACACGGCGTAAAACCCCAATCAATCAATCAATATAACATGCCTTTTCATTTATATAGAGTCCCCCGCAGGATAGCTGAAAAATTGCTCAAGCGGCTCTAAACACTAGATAATCAATCAATCAATAGATTTATATAGCGCTCTATTGACCTGCATCTTCTAAAGCGCTTTACAGATAATATAATAAAATATATGTGAATATACGTTATACATGTGAATAGAATAAAATGTAATGAAATGATTACCACGCATAATAAGATATAAAACAATTTAAAACAACCCTTAGGAATAGTTAAATACATATAAAGGATATGATCATAATAATAAACGACCGGTTTTTTTAAATAAAGTAATTCATTTGAGTAAAACATTCATAAATTAAAAGCTAATCTAAAAAGATACGTTTTGAGATTAACTTTAAAACTCTACAGTAAAGTACAGTGAGTTTAAAAGGCAAAGAGTTCCACAGACCCGATGCGGTCTTATCCAAGCGTTGATCCCTATATGTTTTTGTAGGTGTCCGAGGTACCTGGAGAAGATGCAGAGATTCGGATCTTAATGATCGTGTAGGATGGTAAACTTTAAGGATGTCCTTTATGTAAACTGGAGATAGGTTGTTGAGAAATCTGAAGGTATGAAGAAGGATCTTGTATTGGATTCTGTATTCAACTGGGACTAACATGGTCCATTACCTCGCTATCTACAAGGTGCTCAAAGGCCATAAGCGCCGAGCATAGGTCTAACTTTTGCAGCCCTTCAAGGGTATTGGTAACGTCTCCATATGAGTGAAAAATTCTCAAGCGGGACTTATATACAATAAATCTATATCTGTCCGTTTGTATTGTATAATCTTTCATTTGTATTGTATAATTTTCCATTTGTATGCTATATTTTCTATACATATTGTATAGTTTTCATTTTTTATTTTGTATTTTCCATTTGTATTATATATATTTTCTATTTCTAATATATATATATTTCATTACTGTATATGGTTTTTCACTTGTATAATTTCCATTTGTATTTTAATTTTTTTTTCATTTGTATTGTATCCGAGGGATTATTTGTACAATGAATTTCATTAGTTAATGTATCTTCGTTCAATGTAAGTGAAAAATTCTCAACTGGACGTAAAACAAACATTACATCCCCTCGACATTTTTTTTCACTCATATCGAGACGTCACTAACGGTAAATTTAGACCTATTGTTTAGCGCGTACGGCCGTAGTAGTGGGAGTTCTTTAACGTACCGTGCCAACACCTACCGCAGCACGGGAATTGTTTTTGAGATCATATATCCCAAATACACACGATTCTCACTTTTAAATGCTGATCATTTTTTATTTTTGATGTGGCGAAGGATCACCTTACACATGTAAGTTTCATGCGGCAATGGCACGAACGGGACTAGAAATCACGGCCTTCCTGTCACGAACCAAATGGCGGATCCAGCACCGGGCATACCCCTCCTCACAAATATGATCTATCTTTTAGAGAAATGTCCAAACAAAGCATGCGTTTTTTTTTATTTTCTTAGAACTCATTAGTTTCTGGGGACCTTGCCCCTTGGGCCTCCACCAAAACGTTGCCCTGGACGTTCTGGTTCTGTACGGAACTCGAGACAGCCCCTAGATTACTGCACCCTCCCGTTCAGAAATTTCTATATCCGCCACTGGTTAAAAACGAGGTTAACAAGCGAGGGAAAGTATTCGCAATAGGTACAAATAAGCAATAAATTTAATTTTTTTTTAGAGCAATGTGTTAAAGAGTTATGGTATATTTACTTTCTTGCAAAACGTGGCTCCTGGATTTGATCTCGTGTAAATCATCATGGATACCTCGCGCATTACTAAATTCGATAAGCGATAAAATTAAACTAATGTAATCCTTTTTAACACACTGAAATAAATAATCCATCGAATACAATACAAATGAATAATTGTACAATACAAATGAAAAATTGTACAATACAAATGAAAAATTGTACAATACAAATGAGAAAAATTGTACAATACAAATGATTTTTTACAATGGAAATAAAAAGTCATAGAATACAAATAAAGATTTAAAAATGAAAATATATTCAATACAAGTGAAATTTATACCACAAAAATGTAGATTTATACAATACGAATGGATTGGTTGATTGTTAGTTTGTTTTACGTCCCGTCGAGAATTTTTCACTCATACTGAGAGGTCACAAATCTTTGGTGAAGTATCACAAATTTAGACCTATGCTTAGCGCTCAGGGCCGTAGCAGTGAGGGTTCTTTAACGTACCAACGCCTGCCATGACACGAGACCTGCGTTTTTAAGGTAATATCCAAAAGACCCGTGATTCTCACTTCTAAATACCGCACGTTTGGCGAAGGCGCAATCACTACCTATTTTTACGTCTGGTTTGATGCGGCAATGTCACGATCGGGGCTCGAACTCACGACCTTCCGGTTTCGAAGAAAACGCTCCAATATGAATGGAAAAGATCAAATCTTCCAACGTTTGACATGCCATATATAAGACACGACATCTGTAATTTTGTGTTTAAACAGTTAACCACATACTCAGCATAACACAATGTACTGTTTTACCAGCTGTATGATATTGTTTTCAAAATCTTTTAATATAAGAACAACTAAATAATCTTATTTCATAATTCGGTAGCGTTCTACATATCAGGCACATTAATCAGTACAAAATGATATATGTTATTGATTTTTTTCTTTCTCTTGGAGACAATATCGCATCTTGAATCAATACCTCACTACACAGGTGAATTCGCTAGACAGCTGCCGATGTTTATTTCAGTGCCAAGTGTGTACATCTATGCTGGTGAGCGAGGGCGTGGCTTTATCCTCACTATAGGTTGTGAGTGTGTGCAGCTTTACACACATCAGCTCTCTATGGTCTGGAACAACTTTTGTCGTTTTCCATATTTAATCAGGGCTTTACAAATGTTTTGTTGAATACAAAAATGTGAGTGGACACTGAAGAGTTTGACGTGGAGAATCCCAAATACTCGAGGTAAAGTCAATTAATATAAACGTTACGCGTTTTAAGTTTATAATTGTGCACAGAGGAATAAATAAAATACCTTTGTCATCAAACAAAAAATAGAAGTCATCTTCAAACATCAAAGAAAACGTCAGAACATTCTGAATTGTATAGAGGTTAAAGGTTACACTCTAAACAGAACGATATTGGGTGTTTACAGATATTATTTCATGCGCGGATTCAGATTTTGTTTTACAAATCCATCCCTCGTAACTAATAATATAAAATGGAACCCAATATTGTATGAGTCTAATATTTACAGATAAAATTTTATATAATAAGACAAACATGTATGCGTCTAGGAAGCCTCAAGTGAATTAGGAATGGGGGGGGGGGGGGGGGGGGGGGGGTCTGAACCTCCAATTATCACCTCTGGATCCGCACATGAATATACATATCTGAAGTTAGGTTTATCAGACTTTTAACACTATTCTGTACCGCAGTAAAACAGATATAATACCTTTCAATATGGATACAATATCGTCCCAGTGCCAGGCATGGAGAGTCTAATGCAATTTTATATTTTTTTTATTATTGTAAACTCCTCACTGGGGTACGAAAAAATCGACGACCACGCAACCACTCTCTCATGAATTCCCCCTGCTTGAGACCGCAAATGACAACCTTACCTCGTATTTTTAACATATACTTGTCTATATATATATATATATATATATATATATATTCCAGAAATAAATATACAAGGTCTACACAAGTAGTGTAAAAAATATCGCCAAGCTGATTGAGTATACTCGACTTGTTTCTTCAATTCTTCAGGAGTATACTGAATATTGCTTAGTTACACATGTACACTGGGATTACAAAGTGATATCATAAAGCCACCATTGTATTGTTACGCTTTAGGAGAGTTCACAATATAACGTCCGTAAAATAGTACCGGAATAGGGGTGTGTGTGTGTTAAATGTTAATGCTTTGTAAAACTAAATTAAGTAGCATTTAAGAAAGGTTTATATTTTTGAATAGTTTTTCTTTGATTTCACATTCTTGTTCTGTCGTGTCTTTGTAGAATTTATAAAGTGATAAAACAGTAAAACTCGGATTAATGTTTTTTGCGCAATTTCTAATGTGTTCCCGTACAGAGGTGCACTGGATCTGTTGTCGATGAACGGTCATTAAATGCAACAAACCAAGGTGCGCTACGTGCCCGTACATAACACATGGATCCAAATTTTTCTTTAAAAACGGAAGTAAATGTACAGTAAAAACGTCAATGACATGTGTTAGTGCCAACCTTATTTACTTGCGCCGGATGCAGTGAGAATTACATCGGTCAGACACGAGACACCTTCAGACAGCACATGACCGTTCACCGACAACAACTACCCTAAGTACACGATATTTTTTATCGTGCGGCTCATAGGCACGTGCAAATTGTGAAGAAGCATGCCGTGAACAGGATTAAAGTCACAAAATAATTTCTTAATCCATGTATATGTGGTAAAAACAATTCTCTCAAAAACTTCATCAAACCAAGATACCCATGACCCCTAATATTTTTTGCCCGGTATATAAGACATTGCGGTCAATGCCCTGTACATATGTAAGTTAATATCTTCTTAAAGTTCAATCATGCTTACTGTTATATACAGAGGCTTTTAAAGTGAACCAAAAGGTCAAATCCATAGTTTTAGTTTTAGTTTTTGTTCAAAATGGAGTACAACAATGCCCGTCAAACGTTATTATACCTTACAAGTCAGTGCATGTTGGCATGGGCAGAAAGAAATTATGTAGCTGTTTTTGTAGCTACGTTTTAGGGGTAGGGTAACTCGACCATTTTCAAGATATTAGACCATTTCAATTTTGATTTATTGTTATTTTTATTGAGAGAACTTTATTGTTTAAAAACTTAAAATGTGTATCATTTGATTAATTGACCTCATTAAATGACAGAAAATTTTAAAAATGCACTACATGACTAAATATGAGGTCTACATCTTTGAAGCCTACAAAATGTATTCAAGATTTAGAATCATCCGAAGGCTTCGGTCGTGGGCCCCAATCAGGGCTTCATCCTGGATCTATTGGGGGCCTTAAGGGGTCCCCAGACCCATGCCATTGTGCCCCCTCCCCCGGCTTAATTTCAATTCCTGGATCCGCCCCTGGAGATAATTTGGTCCTGATATTCAATCTTGGAAAAGGGGCATGTTTAAAAAGGTGACAAGAAATCATATTACACCAAGAAAGAATTCTTTGAAATTCATACATCAGAATAAATTAAAGAGCATAGGAAATTCGTCATGCTTTTAGCGTACTGCGCTTTTGTTTAAACTACGCAAATTCGAGAATTCCTGTTGATCGGAAGCTTCGGGTGTCATTGTATGCTTAATGACATTCGGAACAGTAGTCTGGGTCATCGTTCCTGCACTTCCGAGCCGGCTAATGCACAGCAACATTGACTCTGATTGTGAGCGATTTGAATGACGTAATTAAATATCTGCGAGTTTTAAAAATATAACGGAAACATGAAAGTAAAGAATGTCTAACCAATGTATTGATATATGCAAATCCAATTTTTGAATTGCTGTCAGTGAAAAATCGGGCGAAGTTTGAACCAGGTGATGCAGACGACGTGAAAAGAGTTGCCTTCCTTCTCTTCTTATAATCACTCATAACGTAATTTTTGCTAATACGTGACAGAGACGGAAAATGACATATTTGGATAATCTTTAATGCATATTTACAAAATATAAATAGAAAAAGAATTAGTTTGTCTATTTCAGATCAAAAAAAAAATTGAGGTGGGGTGGGGGGTAAGTGGAATAATCATGATCCATGCCCCAAGTGCCTATGGCCTTTTCAAGGCATTTGAATATTTTTTTTTTAATCTAAGGGCTTAGGGCTTAGAAGGAATCTCTAGGTCATACCCTACAGACCAATATCTTTTTGCCTTAACACAATGAACAACAATAATTAATGCATGCTGTTTTGGAGCGAGTTGTTGAATCATTTTGGGGAAGGATGGGTACTCGGGATTGGATTGATCATGTCTATGACACTAATTCTGACTTGACACAAAGACCACAAACACAGCTTTCAGGCGGTGCTTTGTATCGTTTAAAGTTAATAGACTATCTCAATGCCATAACATACATACGATTAAATTCGTCATGACAAAACCTGCAATGTATGATGTGAACATGATGCTTCATCACGCTAAAGGAGTTAAAACATTACTTCCTTGTGTTTTGTTTTTCATTTAAGTAACCAATTAGGATTTCTTTGAAGAATTTTATTTTGGGGCATCAACCTTATTTTCAAAAAGTGCAAAACACTTCATTCAAGGCTAGTGGTTCGTATCTATCTATCTACAACCTGCAGTTATAATTACCACCTTGTGTATGCATTGCAGTTGTGAACACAATGCGTATATGAATCTGGATAAATATAGTACGTTAAGTTTAACGTCTGGGAATTTCGACAAAAATGATGAAATATGCAGGCATAAAACATCGCAGGTCATTCCCTCTTGTATTTTCAAAATAAAAGTTGATTTCTTAAATATATAACATTTAATGCAATACATCTGAATGGACAAGAATATGTATAGTTTTATAGGGATGGTGCTTCTAACTGTTTTTGAAGACATCTGAACATTCGCAGTCGCAGGGGTTGGGACCGTGCAGGGTTATGACAATTTAATGTGTCATGGGTAAAATCAACCTCCAGGGGTCTTAACCCTTACACTATTTGATATGCTTTATCTTTTAATCCCGTGGAGATTCCGATTTAAAAGAGGTCCTCAGTACCATTTGCTTGTCGTAAGAGGCAACTAAATAGGTTGGTCTTTCGAATGAGACCGTAAAAGCCGAGACCTCGTGTCACCAGGTGTGGCACGGGCTCATTTATTTTTAATTTACCGGGTGGCGGTCTTTAAGATATAATATGGTTTGCATGTACTATTACATCTAGCATAATTTGTGATGTTCTTGCTAAGGACGCACACACTTTATGATTACTGTTAGAAAATTGTTTGTGTTTTTAAAGTCATGTATTTAATTGTGATTTTCTGGGAATATTTATTGATTTTCAGATATGGCCGTGAAATCGAAAAATAGAAGAAAGTCTTGCATCTTAAAACCTAGCAAGCCAGGTAGGAAACATTTTTACAATATAAAACAAATGTAGGTCATGGTATATATATATAATATGGACGCATGGGTACGGCTCTGGGGGTAGGGACATTTGTGTGAAGAATTTCTAAGTCACAATTACCAACTACGAAACAGTTTTGTTTAAATAAAATTTTACATTTGTATAATACAATCGGGGACACTTATGTTTTGTTTCGATAAATTAAAGAAGAAATTTGTGTGAAGAAACTTACGATTATACAATCGGGGACATTTGTGTGTAGGTTCAATACTCTCTGACGTATTTCATATCAATTGTTAATCCGTTCTTTTCATACCGTTTTTGACTACGGATTCCTCAGTTTACCTAAATAAGACATTGGGTTCACGACTGGTGTGACCGGTTTTGTTTGTTTGTTTTACGTCCCGTCGAGAATTTTTCACTCATTACACTATTGAGACGTCACCAGTTGTAGGTGAAGTACCACAAATTTAGACCTATCCTTAACGCTCAGGGCCATAGCAGTGAGGGTTCTTTAACGTGGCAACGCCTACCGTGACACAGGACCTCCGTTTTTAAGGTCATATCCGAAAGACCCGTGATTCTCACTTCTAAGTGCCGAGCGTTTGGCGAAGGAGCAATCACTACCTATTTTTTAGGTTTGACGCAGCCATAGCACGATCGGGGCTCGAAATCACGACCTCCCGGTTACGATGCGAACGCTCTAACCACTGAGCTACCGCGAATGATCAACAGGGGATGTTTACTCCTCCTTCACACTTGAACCAACCTTTGGTGTGCCCAGAGGTTTGTGCTGAACTGCATATCTAGATATGACTTAATTTAAAAAGAGATTTGAAAGTCATGGGAAACATTACCTCACCTATTTTTAGACGATTGTTTTTTTTGTTATTTTCCGCCACACTCAACAATTTTTCAGTTATCTGGTGGCGTCCATTTTTTGAAGGTGGAGGAGAAAACCCAGATACAATGTACCCGAGAAGAGACCACCGACCTTCCAAAAGTAAACTGGCAAACTTTCTCACATATATTGGCGCGAGCGAGAATCGAACCCGCGCCGACTCGGACGAAAATATATGTAGCGACGGATTGTTTGCTATTAGAAACTGCACGGCAAATATTCTTCAGATGTTCACATTAACTAACTATGGAGGTATTGTGTTTTGATAGGCATTTGTTTGACATTATTGGTATGAGTAATTGTTGAATGGAACATAAAACCACAAAAAATCTGTTGCAATGAATAATTTAGTGATTCTGAACGGAGACGTGTGTATTGCATTAAAATTTGTGTATAACAAACATATATTGGCGGTGATGTGTATATTGCACTGAAATATGATCTAATTGTAAAGGTGAAGATAATTAACAGTATTAAATCTCGTAATTCCTATATCAAATACAAATCAGAGATTTGGGGAAACACGGACCCCTGGACACACCAGAGATGGGATCAGGTGCCTAGGAGGAGTAAGCATCAGCTGTCGACCGGTCACACCCGCCGTGAGCCTCACACTCCTATCACGTAAACGTAGTAATCTGTAGTCAGAATCAGTGCGCTAAGGACGATCTAACAATTGGTATGAAACACGTCGGACAGCATTTGACCTAATGGAAAGTTGTACGGGCAAACTAGATCGTTATGACGATCATAACATTTGTGAAATGCTGACTTTAGACTAGATTGTACAAACTCCTGTAACAACATCTTCTTCATTAGTAGACGGCCTCGACGGATTTAATACAAGGCTTTTACGTAGTTTTTAAATTAACGTCTTCTGGAGGAAATGGGCTGGTCTATGTTTAAAGTCCTAACCAATCACTATCATCAATTTGGAAAATCACTCCATCTTCAGAAATCTTTTAAACGAAATAATATAACAGATCAGAAACCAATAAATTACTTCAATAATATGTAATATTAATGTTAGTACAATTATTACGACAGTCTTACACGTTCCCTGGTGTGTGTGTGTGTGTGTGTGTGTGTGTGATTTTAAGCACAATACAAGTATAACAAGTACTATCATCACAAATAAAACAATCAACAATTACATTATTATATAGTTCGAATCCCACTGTGGGACGTGGGTGCCGGTCTTTCGGATGAGACCGTATAAACCGAGGTCCCGTGTCGCAGTAGGTGTGGCACGATAAAGATCCCTCCCTGCTCAAAGGCCCTGAGTGCCGAGCACAGGCTTAAATTTGCAGCCCTGTCACCGGTAATGGTGACAGCCGCCGGATAGCTGAAAAATTGCTCAGGCGGCTATAAACAAACAAACAAACAAACAAAAACAAACATTATTATGTAACAAAGGACGCTGCTCCCACCTAGGGATCCCTGTTTGCCCTACCCTTAATTCTGTATGCATTATAAGATTGATCATCTTCACTTTCCACAACGTATCATTACGTGTAATTGACATTAATGTAATTTTATGCAAACCATATAACAATCGCAACATATCAAGCACAATTGATTCGAGTTACTCTGATTGATTGATTGATTGATTGATTATTTATTGCTTTCCGCAACACTCAACAATTTTTCAGTTATCTGGTGGCGTCCAGTTTTTGTTGGTGGAGGAGAGAACCCAGATACAATGTACCTGGGAAGAGACCACCGACCTTCCGCAAGTAAACTGGCAAACTTGCTCACATAACGCCGCGGCCGAGATTCGAACACGCGCCGACAGAGGTGAGAGGCTTTGTGATTTTGAGCCCGATGCTCTAACCACTCGGCCACGGAGGCCCCTCGAGTTACTCTGAAATGTTCCATCAAAAACATAAGAGTTGTACCGAAATGAGATTCATGCACATACACGTATTTATTTAGGATTGCAAAATATAGCTGATATACTACAATATGTTCCATCTTCAAGAAATGAGCTTTCCACGGTCCTGGGTGTTCAATGGTGTCTTAGTCAAAATCAAAATTGAATTGATTTGGAATTGAAATAAATATTGCACATATAAGTGGTGGAGTGAACTATTGGGATGGGAAATTATTGTACAGAATTTGAAATGACTAAAAATAATTATCTTGGTAACAGATTAATTGAAATGAATGGCGCAATTGTTGTATGTTGTAAAAAGTACAAATATTGTCTAATAAAAGCGTGGCCTGCACATTTTCTATCGGAGCTTGAAAAGACCTTCCATATATCAGTGAGAATTTGCCGAAAATCAACGTAGTAAAATTCAGAGTATAGACGGTTTGAAAAAAGCTCTGTGATAGGAATTGGATTTTTTTCTCTGTTGACTAATTATAAACCGGTCGCGGTAGCTCAGTGGTGAGAGCGTTCGCTTCGTGATCGGGAGGTCGTGAATTCGAGACCCGCTCGTGCCATGGCCGCGTTAAATAGGTAGTGATTGCTCCTTCGCAAAATGCTCGACATACAAGTAGAAAGAATCATGGGTCTTTCGTATATGACCATGGAAACGGAGGTCTCGTGTCGTGGCAGACCTTGGCACGTTAAATAACCCTCACTGCTATGGCCCTGAGCGCTAAGCATAGGTCTAAATTTGTGGTACTTCACCTACAACTGGTGACGTCTCAATAGTGTAATGAGTGAAAAAGTCTCGACGGGACGTAAAACAAACAAATAAAACCGGCCACACCAGTCGTGAACCCAACAGCTACGCATAGGTCGAAAAGTATGGTACTTTAATTACAGCTGGTGATGTCTCGTGAGTGCAAAATTCTCGACGGGACGTAAAACAAACTAATTATAAATAAAGGAAAAACTATATTGTTGTTAATTCGTTCCGTCAGTACATGGGTAAATGTGCCTCACGTGAATTTCACGTTAAAAATTTTAACATGTATTTCACATGAATAGAACATCAAATGTAAATTCACATGGGAAGTTTTCACGCGAATTTCACATAAAGTTTACGTGAATTTCACGTACACTTTTAACTGTTGATAAAGATTTCTTTGCACATTTTGATACCCTGAATCTCAAGTACAGATGAACATGAAAAAAGGAATAAAACTTTGTATTCAATCTGCTGATAATTTATTATTTCAATTTGTTTTAACACGGTTGGTTTCATTATTTTCGTCGTCTTCTGTCTATTAAACTCTGGAAAAGAAATGCTTTTACAATAGAAAGACTATTTAATATTGATCAACATAATCAAACGAGTCGTCTACATGATACACGTATATACCATGTCCTTGTACTAAACTTGATATGTTCATGAAATTGCATGTACATATAGTGCAACGTAAACACAGTTGCAAAAGATTGTGTTTGAAAGAGACATAACCTTTTGCTAACATGCACAATGGCCATTGAGAAGCTCAATTTTAGTTACACAGTCGATAATGGTTGGGAGTCCACGCATGACTCAAAATAAAACAAAAATTCTTCACGTGACATTGAAATTGCCAAAATGACCATGTTTAAATGAAATATTTAATTGTTTGCACATAGCGCATCTCAATATGAAACTATCATATTTAGTTAAACATTGATAGAGATTCTGTGAAACAATATTACCTAATTAATATTTAAAATTTATGATTATTTAATCTTCACACATGTAGTGTGTACGCATGTGTGTTATGTTTTATCAGAACTTTTAAGTTTACATTAGTCTCATTCACTAGTATACTATTGTGTATGTGTGTTTCATCTTCGGGGGGTGGGGGATTTGCATTACTAAACTATAATGGTCATCATAAAAATAGTAAATAAGTCTTCCCTCTCCCCATTTCTACATGCTTGAGCTGATCCATGAGGGTCATTTTTTTGAAATGAATATATACATAAATAAAATAATATGTGTTCTGATTACCTCTGATGAATAAAGAAAGTTTAGCAAACAACAAACCGTGTAGGCTAGATCTGTGCGTTAGAAATCTACCCGGGATCAACAGCCCTAATCCAATGCATCCTTCCTGTAGTCTTAATTCTCACTTCGATTTTACTACATGTCATTAACACTCCCATGTTACCTTGTATCTTTTCAATTTCCATTCTTAATTCTAAATTTTAATTTGCTACATGATATCCTTAATTCCATGTCACATTATTATATTTCAATGTTGTATTTGCTTTCGTCTTGCTTCATTCTCACATCATTTTTGATTCCCATCTTTATTGCATTCTTGCACTCAGTACATTTTACATTCTATTTAGATTTTACTATCTGAAATTCTTAATTGTATCGAGATTCAATCTATTGTTTCGCTTTTCTTGTTAATCCTAGTTTAATTCTTTGCATTTGTCATTTTATGTCTCATTATTACACCAGAGGGCATTGCATTAACTACAAGAACTGCTCCCCGGATACGAAACTGATAGTTCGATGATTTACGGAGCCCGTGTCTAAAAAAAGGCGTATATCTGGGCGTAAATTACTCCTAATAAGTTATGCGAATATTTATAAAAGTTTAAATTGCGTTTCTGAAAGCAACACATATCAAAAGCTGTCTACTAAGTATGCACAGACTGTCGTCTAATGGCTTAGAGACTAAGATTAAACGAGGTGAACCGATACTTTTTATCTCTATCGCAGAAAAAATACATCAAAGTGCATCAACCATACCCTGACGCGATTGTGAATTAGAATACGGTGTAATACAATTTGTCTTTACGATTTTCATTCATTGACCGCTTACCCCCAGCCCCTAACCTCCCTCCCTCCCTCTCTTCGTGGTAATAACAAATATGTTAGTGAAAATGTAGGATTGCACCGATGAAGAGAACCTTGCCTATTCGACACCCCATCCGATTTAGCGATTTGGGAATATTAGGTTTTTTTTAAGGTTTCAGTCTAACACACGCCCCCCTCCCCCCCCCCCCCCCCCCCCACACACACACACTGAAAAAAAAGCTAGGTGCCTGAAAATATCAAATATAAATATACAGTATATGCAAATGTAATAATCCGAAAAAATTCCTCGTACCACATAGACCGGTCGCGGTAGACCAGTGGTTAGAGCATTCGCTTCGTAACCGGGACGTCGTGAGTTCGAGCCCCGCTCGTGCCATGGCCACGTCAAACCTAAGACGTAATAATAGGTAGTGATTGCTCATTTAAAAGTGAGAATCACGGGTCTTTCGGATATGACCTTAAAAAACGGAGGTCCCGCGTCACGGTAAGCATTGGCACGTTAAAAACCCCCACTGCTACGGCCCTGAGCTGAGCGCTAAACATAAATCGAAATCTGTTGTACTTCACCTACAACTGGTGAGGTCTCATATGAATGAGTGAAGAATTCTCGACGGGACGTAAAACAATCAATCAAACCACATAATTTTTGCTGACGAAATAAAGTATCTAAACACACACACACACAAACAGAGAGAGAGAGAGAGAGAGAGAGAGACCAATCTTATGTAGATCCGCGCATTTTATCCTCAATACATTTCCTTATATTTTCTTGTAAAGTATTAAAATATTATGTCTACAAGTCATAGTACTTGTAGGCCTATGCGTATTAAATCATCGTGTTATTACAAAATGAACTCTGCATCAGTCGCCAGAGGGACCAAGAACGTTAATGATGAAAAAAGAGAAAAAAGATGAAAAGGGTTAATTAAAAAGTGAAAAAGAAGTAAGAAAGAACGTACACGAAAACAAGTGGTCCCCCCCCCCCAAAAAAAAAACCGCAAAAAAATTGAAGACTAAGAACTTATGCTTACCCATTAGCAGACCACTTAAGATGGGGTATAGGTTAAATTTCTGCCTTTCTGTATAACGGATCTTTTAAGTCCGAATTTCAGGTTTATTCCCCGATTCAGTTCGGAATAAGCCAACTGCTGGTCGTATGTCCTTTTGAGAAACAGACTCCAGGAGAACTGAGTACCCAGGAGATCTCGGTCACAGAATTTCGTCACGAGTTCTCGTAAAGAAGCCCGACTTCGAAACCCAGGTGTCTGATTTGCTTACTCTCATGAAAGTATACGAATAATAATAATAATAATATAATAATATATGCATTTATATAGCGCTCTATATAAAAATAAATTTACCCTAAGGCGCTGAACATGATAAAAATTATATCACATGACCACATTAACAAAAAGCCTGTGATACAGTAAACATGGTAAGGGTTAAAACGCTTCAATTCAAATTACACAATTATACAGACACTAGAATACAAATGAAAGTAATATTAACAACAAAAGATTCAGAAGGACACCAAGATGACTGAAGGTTAAAAATACATGAAATAAAATTGATATACGTCTAGGTAAAATGATTAAACACTTGGTTTGCCAAGATGAGAAAAGTCGTATTAGGGTACTACGTCTTCATGGGAAGTAACCTATCTACATTAGGGCATAAGTCTAGTTGATTGATTGATTAAATATTGTTTAACGTCCGCTCGAGAATCTTTCACTCATATGGAGACGTCACTATTGCCGGTGAAGGGCTGCAAATTTAGGCCTATGCTCGGCGCTTACGAACTTTGAGAGGGAAGGATCTTGAACGTGCCACACGTGCTGTGACACGGGACCTCAGTTTTTGCGGTCTCATCCGAAGGACCGCCCCATTTACTCACCTCTTACGGCAAGCAAGGAATACTGAGGATCTATTCTTACAATCCGGATCCCCACGGGGTATCCGAAGAGAACTTTCTCAGTAGTAAAAATTCTGGGTACGAGGTTGAACTTTCAGTTTCGTATCGGGGGAGCAGTTGTTGTAGCGAACCCAATGTCCTCTGGTGTAATCACGAGACATAAAATGGAGGATGATGGGATTAACAAGGAAAGCGGATTCACGGATTGAGTCTCGATCAAATTAAGAATGTCAGGTTGCAAAAAATCTAAATTAGAATTTAATTTTTAACGAATGCAATAAAGTAAGATGGAATTCATAATATGTATATTATAATCAAAGATGTAAGAATGAAGAAAGACGAAAGAAAATAAAAAAGTGAAATATAATAATGTGCCATGGAATTAAGGATGCCATGTAGCAAAATAAAATTTAGAATTAAGAATGGAAATTGAAATGTTTTAAGGTAACATGGAATTGAAAATGTCATGCAGTAAAATCAAAGTTAGAATTAAGAATACAAGAAGGATTAATAGAATTATGGAGGTAATTCCCTCCTATAGCAGCGACTTTCGCATTTCACTGTCGTGCCTATTCAATGGCGTGCCCCGTCTATCATCTCATCAGTCTGAAATGTCCGTTCGCATTAAGAGTATTAAATAGCATAATAAGGACTGAAATAGACACTGAACAGTATAAACTCTTTTTCATCTCACCCAGTTCCTGTGATCATTGAACTTTCGCATTCGCTGTCTTGCACATGTCAGGCGACTTACTCGAGTGTGACGTCACAGTTTCGTAAACATTCCCGGAATATGACTTTAGCGTAAAGTTTTTTTTAGATTTTTATCTAATCTCTTAAACATTATTTTGCGAATTATTTGTATTTTTCGCTTTCTTACGAACGCTAGAAATCGATGTTCTACAAATTCGGAATGGTGAATACTGCTGATAGAATTTTTTCACACCTGTGTATCAGTCTCTAGTAACTTTATGCATACACAAGCTTCCAATATATCACACCGGTAATTACTCTCGATGTATATCCCTACAGGAATAATTAAAATTGATTCTGAATGAAGCAGAAAAGTTACCTGGTTCATCTACCCTCAGCGGACAAACACTCCTCTCTCTCTCTCTCTCTCTCTCTCTCTCTCTCTCTCTCTCTCTCTCTCTCTCTCTGTCTCTCTCTGTGTGTGTATATCTAGCGGTCAGCCGATTTCGATCGCTGGTGGCCAGTTATCTCAGCTAGTAGAACACAGAGTGCCAGAGTTGGAATCACGGTCTGATCCGTTGCATTTCTCCCTTCTTGTTACTTATGTAAGCAGTGCAGAGCGTCAGTATAGTTCTTTAGTAAACAACTATTATTTTTTTGACAAATTAAGAGAAAGAATAAGGGGCAGTGAGAGAAATCGCCTATGGAGAGTTCCATTACTGTTAGTCCCCGAGGGTATTAATCAACCTAGTTGCTAGGTACCTGGGTACTAGCGTGAATCACGGATAAAAATTTGCCGTAAGAAATTCATTTCAAAATTAAGGATTATCTCCCTCATGCATAACTCTGATCCTTCCCGGATTTAACTCCACCATTTGGTATTTTTGCTTCTTTCAGCTCTCCCAAGTTTGTTCTTATTTCAGATTTCCAACCTTTTTGACTTGAGCATCACTGAGGAGACAATATTTATCAAAATGCGCATCAAAATTGGTCCCGTTTATGTTTTATATCAAATACACTGTATACGAAACTACATATACAATGCAAGGTCATATCTAATATGAAAGTGTGATGACAGACTGTAGAAAATCTATGGGATTTATCATTGATACATTACATTCCAAAGGATAATTTTTGAAAAGGTACGTTTGTCACAACTCCCATCCCTTAAATAGCAGATTCTCTGAATCCGTCCATGAAAATCATTTCTTATAACAAAACTTATTGATTGTAATGTGTATTGTACCACAGCGCGATAACGCTTTGCAAGATTTCGTGGATGATGATACTCGTGAATAGCGCTATTCAATATCTTTCCAACGGTATAAACACGAGCCTTCAGTTCCATATAGTTTTAAACTTATAGTCATTTCAATAGAGCAAGTCGTTGACTACTGTTCTAAAATGGTTGGGAAACGGGTGGAGAATATTGATATAAAAGTTCGTACAAAACGTGGTAATTCAGTAATACAGCTAATTACTGAATTGAGGGAAATTTATGGGTATAATGAGGTATCTTATGAAACAGTACGTAGTTGGAGAAAGAAATTTCTGACTGGCACAATGTCATCAAAGATGCAACAAAATCTGACCGACCTGTGACTGTATCAGGAACCCGACAAGCCCTTGGCTCAGCCGTCAGAGCGTCCGTGCGTCAGAGGTCTACCTAAATCAGTGTACCGTGACGCATTTCAGAAATGAATTCAGAGATTGAAATTATGTATTTCAAACCGTGGAGAATACTTTGAAGAGATGTGATGTTCATTTCACTATTTAAGTCGAATGTTTTGAGATATCGTACAATACACATTACATATGGAAGAACTCTCGTATTTTACCTTGATTTTGATTTCTCGTGTGACTATACTGGCCTTGAAATTTGTGTAAAAAATTTATCGTGAATTTCACGTTAATAGCTTTTCTTGTAAAATTTCGAGAGTGAATCACTCTTCATGTGAAATTCGTGTGGAATTTTTTAATGTAAATTTCACATGAGTAACATTTCACGCAAAATTCGTGTGAATCGTTTAATGTGAAATTTATGTGAATCACTTTTCACATGATTTTCTTCATGTGAATATTTTAACGTGAATTTCACGTGAACAGCAATTTACGCGAAATTCAGGTGAGGCACATTTGGCTATGTATGTCTGTCTGCCCTTAACCTAGAAAACAAAATCACATTGTCGAGCATGCCTGCGTGTAATACATCTTGTTGGATGACCTAACATTCCTCTGGTAACCAAATTAAAAATCAAATAATGCGTCTATCTGCAGAATTAAGGTAATATTACTCTCTCAACAGTCATGCCAAAAAGTATAGTTTACATATGCTGAATACACTTTCGCTCTGCCTGTGAGATTTATAAATTATATACCTATAGCATCAATATTTCCAATCACCAAGGTTATGTCTAAGGTATTCGATTTCTTCCACAGCAAACGCCAGTAGCCCAGTTTCTAACCCTTTAAATCCCGTGAATCGCAGGTTGTTATAAATGAATGTTTTTTTCTTTATTTCATAAACAAAAGCTTTCTCATTAAAGAAATAGGACTCTGACCAACGCAAAAAGTTGTAAGGAATGGAGAGATTTCTTAGGTACTATGTACTTTAAGACATAAATAATAACATTGGTATTGTGTGTGTGTGTGTGTGTTGACAATTAAGATAAAATCGTCATATTTCTTAGAAGTTTACAAAAGTCGCGTAAATACTCACATATTCTGTGCATTACAAATGAATGTACATAAATATACCTTCGTAATACATAATGTAAAGGTTTTACTGTAACATAATTGAACTGATGCTAATCAAACTATATTATCTAAGAATCAAAATGTTCGTGTATGTTCAAGATATCATATAGATCACAAGGATAAGCACGAGTCATTGCATTATGTGAAATTATCATCTCACTATTAATATTTCTTGATTAGTATCAGCTTGTGTTGGGGTTTCTTGCAAATTTTATAAACGTACTACATCTGGGTTTCAATTGAAAATTCTTTTGAAATTTTCTTATTGAAAAAAAAATAACTAGGTTAAACAAGACAAAGTCGAGGAGCTGAGTGGTAGAGCGTTCGTATCGTAACTGTTTGGTCAAGAGTTCGAGCCCCGCCTCGTGGATTACATGAAGCGTAGACTTTACCAAGTTAGATTATATCATACCTCACTCCTTATAACCTATTTGGGGCCTCCGTGGCCAAGTGGTTAGAGCATCGCGCTCAAAATGACAAGGCCTCTCCTCTCTAGTCAGATATATGTGAGAAAGTTTGCCAGTTTACTTTCGGAAGGTCGGTGGTGTCTCCTCAGGTACATTGTATCTGGGTTCTCTCCACCAATAGAAAACTGGACGCCACCAGATAACTGGAAAGTTGTAGAGTGTGGCGGAAGACAATAAACAATCAATCTTCTAACCCAATGCAAAAAGATAAAATAGCACTGTGCAAGTCTTATATTGTAAAAAGTAATAAAAAATATCTTGCGACGCGCAAGGATTCACTTAGTAACTGACCGACGAAGCGTCGACCAAGAAAGCCGCCATTTTAGTCCTTTGCACAACTGGAGCATGTACTTTTTTAAAATCAAAATTGAAAACGAATCTTGATAACAGAAGAAATGTGCAGGCTACATGTGTTGGCGTAATGTTTGCTTCTTGGTGCAAGATCGACTTTGGAGTCGGTCCGACAGAAAGTATCAGAAAGTTAAAAACTACGCCAGAATATTCAATATAACTAGCAGTTTTTGATTTTTATAAAAGTTTTAAACTACATTGTCGCTATTGAATGTATGTAACAGGATTTACAGATCGCGATCTACATGTCAATCGATGTGACGTCGTGACTTGGTACATTTTGAAAGACATAAAGGTATTTATATGCTTGGATAGGCGGCTCAAGCAATGTCCGTAGTGAAAATATACTTTATAATGAAACGGCAAAAGTTATCATTACTTGAATTACCATTATTTCGCATATTATATCATTGTATAAGAATTTATAATCATACAGTGTTTCGTGTACTTGTAAGAATATGCACGTTTTACTTAACATTGAGAAATGAATGCCTAAAAATGTATTTTGACTTCCACGTTTCAATCCGTTGATTTTTTTTATTTCACACAAGGCTTACAACTTAACAGTGCTACGATGTAAAATGTAAAGTAGTGCCGTCCTGGGTTGTCATGGGGGCGTGTTCCCATACTAAGTTATGTTATTGTTTGGACCCTGAGGTCTCCGCAGAAAATATATAAACGAGGTTAAACCGGATGCTATGGGAAAAGTCAGTTTGCGCATATACGTTTTCACCAGAACCAATCGGAACATTGATCGGCATTTTCCGTTAAGTAGAGAAAAGCGTCTTCCCGTTTTGACGGAAAAGCTGAGCGATATTCCTTATTGCACCGAAGCTTGGTCGCGATAGCTCAGTGGTTAGAGCGTTCGCTTCGTAACCAGGAGGTCGTGAGTTCGAGCCCCGCTCGTGCCATGGCCGCGTCAAACCTAAGACGAAAAATAGATAGTGATTGCTCCTTCGCCAAACGTTCGGCATTTAGAAGCGAGAATCACGGGTCTTTCGGATATAACCTTAAAAACGGAGGTCCCGTGTCACGGTAGGCTTTGACACGTTAAAGAACCCTCACTTCTACGGCCCTGAGCGCTACGCATAGGTCTAAATTTATGGTAATTCACCTACAGCTGGTGACGTCTCAATATGAGTGAAAAATTCTTGACGGGACGCAAAAGAAATAAACAAACAATCCAAAGCTTGGTAACGCGATCTTTATTTATAGAGCAGAACCTAACGGGGTAGCACGTGACCTTACAGCCAGCTTGCTAGCGATGTTTCAAATCAAAGGCCTGAAGGTCCACAAAGGCGTCGCGTGTAATATCATATTCTTCAGTTTTCTCAATAAATTTAGAGGGTAGTAGGTAAAATTACAGGAAAAATATTTGAGTGCCGCTGTAGACATTTCCATGTTTTAGACACTTAAATAGAGCATTAAATTCATTGTAAAATGTTAGCAAAATGTGTTAATTTACATGAAAAGAAATAAAGAGAACTTGGACTGAAGTTGCTTATCCTGATAAGCTCATTCCAGCCTCTTTCTAGAGAGTATCCCCCTCAAGCCTAGTTTTTTGTTTTTTTTTAAATTTTCATATCTTTTATTTCCCAGAACTTACTCTATAACAATCATCCAAATCTAACTAACATAATAGGGCAGCTGCCAGGGATGGGGCCCTGACTAAGCTCCCTCAAAATACATAAATAGTTCTCCCTAAGGTACCACGCAGGGTCCAACTTATTATTTCAATGACATAATATATATAAAGCAACATACACATGGTGTTTATAATATATAAATAAGGTATAGATACACATATATATAGCATATTGATAGCGTTATATAAATCATATATGTAAATATCAAAGGAAGATTTATAGGAAGTAATGCACGGTTAATATTAGATATTTTTGAATATTGGGAAAACAATAATAAAGAGGGATTATTATTATTTCTCGACTTTGAGAAAGCTTTTGATTCAGTCGAGTGGAATTTTCTATTTAAAACTTTAGAAACATTCCATTTTGGTACAAATTTTATTAAATGGATTAAAATACTTTACACAAACCCTATCGTCCGTTTAAAAAATAATGGATGGTTATCTAGAACATGTCAGATGCATCGGGAAATTAGGCAGGGCTGTCTTTGTGGCAGAAATTCTATCAGATAAAATAAAATCTAACAATTCAATTCATGGCTTCACAAAAAAAAATTTAGAAAATGAAATAAAAAATATCTAACATGCAGACGACATGACACTGGCTTTAAGTGATACTGAATCACTAACACATGCATTAAAAACTATTAATAAATTCTGTGAATTAGCAGGATCAAAAATAAACTTCACAAAAACAGAATGTATTTTATTCGGAAACCTAAAAAAACCAGTTCGAATCAATAGAAGGAATAAAGGCAACCAAGAAAGCTGTAAAATGTTTAGGTATTTATATTGGTCAAGATAGAATTGAATGTTATAACAAAAACTGGATGAAAATATATCACGAAATTGAAGTGTTATTCGAATCATGGAAAAGAAGAAAATTATCACTATTTGGTAAATGTACAATTATTAACACTTTGGCCTTATCAAAAATGACTTATGTCGCGAGTATCCTAGAGTTACCCGATCCTAAGTATATAAAAGACATTAATAAGTTGTTATTTCATTTTCTATGGAATAAAAACGATAGAATTAAAAGAAATACATTAATAGGGGATATAAAAGATGGAGGGATAGGTATAGTCGATACAGAGTCTAAACTCAAAGCATTAAAGTCAACATGGGTTTCACGCCTTATTATAAATAATCACATCCTAATGAAATATGTAGAAAGCTTTTGCAAACCATTGGATATTGACATTAATTATCTAGTTAAGACTTCTGAAACATCAGCTGACGATTACGGCATTCTAAAAAAAATTCCGGTATTTTATAAACAGGTATTTTCCTGTTTCAATCTCTGTCAGGATAAGACAAACCAAACTTTTAAATCCACTGAAAAATTCCTTTTACAACCAATATGGTCTAACAGGAATTTCCTTTTTCAAGGCAAATCAATTTGTTTTGATGATTGGATTAAAAGCGGGATATTATAGGTTAAAGATATTTTTAATGAGGATGGGCTATTAAAATCAGGTAAACAAATCTGTGATAATCTTAAGAAGAAAACAAACTGGCTATGCGAATATAAGATATTACGACACATTTTCAAAAAATTTGAACACCGATATGATTTTGCAAAAACCCCCTACGTCTTGGTAAAACAAATTGAGAAAAAATTCTTTTTACAACCAAAAACTAAAAACTAATACTCTGCCTTGATAAAACACAAATTCCAAATACCCTCTCTTACAAAGTAGAGTAGAGAGTTCCAAATAACAGATAAAAAGAAATGGGAATCAATATTTTTATGTAAAGTTAAATGCATTAAAGACAAATCCTTAGCAGAGTTTAATTACAAGCTAATACACAACTTATTGAGTAACAATCTCCTTATCAGCAAATGGGATAAAAATATTACTAATAAATGTAAACAGTGTCGAGATGAAATCGAAAACGCAAAACACCTAATTTTTGATTGTAGTAATGTACAACATATTTGGAAGATTGCAAGCATCTGCATTAATTTCACGATTATTTGGAAACATGTTGTTATCGGGTTTTATTTTGATAATAACGAACTGTCTAAGATATATAATTATTTTATATCTTTCATTGCATTTAGAATTTACAAATGTAAAATGTATTGTAGAGTTGTACAGGTTGATGAAACAGTTAAGGAATACTTGAGAGAACATTGTCAAGTTCTAAAGCTTTTGCGTAAAAACAAAGAACACTCTTTTTTTCAAAATTTTATACCCTCAAGCCTAGTTACCTTATAAAGGCGTTAATCAATGACTTTAAAATACAGACGAACAATGTTGAAAAGAATATCACTGCTTCAGAATGAGACTACTAGTTTACAAGTCACATCTCCCGTTTCATTATGATATAACAATTTCAGTATCAGTAACTCTCTGTTTTCAATGATAAATCTAACAATTCAAAAGTTTAACGTAATATGAAGAAAGTTTAGTGTAAATCTGAACAAGATTCAACTCCCATTGAATGCTTCTTAGCCTGGGTTTCTTGAAATAATCTTTTATTTTATTCGCGACATACATGCTACTTTCGTTTTACCTAATAGAAAATAGTGATCGGGATTACCGGGGAAAAGCCAGGAATACTTTCTGTTTTAGTGTTTTTGTAACAATGGCAACTGAACCGTTAAGTTGTGAAGAATTTATTTCACCACTTTAGTATTTATCCGTTCTGCTAATCCGAAATAAGTGGTACTGAGTATCTATTCTAACAACTCGGATCCCCACGGGGCTAACCAAATACGAAAAGATCGTGAACTTATCAAACAATTATTCATCATATCAGCAGATTTGAAGGTGTACAGTGCAGATCTTTGTATTATGTTGATATCGACGAATTTTTAGGATTCATAATGCTTTCGGGTTTTATAAATTCCTTTGAAGCTAAAATTAAATAACGGACACGAATTTGACCTCGCATTTTTTCTCGAACAATTGTTGACAAGCACAAAAAATAATAATGATGAACAAATACAATTAATAAGAAATGAAACTTTAATGATGTTTTCACTCCCTAACTATGAATTCAAAATCGTGGAAGGGGGGGGGGGGGTATTTGACTGTGTGTGTTTAATTGGCCGTGTGTGTCAAAGTATTTGGTGTGTCAGTGTGTTTAATTTGCCGTGTGTGTCCGAGTTTTATTTGACTGTGTGTCAGTTTGTTAATTTACCTTGTGTGCCAGAGTGTTTAAATTGCCGTGTGTCCGAGTTTTTATTTGACTATGTGTGTTTAAATGACTTTGTGTGTCAAAATATTTGGTTTGCCAGTTTGTACGTGTGTTTAATTGACCCTGTGAGTCAGAATGTTTGGTTAATCAGCCTGTCGGATTGTTCAATTGACCGTGTGTGTCAGTGTGTTTAACGGACCGTGTGTGTCAGAGTGTTTAACGGACCGTGTGTAAATGAAAGTGTTCACTTGGGTATGTATCGGATGGGTGTTCACTTTATAAGCTAAAACGTAAGTGAGTAAAACTACTTATTTTAAGACTTATAACCTCAACTATGTCTCCTGTGTTGTTTTGAGTACCAAGTAGTATATTTATCAATATATTTAAAGTGTTCAGTTACAGGTGGGAAGTTAACGTGTTCATTCTACGCGCGTTACAAGAGAGAGAGAGAGAGAAAGAGAGATAGCGATAGCGAGAGCGTTGTTGTGTATACGTGCATTTGTCACCTGACCCTATAAGGATTGTTGTAATCTTCCTCTGTGTGGTTTTCTGCATGCTGCACGATTTCCATGAGTCTGGAAATTTCCGATTACTTCTAACTTTTCTTTTGCAGTAAACGACTGGCGTATTTTACCTATCTAAATGCAGCAAAATTTCGGAGGGTTATGTTTAAATTCTTTGTTTCACTACCATTGCTTTTATAGAGAGAACACCAGTTATTTATTAACACCACCTATTCAATTATTGGTTTTGATTATTATTATGATTTTTTTTATGTTTTGCATGTCTGTTTACCTAAAACTGTGAAAGCTAATTTTTCATCTAACCTATGGATATTAAATTTAAAGTGGTGGTATTTATTCCCATTTAAAACTATTAAAAGTGCCTTAAATTTGATCTTTAAAACAAAAATAGACACAGACACAGTAAAAGAAATGAAATAAGACTTAGAAGATGGATCCAGCTTTTTGTCCTTTCAGTATAAAAGTGTATTATCGGTGATAATCAGAGCCGTTCTATAATCGCTTACTTAATGAATATTTCAGAATCCCGGCTAACAGCGTGCTGGTTTGCTATACAAGACATATTGCGGTGTATTCTGTATTATGTCTGCGCTATAAAGTACTTCAACCCAGTCTATATCATTCGGGAGAAACATCGCAAACTGTACTATTCGGACAAAAATGGAAATATAGTGATACAGCCCAGACTTGGGGAGAAAATTTTTAATTTGATCTCTTCAGGTAAGAATATAGTGTGTGCTTCTTCCTTTACTTGCAGAATTGTTTGTGTTTATTTGTATCTGGATTTCAATAATGTTTTAACAAAATATATGAGGGTTGTTCGATATGTAATGCACATTGTACGATATCTCAAAAGCATTCAACTCAAATAGTGAAGTGAACATTACATCCCTTCAAAATATTCTCCGTGGTTTGAAATACATAATTTCAATCTCTGAATTCATTTCTGAAATGCGTCACGGTACGCTGCTTTAAGTAGACCACTGTGGTACAGAAAAGGGCTTCTCGGAACTTGTAACGACGATCAGATAAGAATTTATTAAGTTTTTGAAAAAGGAAAAAGACGCATAGGGCTCGATCTTGAAAGTATGATGGGTGTGGCGAGACGATAACCTTTTCCGACTTAAAGAAATGCTTCACAAGATCAGATGTATGTGATGGAGCACTATCATGAATTAGACGAACATGCCAAAATTCTGACACAGGGCGTCGTTTATGATAATATTCTTGGGCTTTTTTAGTATAACATCTCGGTAATACCGACCTGTAACACTTTTGTCCTTCGGCACCGGAATTTGTACGCCTACACCATGACATGAGAAGAATATGCAATAAAGAACCTTCTTTGTGCTTATGGTTCTGCTGGCAACTACAGGCCTTGTACCGTATTTAGTTAGTCATATTATATTTCCAATTTTTCTTACTGGTTCGAAATAGTAAACCCATGTTTCGTCACCAGTAACAATGTTCGCAAATTGTCTTTGAATGAATTTGGGAAATATTTTGAGCTATTATTTAGCGGTTTGTACTCGTACCCGTTTTGGGTCATCTGTCATATATGCGGTATCCATCTGGCAGTAATCTTTGGTAGTTTCAAAATATGCTTCAAAATGAAATGCACCGGCGATAGCGGTATGTCAACAGCTTAACAATATCACGTATCGTGTGCCTGCCATCACGTTTATTTATTCCCTGACTTTTGAGACATTTGCCTTGCATGTTACAGTCACAGGTCGGCCAGAGTTTGCTGCATCTTTGACGAACTCTATGGCAGTCAGAAATTTCTTTCTCCACGTACGGAATTTTTCACAAGATACCTTATCAGACCCATAAACTCCCCCGGTTCAGTATAAATCTGTATTTCCGAATGACCGAGTTTTATGCGATCTTTTATATAAGCTCTAATTTCATCAATATTCTTCACCCAACCATTTTGGCAACAATGGTCAACGGCTGGCTCTATTGAAATAACTATAAGTGTAAAACTAAGTGGAGCTGAAGGCTCGTGTTTATACGGTTGGAAAGGTATTGAATAGAGGTATTCGGGAGTATCACCATCCACGAACTCGTGCAAAGTGTTATCATTCTGTGCTACAATACACATTACATATCGAACAGCCCTCGTACAGGTATGTACTGAACAGATGGGGAACATATAATTGTAGATACCTAAGTGTCATTTAAGCAACAAGTCTTACTATTCTTGTCAGTTACAGTTCAGTTTGCTTTTAACTTGGTGTCTCTGGTATTATAGAGGACTATTAACCTATATGCACTTTTTACTTTCATTCTACGCATAATGACGGTACACGATTTGTACAGGTAATGTATATTAAATTTGTTGATTACACATTGTACAGTTTCCAAAAGTTCCAATATAAATACGTACAACACACACACACACACACACACACACACACACACACACACACACACACATAATAATAATGAATATTTCCAGCATGTGCAGCTCGACTTAAAAACATCTAAATGCTTAACAGCTTCATAACCTATTGCAATTGTCACTCCACAGAAACGGCTTTATTACGAGTTCATCTTTATATTACCTTTACATTAATGCTTGGTCTCTCAGCCGCATTCGGCGTCATTCACCAGGCCTTAGAGTACATTATGTATGCCTTTGGTATCACGGGATCAGCTCTGCTGTTGATGAAGCCTTATTTGACTGGTCGAAGTCAACAAATTGCTGTTGGATCTATATTGTTTGGAGAGTTTTTACTCCACTTTGGTGTTCCGCAGGGTTCTGTGTTAGTACCTGTTCCCAAAGGAATTCGGATAATTTTTTCCGGATGCATAATACGTGCGACCACTGCTAGGCGAATGACTCTCACATAGACCTGATTATAAATCCGAGGGACAACTGGGATAGCACTGCAGGCAGACTGAACGGTGTCGTTCTGATATTGACAATTAGATGCAAACAACATACTCAAGCTAAATCAGGAAAAGACGGAACTTATCATCTTTACCCCAAAACGTAAAGTTAGTGAATTCCCAGGATATCAACTGACTTTCGATGGATCTATCATCACTAGTGCTTAATGTGTCAAAATTCAACACAGTTAGCATGGAGTATCACCTAAGTACATTGACTAGATTATGTTATTTCCAACTTCATAATATCGATAGAATCAGATCCCGTATAACAGAGGATGCGTGCGGGACACTCGTTACATCACTGACTACGTCTTGATTAGACCGGTCGCGGTAGATCAGTGGTTAGAACGTTCGCTTCGTAACCGGGAGGTCGTGATTTCGAGCCCCGCTCGTGCTATGGCTGTGTCATCAGTTACATCGCAAGCTCCAGCACACATCCAGTAACTAGTTCAGGTTTACCCCCGCCGCGTACGCGTCGGTCTGCAGATTCATTTTATGGGTGAGTTTGCAAAATAGCAAATGGCAAACCAGACCCGTTTGAAAGTTGAAAGTCCGTCTTGAAACACGATCATATCAAATTAGATTCAATTTTATACGAATAATTTCTTTTTTGAGGTTTTGCAATTGTTCCCGTTATTTTCTGAATTACATCCCCTTGATAAACAAATATGCAGTACCCAAAGAAAAGATGATCCCCACTGAAAAGAGCTGAATGCTGAGCAGAAAGAAATAATTAGATCTTGTTAAGCAACGGCTATTCAAGCTAAACAATTCAGTATTGACAAATATATGTAGTAAAACAGGCTGCGAAGTAAAGGTGAGAGAAAGACAACACCACGGGATGATAGGGTATTATTCAGACGGGTTAAAGGACACAGAAGACAGGAAATAAAAGATTTGACAAATAGATTTAACAATACAACAAAATGTAATGTATCTGAAAGAACTGCATGATGACGACTCTGAAGGATAACTATAAATAATGAGTTGTTTTAAACGTTTAATATGTCTCGTGTAAACCGAGGTCACAGGAGAAGGTTTAATCGGCATACATTAACAAGACAGGTGGTAAAGATTGGTCCAAGCTCGTCTTCATCAGTGATGAAACTAAAATTATCTTGGGGGAAATAATAAGTTTATCTCTAAATAAAGCCTGAGAAGCATTTTGTCTTTGATATCAACAAGGGACGACACCTCCCGAGTGTTCGTTATGTACCTTTTCGTACCTTGTCACTACTTGATGGCAATATAAACACTGACGAATATATTTCAATCCTTGATGAAACTGTATAGCCAGTAGTAGCACAACATTTTCTATACCGACTTGGATCTTTCAGGAGGACGTTATTGCTATAATCAATGACTGGAAAACTGACAATGCTATTAACCTGTTCAAAACGTACAGATCTCAGCAGCATCAGAATTGTCAGAAAAACCTAGAAAATCATCATTTCACATTAAAAACGCCACGACTTTTTAAAACACACTGTACAGGAAATATCTACTGTTTTGTCGCTTTATGACACACGGAGCGTGCATGACAGTATTACAAAGAGAACGCGTAGCCAAATAATACAATACTGACCAATTGTTGCATGATCGTTACATCGGAAATATTGGAAACATTGAGAGCGTATTTCCATCGACAACGTAGTTTGCGAACTCATTCATGACCAACTAGGTTACATCGTTGTAGAGGAAAAAATACATATATGTATTTACCCCGTCGACTTGTGGAATAGTACACGAAGTCATATGATTTGAATAGAAAGTGGGTTATCCAAATCTATGTACTATCTCATCCTATTCGCATTATTTCTTAAAGAAACTATTTAACAAAATGTTCAATGCGACAAAGAAGGATCAACACAATTCATTCATTTAATGACCAACCCTTTTCACATATCTCCTGATATCAACCCTGTCCAAAGAAATATCTTTTCTAGATATAAATATCTCCGGAAATGACATTTTTATGTAACCCATTTAAAGCACACAAACGAACAAATAGTGAAGAAACAGACAAACACACAGACGATAACAAACAAATAAATAAATAAGAAACGGACAAAATCACAGAAAAACCCAAACAATTGCATTGACAAACCAGACCGGGACATATTATTTTCTGTTGAATTATTAAACCTATAAAGTTCAATTTGTGATATTATGATTTGCTTCCATTTATTAAGAGGCAACAAGGAGGAAGTGGGTTCTAGCTTGGGTGCAGCAAACTCTACCAAAGCACACTGTAGAGGATTTCAGTGTGTGTTGGAATGATGGTATAGTACTCTGCGCTCTGCTGGAAGCAGTGCATCCTGGGATATGTCCGAGCTTCGGCCATCTTAAACCTCACAACAGAGTAAACAACTGCAGGCTGGGACTAAAGCTAGCGCAGCAGTGTTACAACCTACCACTGGTGAGTCCTGTCATGATTTGCATTCAAAATTGTGTACGGTTCCTTGCCAAATAAAATACTCTTGATGATTTCTCCCAACCAAGAAAAATACGAAACATAGCGTTTTCAATGAATGTTATTCACAAAATGCATGTAAATAACATTTAATTTATGTGTTTATATATATATATATATATATATATATATATATATATATATATATATATATATAAACCCATAAATATATATATATATATATATATATATATATATATGATCACAAAGTGTTATAACTATCATAGTAAAATAGATTTATCTGAAATATAAAGGTATGTTTGATGTAATATTATCCAGTAGTATTTTGTGCAGATGATGTTAACTGTTCCAATTATCCAATTATATCATACATGTTCATAATAACCCATTTCCTTCATAATATGGAACCGTTACATGCACAACTGTAGCATATACGGAAACAGATTTATTTACATTTTGCAAACAATGATGTAAAATGGCCGAAATATCGCCAATTCGGCGTAAAACCCTAAACAATCAATTAATCGATTCTGAATTATGATGAAATGTATTTACTAGATTATATTCTTTTCTTACGGAGATAATGAAATCTTTCATGCTGTTTATTGCATTCAGGCCAATAATGTTTCACGTAACCAAATAGTTAACAATACGAGGACACAACACAGGTACTCTGAGAAAACGCTACTAAATAGCTATATCTCATGCCTAGACCACTCAGGAAGAAACAACTTGTACACTAATAACATCCAAGTTCAGTAAGTATGTAACATCACTGTATACCTCCTCCGCCACCCAATAAACCCGGGAGAAGGAAATTGTCACACATTACAGGGGTTTCAAAAGTCGCGTATAGAATAGAATGAACATTTCGCATATTGCTACTTCGGGAAACCACAGAGAGTGGAAGTGAGAAACACAAACATACCTGTTTTTATATTCTTATAAAGCAGAATTTATTCAAAAGCTTCTATATAAGAAGAAAAAATATCTTGATGTGGTCTTCAATTCGACATTTAGATATATCGACGTTTTGTCTATTAACAATGATCATTTTCATTCATATGTCGATTCAATATATCCCAGTGAACTTTAAATAAAATACACCACAGAGCCTTCCACTTCTTCTTCGTACTTAGATATTTTACTGAAAATAGATTCCGGCGGCAAACTAACAACTCAACTTCATGACAAACGGGATGGTTTCATTTTCGCCATCGTTACCTTCCCCTATTTATGTGGCAATATTCCATCATCACCTGCATATGGTGTTTATATCTCCCAACTGAAGCGATACGCAAGAGCTTGTTCTGCATATGATCTTTTTTTTTTAAAAATCGAAGCAGGCTACTGACAAAGAAGTTGATGTTACAGGAGTTTGTATAGTCTCGGGTAAAGTCAGCATTTCGCAAATATTAAGGTCGTTATAACGATCTAGTTTGCCAGTACAAATTACCATTAAGTCAAATGCTGTCTGTTGTGTTTCCTATCAATTCTTAGGCCGTTCTTGGCACACTGATTCTCACTACGGATTGCTCCGTTTACATGATCGGAATGTAGGGCTCACGGCGGGTATGGCCGGTCGACAGGGCGGTGCTTACTCTTCCCATGCACCTTATCCCACCTCTGATATGATACTTATAAAATCATGCCAATGATACTAACGACCTTGTGCGCATAGCATAGGTCTAAATTCTACAACTGGATACGTCACAACATGAGTGAAAAAGTCTCGAAGGAACGTCATACAATCAAACACTGTTAGTGTGAATGCATGAGAAATCATTGTTGCATAACACAATTAATACACAGTACTGAATTAATTCCCTGATCATCTGAATATTATTTTGCATCAACCGAGTCACAGATTAAACCTATTGCAGAGGATCTTCGTCTCTGGTCCGTCGTGCGTTGATAATTTATTTTGTTAGTTATTCCTATTGTTATCAAATTTTTGTGGACAGTAACAAACCTAATTAGCTTTTTATTTTGTTTAGGACAATTATGGAAACATGAGTAAGAAATACAATTATAATGATGTTGCGGATGTCATGTTCTGAATTTGCTACTTACCGTTTTAGGAAATTTAGACCGCAATCACGCGACGCCTTTTATTCTGGTCAGATGCAATGCAACAGAATTAGCTTAGATTTACAGAACAAGATAATTGTTCTAGATTTAATAGCCCTTGGGCGTAATATTTTTAACCAATACTCAGGTGAGCGATAAGACAATTGTCGTCTTGTTTTTAAGTGACCTAATCTTTCGAGAATTAAAAAAAAATGAATTTTCATTTTCGGTTTTATATTTACTTGCTCTTAAACTATACATATCTATTATGGATAAATTTTGGAAATGTATATTAGGATAATGTATTTTAAGAAGTATTTTTGTACTTCCAGGACATGATCACTCCGGAGGAAATGGCAATAGCTGATGACACAATAGATACAAAGTTACTAAAGTATGTATCGTTGATAAAATGGGCGTCCGAAAACAGTAAGTCTAAAATACACCAGAATGAAACCAAAAACAAGCAGTCCGTGAAAATGACGTCATTCAGCATCAAGGGATCTGGTGTTGTCAGCGGAGTCATTGGAAAAAAGACAAGATTTAGTTTAACAGTCTCTGACGTTGTTGGGATGTTTCATCTTGGTATTGATATTAAGGGCCCTAAGAACGAAGTGTACAGCGAGCAAATTATAAGTCTTCGTCAGTCTAAGGAAATCATGATCGGAGCGTATCAAACACAGCCTAAGCATGGAAGCTTTGCTTCCATTGATAACCATGTCATGGAGTATATGGAAGATGGAGTGGGGAATACATATGTTCGGTGGAAGAATTTAAAACTTCTTGGTGATAGTTCAATGGTCAGTGTAATCCCTTTCAACTGTCAATGTACTGGGGAAGGAACGTTTTTGATGACTTATTTGCCAATATCCACAGGTATTCACACAGTTTCCATAAAATGGCAGAACCTCCACATAGATGGATCCCCATTCAAAGTAAAGATTTACCAGCCACGTGATATTACCAGACGGGCCATAAAAGATGCTAAAGATAAACGCATAATATTTGATTCCCTTTCCTTATCGTCGATTGAAGAGCGTCCTTTTGAACTTTTGAAAATCAAATCTGAGAACGATGTTAATGGCAGAAGTCAGAGCGATTCCGAAATGCTTGGTAGAAAATCTTCAAGATCAACACGGATGAGGAAGCAGTTGACGGTAACGAAACGCCGTGTGATTCGAAAAGTGATCAGTCGACACGGTGAGGAAATCGTTATACAAGAATCTCCATCTCCAACTCTCTCACGTCAAAGTAGTATGACGGATACTTCAACAGAAGAGGAACAAATCAGAAAGCCCTGCTCATCATCGCCACTTCCTAGCCGAAATGTTATTCCTCATATTACCAACACTAATGTTGAGCGGGATCTTAGAGATCAAAACTCAGACCGAGGACAGAGAAATTTGCAACAAGGGTCAAAGTGCTTGGATCACAACGGAAAATTCATGACGTCGAGCAAATATGATGTAAAAGACACAGGAATAGAAAAATGGGGTGATATTCAAGAGGAAACTTCTAAATCAGGTGGAAATGCAAAACCAACTCCGTTATGTCAACGTTCTCTATCAGATTCAATTCTCATTGATGTACCATGGCTTGGGAATCAGCAAAATACCTTTCAAGAAAAAATGAAACATCAAAATGAAGTAGATCGTAAACGATTCGACGCAAACGTGCATTCACTGACGATTCTACAATCGGATAGGTTGAGAAAGTCTTGCTGCTATTTTTCTAATGAACTTTTCCGCCAGCATTCTTTTAGCAGTTCATCCTCGGCAAGCAGTAATTCAACTTCTTCTGTAGGTAAGATGAAAAAATATCTAACCGTGACGCGTTCACTTCCAATACTAAAGAATGATGTTTATCCTTACAACAAAAGATTGTCTCGTTTAGAAAGGATTCGGAAGAGTAAACGTTATGCTATTGACATACGATCTGAACATGAAAGATCGGTACAAGTGACAAATATTACGTCGCCTTCTACCTCAAGTCTGAGTAGTCTTGCAACCCCTTCAACAAATTCTTTTCCGTTTGACGAAACAAAAAGATGCAAAGATTCCATCAATGACAGCTGCACTGCAGAAAGAATTACGCATGTATCTTGTGCGCCTCTTTTCAGAAAAGCATCGATAGCCGAAATTGACAAATTACAACGCAAAGGTAGTCGGCGAAGTTGGGAACAGAACATATCAAAACAAAGAGCTACAACGATGTATTGGTTAAATAATCAAACAACTGATCATTTTTCTATTGATTCTACAGACTCGGACCCCAACTATTTAGTTGAACAGTCAATTCTTGGATCAAAGGAAAAGCAAGATTGTATAGATAGGGTTAAGGACAGCACAGCATCCCATCACAAAAACCAAGGCAGTGCATCAAACATCGAAGATAAAGAAATGACAAGTGTGTCATTACAGAAATCAGGTCTTCAGAGGCAGTACAGCGAAATGAAAGGAATGGAAACCGATTTTACTACGATCGCTAATAATGAAGTTAAACAAATTCAAAATGAAAGCACTTCAAATAATTGCCAAGCAGATGTACTTGGAAACGATGGGAAGTTTGCAACAAAATCAAATCTCACTATGTTCAAATCGATCGTCATGGTAGCAAGTAGTGTGCCGTCTAAAGTTCATGTGGTTACACCGAAGGTAAAAGCTAACAAAACAACACAAGTAAATGTAGATGAAATTCTCCAGGAAACAGATTTCCTATCTGTATTTTTAAACTTGAATATTAGAAGACGTAAACGATATCTTAAAACTAGTGTCGAGAAAAGTACAACTAGCGTAGAGAATTCTGATACTCCCAACAGAGCTAGAAGTTTTTCCGACGGTGCTATTTATGGACAACATCATGATGCTTCAGAAGATGAATACGAAGACTATTTTCGACAGTCAACAATCGACAGTGGTATAGCAGAAGAAAAACAAAACAAAATTGAAGCAAATCAGTTTCAGAGGAGTCCTATCAGAAGATCACCAAGGCAGAATGGGCATACCAAAGTTCACCGAAGACCATACAAAGGACATATTGATTTAGATCCTAAACTTATAATGAGTGGTAGTAATACGGATTCCCAAAGTGATGAAAATGACCAAAAAGGTTCTTTCGAAAGAAGGAGGGTGAGTTCACATGGTGGATCTACTAGTTTCTCTGACTCGGAAATAGCATCCTTTGATAAACGAAAAAGAAGGAAACGGAGGAAAATCGGGTCGGCCATAAAATTATCTTCATGTGTGACAAAATTTAGGCACACTAGATTCAGCGGAATCAAAAGCAGTCCAGAGAGGTCACTTACAGAAAGGACTTTACAAGGCACTGGAAATAAAAATTATCGATACAGCGATGTTGAAACTGAAAGCATTGAATGTAAAAAGTCTTGTGTCACGTCTTCTAATAGGGGAAAAAAACCATCCAACTCTTATTTGTCTGATATCGGTATCAGTGTATATGAGGATGGCAGAAGTCGTTTATTAAATGATGTACAGAGTTTTGTGCGTTTATCGCAAAGCACACAAGCAAACTCAAGTGGTAGGAATAGCAGAGAAAGCGACGCGAACGACGTCATCATAACTAAATCTTTAGAGGATACCGCTCATTCCAACCACGTATGTATTTCACCAGAAAAGATATTTTATTCTTCAAAGGAAGTGCTCTTGTCAGGGAAGCAAAATAAACGTTTTATGTCCGCTACCTGTCATGTTGTTGATCCGTTTAAGCAGGAAAAGAAATACACAAGTTCTTTGCTTCTGCAACCTGCAAATGTCAATCACCTTGACGAAATTAGATGCCAGATGCATACTGACTTTGAAAGAGGTATTGATGGACTTGAGGAAAAATCGGATGAGGTGTTATCAGCTTGTACTGCTGAAGGGGTGGGCCTAACGACTGGGCAAGTAGGGATGAAAAATAACTTTCAGGTGACTAAATATACATTTTCGATAATTACATACATGGACATACAAGTTTTTTTTTACTTGTATATCAGATAATAAAAGTTGTTGTGATCATGAGATTGTATACGAATTACAGGTATTTTACTGACTTGTTTACAAGTATATTAAAAATCCCCGTGTTAGTGGGACTTTCCCAATTTAGATATTCAACATGGTATGTTCAACAATAGAAAAATACCACTACTTCTAGATAGCTTAGAAGTGAAATACATTTGGAAATTTATAGGTCATAATATACAAAACAGATGTATACCTTTCATATATATATATATATATATATATATATATATATATATATATATATATATAAATGCAGCGAAATACGTTGAGGTGGGAGGTCATTGCAGGGGTTTTGAATTCAAGTCATGTAAATTTAAACATGGTACCGTACCATATTCCATGTTCGTGTGAAATCAATGTGTTCAACCTAATCTAATGCACTAAAATGTTTGCTATTTGTAGGTGTGGTGTCATTCTAAAGAGAACATGGCAATTTCCGTTACTATACACGGTCCTCGTCCTTTTTCCGTGTTGGAGTCGAGTGTCATATACACGGGAGACAACTTGTACGAAGTCATATATGACGTGGCATATCCTGGATATTACGTCATTTGTGTTAACTACGGAGATGAAGCCATTGAGAAAAGCCCATTTCTGGCTAAAATCACCTATTAAATATACATCAATTATCACATATTCAATAGTTATTGGACCATTCTGAATTGCGATATTCTTTCATGTTCATTGTCAAATATTGTATATTTCTTTAACGACCTAACAAAATGCAAAGTAAGAAAAAAGTGCCTTACACAAAGATATTGAAGCATTTATTTCGGTTGTAAATAGTTTTATGACATTCCATTTTAACTCACCTGAACGAAACAAAGGCTCAAAATATACATGCCAGTTGTCTGTCTTGGTGGGTGCTGGGAACTTTTTATTTTACCATTTGGCCAATTTCAAGCAATTCTGGGAAAGAGCACAATTGGGTGAAGGGGATTCAAGTTTGTTAACATGGAGAGCTATATGCCCTACCAAGGAAAGATAATCAAGAAAAGGTCAAATTAGGTTCAACAGGGCTTTGATTAGTCATGTTGGTATGCAAATATTCCCAACGTAGTGCAGATTCAGGTTGGTTCAAATTGTGACCCTCGAGTAGAGTAGAGCCACGATAAGGTGTAACGCTTTGAACGCTTGCCTTGTGTCGTCAACAGAACTTTATTGTAAAGTTTTATAAAATTTCTTCAATTAAATAACGGTAAAAATAACAGCAGTGATAAATGAAATTAACAAATCTCAACTCTTGGGACGAATGCTAACATCGGTACTACAACCGATGTTTGTCAGTAAGATACAATATCGTTATCAGAAAGAAAATTGTATAGAAAATTGGTAAAGTGTATACAAAATAAAAACAACGTATTTACAAAAAACAGGGTTAACCAACCCAGTAACGAACCCATCTGTTCCGGATGAAGAATGCAATATAAATAAATGGATTCCTACGATTGACGGCGATGCGTCAGATTATTAGTGTGGCTTCAGTTACTGTTTAGTTACAAGGATAGGGAATTGTACCGCGGTGTCTACGGGTATAAATGAGGGGTACGGGAGACGGAGCTCTACAATGAGCGACTAGAGTTCTGCTTTTCAGTGTACTTGATTTATACAGATAAGGTCATATAAATAAACTCGCGCGCTCTTTCAAAATAAAACAATGTAGATTCAGGGGTTCAATATATATTTTGTTTCAGAGATTCTATAATAAACATTTGTGCTGAAAGTTGTTTTAATTTAATATGGATATTTATCGCTATATATATATATATATATATATATGTGTGTGTTGTGTGTATATATATATATATATATATATATATATATATATATATATATATTGTTTGTTTTTCCGCCACACTCAACAATTTTCAGTTATCTGTTGGTGTCCAGTTTTTATAGGTGGAGGAGAAAACCCAGATACAATGTATCCGGGAAGAGACCGCCGACCATCCGAAAGTAAACTGGCAAACTTTCTCACATATATCGGCGCGAGCGGGTTTCGTACCCGCCACGACTAGAGGTGAGAGGCCTTGTGATTTTGAGTGCAATACTTTAACCACTCGGCCTGTATTTGATACAATAATAAAAGTCAAGAATCACAAAACTCGAATTTAATTACATTCCACTGTAAGCTCCTTTGGCTTTAATGCCTCTTCAGACAGATATAAAATGAAATTAAATTGCTTCGTAACATCAACACATGACGATGTAATTAATTGCCCCTTGTGACGTCGTAATAAATTAAAACGGTAGCGTTATACTAGACACAATTAGACAATACTGAAAAATAAACACTGAAAAATTAATTAATACATTTCATTAAAATCTAGTTACAAATTTAAACAATTACTTTCTATTAAGTTTGGGATTAAACAATTTTATAAAGTAATCCTCATGTGTGACTCTAGAAATTTCACAGTCATCATTCATTTCATAAAATGGAAGCTCTCGCCTCGTGAACGGAAGGTCGTGAGTTCGAGCCCCGCTCGGGCCGGCCGCGTCAAACCTAAGACGTTAAAATAGGTAGTGATTGCTCCTTCGCCAAGAGCTCGGCATTACGAAGTGAGAGTCACGGGTCTTTCGGATGGGACCTTATAAACGGAGGTCCCGTGTCGCAGCAGGTGTGGCACGTAAAAGAACCCTCACTGCTAAAAGCCATTAGTGTTAAGCATAGGTCTAAATTTGCAGCCCCGTCACCGGTAATAGTGACAGTCGCCGGATAGCTGAAAAATTGCTCAGGCGACTATAAATAAAAAACAAACAAAACATAAAATGGAAATATGTTGAAATTTCATGACCACAGTTAACAAAATGTTGGGAACATGGTGAATTTCTGATACTTGGGTCGCAAATTTGTTGATTGTGGTGGTGCGTAAAGTTTGCCGGTTTGTCTGATGTAGTTTTCTTTACAGGTAGGGCAGGTCATGCAGTATATTACATTTTCTGATTTGCATGTCATGTTGGAATTGGAATTTGGCGTCATTTATTTTTGCAACATGTAAGATTTTTTCCCCTGCCTTCCTTTAGATGGCTACATTTACTGCAGCGTGAATCCTCACATTTTTTTTTTTACGAATTTGGAATGTTCTGTTGTAAATCGGACGCGCGTTAGAATTATCTTCAGATTTGGAGCTTGTCTTCTGCTATTTTTAATTTGAAATATTTTTCATTAGGTTGTTTTAGGTTTTGGTACTGTTCTAATATTGGAAAAAATCTTCTAGCTGTTTCAAAAATATTGTGGTTGCGTGGATTATGCGTAATTACAAAGGGAATGTCATTGTTTACACTGTTTCTTCGTGATGAAAGTTTCTTAAGATCGAAATAGGTATGTTCTATGCTTTTGTAATTCGTCATTTATGAGGTAGTGTTGTCGCTGAAGGTATACATTTAATTCCTCCGATCTTTATGTATGTAGTGAAGTATCCGTAATTATTGTACATATCCGTCTAGCCATGCTATATAGAATGTTTCGTTTAATATGGGAAGGATGACATGAACGGAAATCCATATTTACACCACTGAACCGTGATTATATTGGTATCATCCTTAATTATTAGAAGATCCAACGATGGTAGTTCTTTGTCACTCTTATTCATAGTAAACTGAATCGATTGATGTAATTGATTGATTTCAGCATGAAATTTTAGTAACTTATCTGCAGATTTATTCCAAAAGATGAAAATATTATCGAGGTATCTTTTCCAGTTATGGTGAATATGTTGTGCAAAATTTGCATCAAATATTTCAGGAAGTTTATTCTGTAGTTTTTCGTCAAGATAACCCATTACTAAGGTTGCATAAGTTGATGTAACTTGGTTCTTTTATTGGCAGAGACTATTGGTCATCAAATTGAAAGTGGTCATGTTCTAAAACTTCTTGAAGAGCTTTAAGAATAAAATATTTGGAAAATCTTTCGCTAATTTCTGTAGGGAATTTCTAATCCAAAATTGTACAACCTCCAGTCCTAAATCATGTGGGTTGTCGGTATAGACTGGCAACATCAAAACTAATCAGAAGTGTGTTTTCCTGTATTTCTTCTGGAATATATTTGAGAAATACGAATCATCACTAGGTATGCTTTTCCATAATGGTTTAATAATTAAATCCAGTAGACTACTTAGTATATATGTGGGTGAAGAAGGTCCTGCTACTTTAGGGCGGAGTTTAAAATCCAGAAGTTTGGAAATTTTTACATAAGTATTATGATCCCCTTGTATACTTTCCTGAATTTCCTTTCATTTATGAATTTTTGATAAGCCGTAAAAATGACTGGTTTGTTTGTTTGTTTGTTTGACGTCTCGTCGAGAATATTTCACTCGTATTGAGACGTCACCAGCTGTAGGTGAAGTACCACAAATTTAGACCTATGTTTAGCGCTCAGGGCCGTGGCAGTGAGTGTTCTTTAACGTGCCAACGCCTACCGTGACACGGGACCTCCGTTTTTAAGGTCATATCCGAAAGACCCGTGATTCTCACTTCTAAATGCCGAGCGTTTGGAGAAGGAGCAATCACTACCTATTTTTCGTCTTAGGTTTGACGCGGCCATGGCACGAGCGGGGCTCGAACTCACGACCTCCCGGTTACGAAGCGAACGCTCTAACCACTGAGCTACCGCGACCGGTTACATATATATACATATGAAATGAAGGTAGAATAGATAGATATATATGAAATGAAGGTATATATATATATATATATATATATATATATATATATATGTGTGTGTGTGTGTGTGTGTGACTTTGAAAATACATATCTTCACAACTGCATACTTTGGATGAGGTGCTAACGTTAAAGATTTTTAAGTTTTATTTGCTGAAATTTCGTATATAGTTTTCTTTACACTGAAGCATGTAAATATCAAGTATACAAGGGACTATTTTTATTTTATTGCATAGCAATGTGAACACAGTTTATCGCGAACTGGTTTTCATATTACTTGCAGCCGCCGGATAGCTGAAAAATTGCTCAGGCGGCTATAAACAAACAAACAAACAAAATCATATTACTTGCTCAATATTTGCAAACAATAAATACATACATACATAAATAAATAAATAGGTAAATAATTTAAAGAAAGAAAGAAATAAACACTCACCTGTTACGGTATTCAAACCTCTTATGTTTTCCCCTGAGAGATTGCTGCAGATTAGCTGATGGACGTCTTGATATTTCCTTGATGCATATCACATTTTGATGCATTTAACATTTTAATGTAAAACTTGGTTGTAGCTATACACCTATATAAAAGACGGAACGTTGTTTTAATTAAAATTTTGTTTCCGTCTATGGATTAAGTGCTGTCTGCTTAATTCAAAGAATCCTTTGCTTGATCGTCAGCAAATCTAGTATTGGTACCGTGTTTGTCACTAGAAAGAAGACGACTCGTGTTGATTATTGGGTCAAAGATTAAGGTCATATTACTAGAACATAGAAAGAGGTCTAGCATTGGTACAATACTTGTTGGAGAAGGAAGATAACCCATAGCGATTATTGGGTTAAAGGTGAAGGTCAAACTACTATATTATCGACAAAATATTGTCTGCTTTATATCTCGAGAAGCATTTGACAGTAAGTAACCTTGAGACAGTGGTTGCTCTTAAGTGTACATGTCCCTTATTAATTTCATGTCACAAGATCAAACGATCAAAAGTTCCAGTATACTTTTGTACTAATAAACATGCTCAGTACTTTGATTAATTATATTTCGACATTTTCATTTATGCGAGTCAACCTGCACAATAAACCGTAGATTCAATGCTGTCAATCAATTGTACGTCATCGGGAGTACTGGATTGAGCTTGTTGTACTGTGAGTACTAGATTGAGCTTGTTGTACTGTGAGTGCTGGATTGAGCTTGTTATACTGTGAATACTGGATTGAGCTTGTTCTACTGTGAGTACTGGAATGAGCTTGTTGTACTGTGAGTACTGGAATGAGCTTGTTGTACTGTGAGTACTGGATTGAGCTTGTTGTACTGTGAGTACTGGATTGAGCTTGTTGTACTGTGAGTACTGGAATGAGCTTGTTGTACTGTGAGTACTGGATTGAGCTTGTTGTACTGTGAGTACTGGATTGAGCTTGTTGTACTGTGAGTACTGGAATGAGCTTGTTGTACTGTGAGTACTGGATTGAGCTTGTTGTACTGTGAGTACTGGATTGAGCTTGTTGTTCTGTGAATTAAACGTATTAACAAACAGCTTGTTAGTACTGTGAACATGCACTGTAAATCAAATTATCTATATTTTCATATTGATCAAGAAACTAGTTTAACAATTAAAATTAGTCCAGAGACATCTATAAAATGAAAGTTTAATGCTTAATTTCTGAAAGGTTAGACATAAACCGATTTAAATTGAATACACATCTTTTTATAGATATGACATAAAAGGCTAAGATAACGAACAGAATTCAATCTTGTAATTCCTATAGAAAATACAAATCAGAGAGATAGGCAAACTCGGACCCCTGGACAATTTTTAGCCAACTTTGCAATGTGATAACTCATTAGATATAAGATGTTTCACTGAAACCATTTCATATTTTTACATATTTTTATTTCATATTGACATTAAGTCTACGAAGCCTTGTTTTATGGACAGGCACACACAGACACACATACACAGACACACACACACATACATACATACATATATATATATATATATATATATATATATATATATATATATTATATATATATGCATTTTCTTTCAATTCAAATATCAAATCACGGATTATATTCAATGTGTTTGATACAAAAATCCACGGAAAATAAGGAGGTTTAAAAATAAACTCCCAGTTTGATAGTGTGTATGATCGCCTTTTACACCGATGAGTTCTTCACACCTCCGATGCATTGAACCAATCAGGTTATGCAGAAATACCAGGAATGTACCGCCATTCGCACAATAAAGAAAAACGCAAAGCGTCCAACGTAGCTAGCTGGGAATGGGGGGCGGGGCGGATGTAAACATGATCTATATGCGATAAATCTAGTGATATCGCAGGCAAAGGTAGCACAATCACGTTTTGCTGCTGTAGGTGATCACTAACAACGCGCGCCGTCCATTGTACTACTGCCGAATGACGTTACCTTGGTTGTTGTGAGTGAAAGGAGTGACGTGCTGAGGTACAATCTAGTTACGGTTGCGTGCCCTCTACTATCACGAAAGGGGTCGTTCCATGTGTTGTGCCCCGCGGGGATCCGGGTTGTTAGAATAGATCCTCAGTACTGTTTGCTTGTCGTAAGAGGCGACTAAATGGGGCGGTCCTTCGGATGATACTGCAAAAACTGAGGTGTGGCACGATAAAGATCCTTCCCTGCTCAAAGGCCATCAGCGCCGAGCATAGGCCTAAAGTTTGCAGCCCTTCACCGGCAATGGTGACGTCTCCATATAAATGAAAAATTCTCGAGCGGGACGTTAAACAATATATAATCAATCAATCAATCTATGTGTTGTAATTTCACGCCAGACCGTATCGCGCTCTTCGCCGAATTGGCGACCCTTAATATTGCAGGTGTCAATGTTACGTTCTCCGGCACAACGGTAAGTCCGAACATGACCGTCACTGCTGTGGAGATGAAATCGTGATTCGTCCATAAACAGAACTCCTGTCCAATTTGTTAATGAAAAGACGATGTCTCCTATAATACGCTAACCTTGGAACACGGTGACTCCAGAGAGAGGAGGACGTCGAGGACTGATGTTGGCCTCTCGCTTACGGTATGAGGACTTATCCATTGATGCCAAGCGATGCTTGTAGCGATTAAAGAAGCGGACTGGAATCCATTAAGCAAATGTGATTCCCGTATATAAGTATCTTACCGACTTGACGTTACACACGGGCGTCTTGATCGTGAGAGCTCCCGTTTGCTCATTCATTCTTTATCTCCTCCTTAACGAGATTTGCATAGTATATACAACAGAAGAAACTATATATAACATAATACAGAATGTAGGATGTAGAGGGGAAAAATAGGAGATAATACGTGAATACATGTTGTAGGTAAATTTTACCAAAGGTGCCCGATTATGGGGAAAAATACAATTTAACATCCGTGTCCGTGTTCGCACGACAAGTACACGTATTTGCTCGTACACACATATAAGCACATTCATATATACACACAACATGCACACATACATGCTTACATATACATACATGCATGCCTAAACATTTAGTACACATACATAACCAGTTAACTCGCTATAAGGCACGGTATGAGATATGCTACATGTACTAAAAGTTACATTGTTTTAGTATTGCTCATTTATGGTTGTAATGAATTACGTAACCACAAGAAACACCATGCGGCTGCATCCCTTAATGAACGAAAGTTAAGAAAATGTAAACTAGAGGATTGTTCAGTGAATGTAAGCCCTGTGAGGTTATTAGCGGATTGATCTGGGCCCTAGTGCAAGGGAAATAGCTACTTTCCAAACACTTAAAGGACACTTTCGGTACAAAAGATTAATGTCTGGAATTTCGTGTGCATCAGAGTTGAATAACAAGATTACTCACCAAGTATTGAAGTAGTGTGAAGGCATACATTGCATTGTTGACGATATTATCCGACATGAACATGTCAAGAACACGACATCATTTAGATAAACTGTTCAAGAAGTTATTACGGTCACCATGGAGACGTGTCAGTTCAATACGCCACACATAACCTTTATGGGACATATTATCTAAGCATGGAATCTGTGTTGGGGAAGTCAAGCTGTACTAGAAGAGATACGACTCTCAAATGCTGCAGAAATCTGGAGCTTTGTTGGGTCTTGTTAATTTCTGTTCTGGATTCTCGAGCGGGACTTTAAACAATATGTAATCGATCATATCCTATCTAGCAACTATTGCAGAACCGCTTAGGCGATTCACATGGAAGGCAGTGGTAACGTGAACAGGCTAGTGCTTTTTTAAGAAACTGGCAGAGTTAATGACTAAAACATGCACGTTAGCCTATTTCGATCCTAAGTTTACGACTTAGGTTGTTGTAGGTGCCTTGCCATTTGGACTTGGTCCTGTCCTGATATATGAACACGGCAAAAATAAGAAAGTTACATGTACCTGTATGTGTCCATTTTTTCTGAAATTCTGTTCATTATGTTTGTTACAAGTGTCCATTCTGGTGTTAGCCGCCCGCGTGGCGCAGTGGTTAGAGCGTCGGGCTCAAAGATCTGATGATCCTTCAGTCGGGGGTTCGAATCCCACTGTGGGACGTAGGTGCCGGTCTTTCGGATGAAACCGTATAAACCGAGGTCCCGTGTCGCAGTAGGTGTGGCACGATAAAGATCCCTCCCTGCTCAAAGGCCCTGAGTGTCGAGCATAGGCCTAAATTTGCAGTCCTGTCACCGGTAATGGTGACAGCCGCCGGATAGCTGAAAAATTGCTCAGGCGGCTATAAACAAACAAACAAACAAACAAACATTCTGGTGTTAAAATCGGGTCATTCTTATAAAAGAATAGAGGACCTTTCTGAGAGCCTGAACAGTCACAGGGCTCTACAATAAGCTACAGAATGAACAAAGTGTTTACGTCACAATCATGTTTTAAATATTTCCCTTGATATCATGTGAACTGGTAAACTATATACCAATTTTGTACCCCTAAATAAAAGTTGTTGTTAATTAAGTAACACTGGTATTAATCAAATACAAATATAAATTTTAATTTCCATTCAATAAACTTCAGTAGCATATTTGCCAAAATTTCTGAAATATGCGTGTGTAGAAGGTAGGTGTGTTAGGGTGCATATTTGTTCTTTTCTGTGAGGTTACTTATAAATTCCATTATCACGGCTTCCCGTTCATATCAATATATGTTGTAGCGTGAAGGTTACGTTTATTTGCAAAAGTTCTGAGTTATGACAAGAAAATTACGCATTTTTTTGGCGATAATTACGCGTTATAACGAAGAAGTTATGCGTTCATTTGCAAATGTTACGCGATATAACACGAAAATTTTGTGTTACGAAAATGCATTTATTCACGAAAATTGCACGTTAAAACGCGGAAAAGAAACTTTTTTAACTTCGAGAATTAATTTGATAGGCGTTCGTTATTGTATAACTCAATTACTGATGAAATAAGTTTAGTGTGATAGCAACTTTCCTTATTCGTTTATCATACATATACTTAAACATTGTAATAAGCATGAAGATACTTGAATGTTTTGAAAGTGGAGTGAAAATATCAATTTTTAATAAACTATCCACAATCTTAGTAAAATATGTATTTTGACATAAAGCAATTTTTGAAGGTGGAGTGCAAAATATCACGTTTAAAGAAACTTTCTGCAATTTTTTTTCATTTCGAAGTAACATGTCATGAGCTGTGAAAACGGTGCCCGTCTCCGTTTATGATTTCTTTCAATATGGAAGAGACTCCGTGACCGTGTGGTTAGAGCATCGCGTTCAAGGTCTCTCACCTCCAGTCGGCGCGGGTTCAATTCTCCCTCGCGCCGATATATGCTAGAAAGTTTGCCAGGTTACTTTCTAAAGGTCGGTGGTCTCTTCCCGGGTACAGTATATCTGGGATATTTCCTCCACTAATAAAAACCTGGACGCCCCAGATAACTGAATAATTGTTGAGTGTGACGTAAAACAACAATCAATCAATGTGGAGAATCTTTTTATTGTTAATTTACATCGTTACATGAAAGTTATTACTTGTACTGCAACTGTAAGTCTCACTATAATATGTTTTAACTATTGTAATAAAACATCCATGTATCTTATTGCTATTAATCCATCAACTAATCTGGGACCTACTATGATCTGTTTTTATATACCTCATTTCACTCATTTTATTGTTGTTTAAATAGCGTTTAGAGCAGTATGGACTTTACGCTTTACAAAATAAATTTATTATTTATTATTATTATATTAATTACGACGTATTCAGGTAATATCTGTACATCTACATTATTGTACACATTGCGCCGTACCATGTCTTCCTCTCAACTTCCAACATCATTTCCAATCTGGAGACTCTACCAGCTAATTCTTCTGAGTGTGAGGCATTTTGTTCTATCGATGTTAATCGCTGATCCATAGTTTGTAGTAACTGTAATACACGTTCTTGGCTTTCCGTTTGCTGTGGATTTGCAAAGCCCAACATTGTATTATCACTAAATTTCAGCAGACAATTATTTGGCAACCCCAAAGCTGCAAAAACATTATCGATTGGTGTCATCAGACATGAACCGTATGACGTCACTGCGATCGCCATTCCAACGCATTTCAAAACCAGTGGGACGTTGTTTTCTATTGAATAAATAAACGCACCGGAGTCCCCGTGTGACAAGAATGTCGGGATAGGTTCATCAGCAGACCTAAATAAAGGGAGTACTTCCCTTTGACCAAAGAATTTAAATATTTTGTTTGAAAAATTCACATCTTTATGTACAAAAATGGCGTCGCAATCTTTGCACTTAACTCTTCCAAGAGTCAAAGCGGTTGCTGCTCCAACTTTCAGCAAAACATTCCTGATGTTTTCTGAGGAAATAGTTGTTGTCTCTCCATTGAAGAAGGATGGCTTGTTCGTGTCAGAAAAACCTAAAAATAGATTATTCTCTGCAGTGACCTTGCTCTGAACGCAGGGTGCAATATGTGGACAAATAAAAATTAATATTATGTTATTGATTTTTGTGTATTAACTTGAGTAATTTTGCCTTTGTATTTCAAGAGAGGGGAATATTTGAAGAAGATTTCGACATTTTCCTATGAGGTAATCAAAACCCGTCTTTGTGGCCACATCAAAACCAAGAATGACTGCCCACTTGAATCTTCATAAAGAATTTGAAATACGGTTTGTTAAAGAAATTTCCTGTTTCTTACCGAATATATTCCCACAAGATCAGACTATATAAACTTTATCATAACCTTTAAATCCCCACTGGATTAGACAAACGGTAATCTGCTATAGCTAGGAATTTTTGTATATCAATATGGCGAAGCATGGTCTATATTGTTAATATGAGGGTTTGCATTTATCTCCTTCAATTAGAAAATGATATTCAAACATGTTTTATACGCACGGGTTTTATTTTGTTGTCCGTCTGTCCGTCCGTTACCTTTACTTTGTCTTCGCACCTCCTCCTAGTCCCTTGGGGAATTTTAACTAACCTTAGTACAAAGAAAGATCGCAATGTTTAGATATGCATATTACAATGGGAGCAGGGGTTATGATCCTTGGACTTTCTTTCTATGCATAACACTTTGTGTTCGCAATTCCTACTAAACCATTGTTGGAATTTTAATGAGAAAAATCACAATGTGTAGAAATGCATATTACAACGGGAATGCTATGCCAAAATTTTGAAGTTATGTTTGTTCATCTGTGGGAAAAAATTCAACCTTGGCCATATATGACCCATGGACTATGCAAAATACCTTGAATTCGCATCTCACTGCAATTCATTCCGTGGATTTCAATTAAACATTCTACGTTGATCCCAAATTGTTGTTGACACCATACATTTCATTATCTAAAACATTTTGAAGAATGCGGCGTAGTGTTATTTTTTCACGTTTCTCTCGAAGCACAATGCGGGAAACATTTATTATTGAAGTGCGAGTTGGTATCTTTTAAAATTCATTATGCTAGATTAAGTGTAAAACACTAAAGGGAAGTTAAATATACACACTTCCACGAATTGCTTGGAAAATGATACGTGGAATACTAATACGACTGTCACATGGTCAGCACTCTGCATGTTTCTTAAAAGATAGTGTGAAAAAAGACAGACTATTTATATGTCTACAACCGTAGTTTTTGTATGTATGTCGTCTCGTTCTATTTATAGAAATCGGTAGTATTTTTATCTACTTATTAACATAAATTGGAGCGTGTACCTTAAACTATCTATATACATTTCTATTCAAAACCTATTAAGGCCCTGTTCTGAACCTACGTTATTGAAAACAAACTTAAAAACGTATAAATATATTTGAAGTTACGTTTTTATTTTGTAAAAATATGAACGTTGTACACACTAGAACAGTCTACTTTAATATGAGGATCCTTGTATTTTAATAACAGGCCATTGCTTTCCGCCACACTCAACACTTTTTCAGTTATCTGGTGGCGTCCAGTTTTTTGTTGGTGGAGGAGAGAACCCAGATACAATGTACCTGGGAAGAGACCACCGACCTTCCGCAAGTAAACTGGCAAACTTGCTCACATAACGCCGCGGCCGAGATTCGAACACTCGCCGACAGAGGTGAGAGGCTTGTGATTTTGAGCCCGATGCTCTAACCACTCGGCCACGGAGGCCCCCTTATAATTCTAGAAAGGAATACTCTAAAATAATACCATGTAAAGGCTATCGCGCTTGGGCAATTACGTGTATAGAACTGAATATACATCTTGCTTTAATATCAATTTACCAATCTGCATTTTTTTGTGATTCTGAGATGTTGCGATGAACATCTTGTATATACATGTGTAAATCATGCTTTATTATCGTGGTGTGGGGCTTGTTCCTGAGACTGTGGTTTGACCAAACATGAATAGGCATTTCGGTAAAAAACTTTATTTGTAAATTATGTCTCTTCCGCATCTGCAGTTATTCAAACTATGTTTTAAAGACACATTTCCCTCTTTACTATTTTTGTATCATTTCTGGCAAAATCATTTATGTCATGATCGGTTGAAATTGGTTTTGTGGTTCGGGGAAAGAATTTTGGAATAGTAGAAACTCTGATTTAACTACGGCAAAGATAGAGAACAGAATATCTGACGACGAACAAAGTTTGATCAGAAAAGATAAATTGTCCTTAAGGAATCAGGCGTGCTAAAAAGTAGGCGACTTACCCATATCACTTAATTTTTCTCTATCTTGTGACCAGTCAATTGCAAAATCTCCATCTGTCGGATTCCGGGAGGTGATTTCAACCAGAGCCGCATCAACACTGACTTGTGTATCTTGGCCATAACGAAATACTGCTTTCTTGACCATACCAACTGATTCTGTTGAAACATTACTCTTGTCGGATATTTCTATACGATTATTCTGGACATAGGTTTGAAGATGTCCTCGCTGAAGAATGTCATGAGAACACACGACATGTGCACATGTGATGAAACCTGTCGTGTTGGATTCAGGTAGATCCACAAACCCCCCAAGTGTTCCGAATACGAATGGGGTATTCAGAGGTCCTATCTTCTCACCTAGTTGTAAACTAGCTGGATTACTTGCGAAGGAGCACGTTCCTTCGCGAACATCAACCGGATATCCTGCCATTGTTTCTGGGAAAACCGATTCTCCAAAAGGGACGATTCCCTTGACTTTGCAATAAACTACTATACATGGAGTCACAGTTATTTGGTGCCTCGAGTCATTGAATCCCCTTGATTTAATGCCTGAGATTGTAAGTAATGTTATATTCGAGTGTTTAGATAGTAAATCATCGGTATCAATATCCGATAATTTAATGGTTAAGTAATTTCTGGTTTCATGTTGTAGAAGTGTCACCGCCTCTGATGAAAATTTATCTTTTTCGCGATACACAACAGCAAGACCTAAGAATGTCAGTATTTTGTACGCTTGTGGTACGGGGTCATATGTGGTTACTACAAGCGTATCGAATTGATTATTTGTGACACCACACCTGCTTGTATATCCCACCCACAAATCGCAAATATGCAATGACGATTCATACTTCCTGGAGAATGATTTCGTGACTACGTCCACTAGACATTGTTTGAATTCATCGCTACTGTTATTGATCAATTCAGAAAGAAAGCTGTCGAGCCATTCTTCAGAACCTTTTGATAGAAATCTTACTCCGATTCGCACCAACCACGACGAGTCAGTGTTGCATCCAAGTTGAATAATGGCTTTTTCAAACCCCATACCTTTCTTTTGCTTATCATTGATGTATGCATCAAGCAAATGACTAGACGACAGGCGGTGTTCTGCTACACCTTCCACACTAATATCACGGCAGTAAGGTAGTCTTTGTAGGGTTATATATTCCCTTTCATTAAACCTCTTTAGCTCAAGATCCGCTTTTCGTTCTTCCTTTGTCCTTTTCAGAGCATTTTCATATTGTATATTTGAAGTGAGACTTCCACCAGTTAAGGCCGGCATAAAACTTGGAATTTTTTCTACTATACACGCGGCAGGCTCTGGAACAGAGTCTGTCCATTTCTGATTCATACTTTTTGAAGTAGAGATGTGAAATGAATTTTCTGTTACTGGTACGGACGCAGTTTGTTCAGCAGTTTTCTTCCTGTTCCTTGTTGAATCCTTAAAATGTGTCGCCCTTTGAGATAATCTGGGTGTTGAGTACGAAATGTATTTCTTCCCTTCCATTGCCGACAGTGATTCCTTTAGCTCCTTTTGTTCATTGGTAATCATTATATCTTCTCTGTCCAATGACCGAAACATCTCGGAAGTCTTACTTCGTTTCTCTGATTGCATAAGTTGTGTTGTGTCCTCCTTATCATCCAGATCATAATATCCACTATCGGTACTGGGACGATTACATTTAGCCATTTTGTTTTCTCTAGAGTCAATGCCGATAATCTCACGTTTTAACTACATGGAGAAATTTCTCACATTGTTTTATCACATAATGCATCGTCGTAAATCAAACCAAAGTTACAAATGAAATGAAATTCGAACTGCGGACACTGGAGCAGAAACGCTGGCGACTCAAGCACAAAATGAACCTAAAATAAAACATGCATCTACAATATATGTCACTATATTAAGATGTGTGTGGGTATTCAATGATCCTATACCATGCTGATATTTGTTTTCAATAACGTCTGATCATTGGAACATTGTGTGCATTTTTCTGTAGAAATGTAAATAACAAGAAAACGAACAGGGATAAATTTCGGAATTCCTTATTCTCCTAAAAGATATAATGTGTGGCGCACTTTGCAATACAGCACAGACGTTTTGGAGTATGATGTGTTTCATTGAGCATTTGAAATCAATATTACAGTTTTATTGACTTTTATCAAAAATTTGTATGCATATACTGGTCGCGGTAGCGTTCGCTTCGTAACCGGGAGGTCGTGAGTTCGAGCCCCGCTCGTGTCATGGCCGCGTCAAACCTAAGACGAAAAGCAGGTAGTGATTGCTCCTTCGCCAAATGCTCGGCATTTAGAAGTGAGAATCACGGGTCTTTCGGATATGACCTTAAAACGGAGGTCCCGTGTCACGGTAGGCGTTGGCACGTTAAAGAACCCTCACTGCTACGGTCCTGAGCGCTTTGTTTGTTTGTTGTTTGTTTGTTTTACGTCTCGTCGAGAATTTTTCACTCATATTGAGACGTCACCAGCTGTAGGTGAAGTACCACAAATTTAGACCTATGCTTAGCGCTCAGGGCCGTAGCAGTGAGGGTTCTTTAACGTGCCAACGCCAAACATAGGTCTAAATTTGTGGTACTTCACCTACAGCTGGTGACGTCTCAATATGAGTGAAAAATTATCGACGGGACGTAAAACAAACAATCAATCAATGTATCCATATACACCTCATTTACAAAACTGTTGTTTGTGCGATTGTACCTGAAAATCCCTCAAAGAAAAAGGTATTTTCAGTGCCGGTGATTTATCTCGTTCCACAGAGACAATGATATCGGCAGTGCCTGTGATTTGTCCCGTTCTTCAGATTGATTGATTGATTAGGCAATGAAATCTGCTGTATTATTGTGGCCGAGTGGTTAAAGCATCGGGCTCAAAATCACAAAGCCTCTCACCTCTGTCGGCGAGTGTTCGAATCTCGGCCGCGGCGTTATGTGAGCAAGTTTGCCAGTTTACTTGCGGAAGGTCGGTGGTCTCTTCCCAGGTACATTGTATCTGGGTTCTCTCCTCCACCAACAAAAACTGGACGCCACCAGATAACTGAAAAATTGTTGAGTGTGGCGGAAAGCAATAAATAATCAATAATAAAATTTAAAAAACGTGTGTTGCGTTTTTAAAGTCCGTCAGTATAGAATAGTATAAAATTTTTATTGACGTGTTCATTTAAAAAAGAATAGTACTGGCTTCGAGCAACATCAAACTAGTAATGATTTAATTACATAATTCTCTTTCTGCTTAGCATCATTGTTTTACATTATCTGTATAGAAAAATCAAATCGTCGTGATATATAATCACATTACAGGGTTTATTATCGAGATTTTATCTTCATAATTTATATTTTATTACATTTTATATTTAATGATTCTTATGATATTTTTTATCATGCTTCCTGATTTGTAGAGGTTAGAGTACGGCTCTATTGTAGCTAACTACTTACTCTATGAGAATGAGGTCCACAAAACGTGTGTAAACTATAAGTACTAAATGGTAACACTCTGTTTTGCAGAAAATTATAATAAATTTTCAATGGTTTTCGAGTGATAAAATCATGCTACTCTCAACTACATGCACTATTTGTTTTATTATACTTAATTAATATCATACTTTCATTAGACGTATATGTTAAACAAAGTAAAACACTTTCAGACAGTAAATTAAGCTTTTGATTGTGACGTCAACATAGAATGACGCAAAAACCTATCGTGAAGTGTAAACATTTTGTAACGTATTTCATAAAATAAAAAAACAAAACATCAAACGAAAGACAAAATTGCATTTGAATGGGGATATCTTTTTTCTCAGTTGTTATTTCTGATCATTAATTTTGACGCTGACATCACAATTAGAATTTCATGATTAACTATCCCGCATATTTTAATTAACTTTTAGATTGTCAGACTCTATTTAGATTGTCAGACTCTGTTTGTAAAGGGAGACAACACAGTTGCCACCCTGTATGTGACATAATTGGTATTTGTTTTAGAATCGCAAATTTTCTTTCTTCATGTGATCATCCGTAGGCAATGAAATCTGCTGTATTATTGTGAAGGATAATAATGGATACCACTAATAAGAACGTACATGTATAGACGACCCGTGAGGATTTGGGTTGTTAAAATAGATCCTCAGTACCTCTTGCTTGTCGTAAGAGGCGACTAAATGGGGCGCTCCTTCGGATGAGACCGCAAAAACCGAGGCCCCATGTCACAGCAGGTATGGCACGTTAAAGATCTCTCCCTGCTCAAGGCCATAAACGCCGAACATAGGCCTAAATTTTGCAGCCCTTCACCGTCAATTTTGACGTCTCCATAAGAGTGAAAAATTCTCGAGCGGAACGTAAAACTATATATAATCAATCAATCAGCATGTATAGACGACCATTCTGTAGTGGCCCACACCAAATAAAATTGATAGTCTATAATATGATTTTCACTTAAAGATAAAACATTTCTGCAAAAAACTATAGAACCGTTAACTCTAAAGCAACACAATAAAGTGAGTATCCATATATCGTCTTTGAATGATGACATTTTACTCCTTGTTTAGCGGGTTGGTTAAATTTACAAAAGTAAATAACGTTTAATAAATGTCTTCACTAAAGAAAAAATCAATAAAACAACATTTCAATTCACTTACCATATATAACTTCGAAATTTGATATAACAACTAGAAAGTACATGTGATAGGTACTTCGACTGTTTATGGAAAGCAAACCTAACCGGATGTTAACTTCCGTGTTACTGTATATGACCTATCGGGATGTATGAAACTTGACATAATAAAATGAATTTTTTTTCGAGTGCTTAAATGAGTACATATTGAGCACGATAATATAAACATACTCTTAATATGAACACATAATTATATCATATCGGAATCATTTCTGCACATTGTAAGACCAAGCAAGTTCCACCAAAGCTGGTCTACTGATGAATCTTGGTCTGTAAACATTGATATGCATCATATAGTTACAGACACGTGTGTCATGCATCATGGCGTGCGCTTTACCTTCATATATAACAAGTATTACGTTATTTTGAGAGCTAATTTAGCTTTATTGAAAGTAGGTTTCTTTCTCAATCATCCTTTTCAACCTGATGTATAAAAGGATGCCATACAAAAATGTACAAAATAATTTACATAATTATTTTTATGCGAAAACTTAATGTCTATACATTTTTTTTTAGTTTTTCAGTCTTATTACACATCTCTAAAGCTTTAATTTACATTCGGTGTCCGATCCTCCTACACAGTCCGTAACTGGCCTTATTAACCTTTTCGTGAACACAAAATTAAGACTTAGGCAAACACTGATCCCAGAATACACCAGAGGTTGGATCAGGTGCTCAGCAGGAGTGACATACCCTGTCGACCGGTTAACCCGCATTGAGCCCTACACAATATCTACACAGCCAACATTCATATTTCCCGAAAATCCGGGTCACGGTGACAGTATAAACGAAAACCGTATTCCATAGCTTTTTACTATTTTCAATAATCGCACGGAAAATCCTAGACAGATTTATCGCACGGCTTTCGTGGCAGATGTATAGTAGGCTTGAATGCTAGTAACGCAGTTTTATAAGGGAAATCTAATTGAGATACTCTATACGTAGAGCTATATGTGAAATTTAGTGTTATTGAACTTTATTTTACTTTGGATAATGCAGCTTTAAGCATTCAGTTGCGTTTTTAGAATCATTTGACTATCTATGTATACATTGTGTATATTGTATTTTAGAACTGCGAATGAATTACGATTTCAAGACATATTGCTTGTAGGATTAAGCAATATACCACCTGAAAATATAGGTCTTATGATCTTAGTCTAAATTCCTCTCCCATTTGTATCCCCCAACCCCTGTAAAAGACAGGACATGTTGTGAAACAGTGACATTGTTTTCCACAGACAACCAAGTGGTTCTAGTTTAAATCAATAATACAAATAGATAATTCTATAATTATGTGTCGAATGGATCGCATTAAGAGCCTCTCTACCGCATCTGATTAGCGATATTTTAGTACCAAACATAACCCAACTGACCTATTTACACTTTCTATGTCCTTATGAAAACTACAGGATAACCGGTGATTAAATAGACCTATTTTCTTACAAAGCAGTGAGGAATATATTCAGTGGATCTTTGTTTCTATTGCTAGATTCTGACATTGACAATGAAATACGACAAGACATGATTGTAGAAAAACACATGTTGACGAAAGGACGCCCTTTGTGTACAGATTCACAACCTTTGGACGGTGGCTACTCTTGCTTGTCTGAAACTGTTCATAAAATCGTTCACGACATGAAGAGAGCTGAAACAAATATCTAAACCTATGATACCGAATCATTATACCATCAAGGAAGCAGAATTCTTCATTGGTTAGAAAGTCCTGTCTCTGCTCATCACAAAAATTCTCACTGTTGTGAAGGAGAAACTTCAAATGTACTGTTCTAGTACATATGCCAGAAGTGGTGTAAATCAAATGTGGATTCTTTAAAATTCTAAAAAACTTTAAATGAATTTCAAATCACAAACCTTTTATCAAAATAACAACACTTTACACGACCGTACCTCGCACTAGTCTCACAATTAAAGACTAAACTTTCTGACATCATACACAGTTGCTTCGTGAACAAAAATAGTAAAAGGAAATATTCATATTTAGTGATCGGACATCCCAAAAATTATTTTGTTAAACACTACTCTGACTCCAGCACAATTACTCGGAAGTTGATATTAAAAAGTGCTAGAGTTCCTCAATGACAATATCTTCGAAGTATTTGGTGATCAGGTCTTCCAACAGTCTGTTGGAATTTCCATGGACACGAATTGTGCTCCTTTCTTAGCTGACCCGTTTTTATATTCTTGTGTAGCAGAATTCATTCAAAAGCCTCTTCATGAGAAGAAAAATATCTTGCTGTGGCTTTAAATTCGACATTTAGATATACCGACGACGTTTTAGCTATCCACAATGATTATATTCATTCAGACGTTGATTCGATATATCTTATTGAACTTGAAATAAAAGACACCACAGAGTCTTCCACATCTGCTTCATACTTTGATATTCTACTGATAATATATGCTGGCGGCAAACTATCAACTCAACTTCGTGACAAAAGGGATGGTTTCAATTCCTCTATCGTCAATTTCCGTTATCTAAATGGCAATATTCCATCATCACCTGCATATAGTGTTTATATCTCCCAAATGACTCGATACGCAAGAACTTGTTCAGTTTCTAAATCGAAGCAGGCTACTGACAAAGAAGTTGTTAGGGGTTTGAACAATCTCGTCTAAAGTCAACATTTCGCAAATGTTATTGTAAATTGTAATTCAATAGATTTATATAGCGCTCTATTGACCTGCGTCTTCTAAAGCGCTTTACAGATAATATAATAAAATATATGTGAACATACGTTATACATGTGAAGATGTAACACCTTATATAATGAAATGATTACCATGCATAATGACATATAAAACAATTTAAAACAACCCTTAGGAATAATTAAATACATATAAAGGATATGATCATAATACCAAATTACATGGGTCTTTTTATGGTCGTTATAACGATCTAGTTTTCCAGTACTACTTTCCAGTAGGTCAAATGCTGTCTGATGTGTTTCATACCAATTGTTAGGCCGTTCTTGGCACACTGATTCTAACTACAGATTACCCCGTTTACCTGATCGGGGTGTAGAGGTACGACGGGTGTGACCGGTCGAGAGGGATGCTTACTCCTCGTTGGCACCTGGTCCGATTTCACCATTTGTATGTCCAGGGGTCTGTGTTTGCCCATCTCTCTGATTTGTATTTGTTATAGGAATTTCGAGATTGAATACTGTTAGTTATCTTCACCTTTCCATTTTACTTTGAAGAATTTAGTTCCTGGTAGAGAAACTGCCACTATACAAGAAAAGTAAACTCATTCAACTAAATCCATTCTTAGACCGTGATGGAATTATAAGAGTAGGGGAGGGGTGCTCCGTGGTCGAGTGGTTAGAGCATTGGGAAAATGCTTACTTTAGTAAGAGAGAGTAGCAGCCCGGGCGATCTCATATGTCTAATACCAATAGTTCTCTCGTGCCTTAAAAGATATTGCGTCAAAGAAGGCATACAACAGAATGTGCTGCTCGGTCGAGTGGTTACTGGGTCACTGGATGAAAACTATTGGTGACGTCACTTATCTACCAGTATGTTATCTACAGAAAGTTAAGTGGGAAAAAAGAAACTTCAACTAAAGGCAAATCTATCGAAAGATCGTGTAATGGCAGCGGTCCCATTTTTAAACACATACGTTTGATGTTTTTCGACCATGGCAAAGAAAACAAGAAGTGAGGCATCTAACAGTAAGTACTGGGCAGTATTACTTACATGTTAATTTATCTGTGTGATATATATCAAAGTACTAGAGGAAATATCATAAGGGGGTATGAAGATGATATGTTCAGGCCGAGGAAACAATTTTGTCGGGACAGCCAACACTCTCTACCTTAACTACATAAATGTTGAAGACACAGTTTCCAAATCTGACATGGAAGAAAAATGAAACACCTGGATTTTCACCTCTCCACACTCTTTCCACATAGGGAGAGTACTTCTAGAACTTCTAGAAAGATCTTAGATCCTCCAACAAAGACGTTCAGTTTTAGTAACCCTCCTGACAGAACTTTCGGCAGTTTTGAACTCGAGGCTTATAACAGCCATTTCCATGTACTCGCAGAATCGTATTTTACTTTCTCCAGCTTTGTTGCTGACGCACAAAAAGGACAGTCAGAATCCGAACCATCTGTTAACATATGTGAATACATATGCAGATATTTGACCATAATTACATTAACGTATAAGAAGGCAAACATTAACTTATTGGAAACCCATCTCAAGTGTATCCAAATTGTGTTCCCAGGGTCTAGATTTTGAAAAATTCAGGAGCGAAAAAACTGCAATTTTGTAATTCGGTATAAAATCATTTGTCAGTTATTGTTCTTTTAATAAACACATTTATGTTCATCCACTAATTTTATTATAGACTTCATATCATGTTACCATTTAGAATCAAAGTTCAGAATTCTATCCATCTTAGGATTTAATTTGACTCAAGTGAGCATTGTAACCATGACCCTGCTATTTCAATCGATTATTTTTTTTTGAATTTTCATTTTATATCACAAATCAGATAGAATATAATTACCGATCGCAGTAGCTCGTGAGTTCGAGCCCCGCTCGTGCCATGGTCGGGAGATCGTGAGTTCGAGCCCCGCTCGTGCCATGGTCGCGTCAAATCCAAGACGAAAAATAGCGCCGAGCATAGGCCTAAATTTGCAGTCCATCACCGGCAATGGTGATGTCTCCATATGAGTGAAAGATTCTCGAGAGGGACGTTAAACAGCATTTAATCAATCAATCAATCAATTTTTCAAATCTATGTACATCACTGTTTTGGATAGCAATATGCTTTTCAATGTTGAATTTGTGTTTCAAATGAGATAATAACCCATATGTATTTGGTAGTTTGTTCTGTTTTAGGCTAGAAAAAATATACTGTTTTGTGTAAAGGATCAAACAATTTATGACTTTGTTTCTTTTTTGAGTGGACGATCACCAAATCCCTAAGTTTCATTACCGTTAACCAAGAATTAAAGCCATCTTGCTAAAAGGCATTATTTTCTTTTATCACAAATCTGAAATAGATACATTTCCAAAATCAAAAAGTTTGTTTACAATATCTCGGCCATTGATAGTAATGAAAATATCAAATCATGGCCTTGTGTCACTTGTAGTTAGCATTTTTATCCATGAGCATTTCAGAGACATAATAAACTTATTGATATCAACCATTTTCTACTTTTTCTACTCTGTGTAGATATTTATGTTCTTTATCATTAATCACAATACCTTTTATATCGTTGTTTTGTTTGATCAAAATAGCTAGAATTTCTACACAAAGTAGAAAAAGATATGGTGCAACGGGATCTCCTTGTCGGCAACCACGTTCAACATTGAACTGTTCTGATAGGAAACTACATTGTAGAACTGAAACTTTGAAATTTGTATTCAAGATCGTAATCCAATCTAACATGTACTTCCCAAAACCAAAATATTTTAAGAACTTTGTAAAGAAAAGAGAAAGAAATTGAATCGAAAGCTTTTTCAAAATCGAGAAGTACTAGTAATCCTGGAATATGTTTATTTTCTGTGAAAGACATCAAATCGTAAATAAACCGAGTATTTTCAGCTAGATATCTTCCTTTCAGAAAGCCAGTTTGAGTGTCTGATATTAAGTAATCTAAGGTAGACTTTATTCTGTAGCTTAAGCATCCTGATATAATTTTATATAAAACATTCAAAAGAGTTATTGGACACCATTTTTTCAAGAAATGTTTGGGTTTGTCGCCTTTCGGCAAACATGAGATTATTCCTAATCTTTGTGTGATTGGGAGCTCCTATTGAATAAATATGTTATTAATTGATTGCACTATGTACATTTTTAAATCTTTTCAGAAGAATTCGACAAATTCAACTGTAAAACCATCACTTCCTGGAGATTTGTTATTTTTCATATTTTTCAAAACATGAATGACATCCCTTTCATCTATACTTTTTTCAAGGGATATCTACTGTAAGTTGATCAAGCTTCCGTACTTTACTTCTTTTAATAATGTCTAGAAGCATATGATCTGTACTAGTATAAAGTGTTTGGTAAAATTGTTTGACTTGTCATAAAAGTTCTGGCTGATCACATATGATTTGGTTGTTTTCTAATTCTACTTTTTCGTATTGTTTTGTTCAAATAATTACTGTAATAACTGTAAAAAATTTGATGTTTTCCACCATAGCAGGAAAGAAAAATTAACACATTGAAGGTAAACATACCGATTATGCTTCAATCTCGCCCAAATGATGTGACTACTCCTTTGGTGGGTAATAATGTATAATACATACTGTGCATAGTTATTCGACCGCAGACGGACTAGGACTCACCGATCCTCCTGAGCCTCATGTTTATATTGTCAGTGATGTCAAATTTGTGGCGTTTTCCTTTCATGTCCAATGCGAAAATGTATCCATTGTAAAACCAAGCAAGGTCAATTGCTTCGGTTTTGGATTTCAGATCTTTCAACAGTTTAGCATTCCGATGGTCCAGCATCTGGAATGTTCGTTTGAAATTGTCTCTCTTTGTTATGATGGACCTTCGAATGTCATTACTTAGGAACTTCACAATCACTGGCCTTTAAATGATTCTTGTCTGTGGATGGAATCTGGTGGATGGCAAGGATACCTCGCTCCTCAAGAGTCAAGTCAATGTTATCTTTTATAATGGCACACAGCTCCTCTTTCAGATTCTCTCCTGCCAGTTCAGGATCTTGATGTTTGTCTTTTGGGAGTACTGTTGGTTAAAGTTGGCAATGCTGATTGCTCGATTAGCCAGACAAGATGTATCCTTGAGTTGTTTTTCAAGTGATGAAATTTCATTTGTGTGTTCTTTCTTCTGTTTTGCGAGTTCTTGCCGGATGTCCTCTTTCATATCTACTAGCAACTCTTGCTTTACTGTATCTTTCAATTCTTGCTTGATTTCTTTCTTGATCTCCTCTTTAAATTTTACCACCACACTTTACACTATTTCCCTGATATCCTCTTTTGTCACAAGGTCTTTCAGTTTATCCTGTATAGCAATCAAGGCACTCTTTATGTTCTCTATGTTCTCTGGATCCCGCAAAATATCCAATAATGAAGTAGAATGCTGTTTTTTAAACTTCAATAAGTAGACTCCAGATTTTAACTTTTTAACATATTTCGGAGTTCCAATTATTCCTTGTAAACCTTTTGGAAGAACAAAAGGGGATACTTTTGTTAAGGGCTTTGTTTGCGTGTCTGTCAGTTTCTGCTTCAAGTGTGATGAAACGGGGCCAGTGTTCGCTAATAGAGATAATCTGTTCATAATTTACATCTCCAAAGCTGTTGAGAAACAACTTTTTTTAATCGCCATTGTAAAATGAGTAATATTTCGGATTCCTTGCTCCCCGCCCGCCTCGAAGCGCCAACGAGGGCGATGTCAGGTCAAACGGACTTCCAGTAAGACCGACATCAAGAGGATACAAAGAATCTATACTCAGACAAAAAGCTTTTATCTGATTGACCCTAAGCCACCGATTGATGTATAGATATCGACATGGAAATGTTGGCGTATTGGGAAAATTGCAAAAAACTTGATATATATTTATAAGAACATTGCAAATACATCAATACTATGACATGAAGATTATCGTCAGTTCGGCCTGACCAGCCGATTGATCAAGTCGGGCCAAACTTGACAGCAGAAGTTGGGGCCAAAGTGGAGTATTGGTCAACAGACACTATAAACCCCAGTGTCTGCAAACCTCAGCCACCAGGATTCCTTTCTGCGTCCCTTCGGGTTGCAACCCACGGCAAACTGGTTGTCCCCATTTTGTCGCCTCTTACGACAGGCAAGGGGGTTGCCGAGGACCTATTCTTTACACACCCGGGTCCATACGGGGGAGGAAGGTCAAAGTTTAGAACAGAATTACAGGCGGGACAAAAACATTACCCCCGCAATCTTGGGGTGGCATAAAAATAGGATTTTTGAAAGAAATTTTAGGGTTTCTGGATAGCCTGAGAGTATAATTGTATACCATTTGGTTTACTGATTTTTCATCAGCAAACTTGGGTACCTAAATTTAGAGTTCTATATCTTCACTCTTCAATAGTAAATTTGAACCAAAGTGTTATGATTGCATGTGATGCCGAGGAGTATTATTTTCCATTTCTGTTCGATTATGTTTTTAACAGAATTGTCGGGGTTGAAATAAGATCATCAATCATACTGAAAATTTTGATTCCCAAATATTAATTTGGCAAACATTTATATAAATCAACATATCTGTATCAACCTGCATTTTACGCTCAAGCTAATCGTTTCAGACTTTATTTAAAACAGACGATAGAAACGCCAGATAATTTAATGTCTTCATTGAACAACATATCGTGCTGTCTACACTATCTGGCTTGTGCAACACGCTTGTCACGCTATATTGTATGCAGGCAGTCATTTAAACTATTATGAAGAGTAATATCTTTTCGAAAAACTGTAAAGGTTTGTTCATGCCACTTTCTTTTGTACTTTTAAACACGCTGTCATGTGAATTAATAGTTTGCATAACAAAATGTTTTAAATGAAAAAACATTTCCGTAGTTTTCGAGTTTGAAAGGACATATATCATACTTGACGTCATATGCGGCCCCGAGTGTGAAGGATTCCATGTAAATGACAAACAAACTATTGTCGCATAAACGATTTGAATATAATATTGCATTAGGGTGTTTATGCCGATGATGGGTGTACTATCTTTCTTCAAATTTTGAAGGAAAGAGCGAGGAAAGGGACATTTTGATGGCGCACACATTTTGCAACATCCTCCTCCCCCCAATGCCTCTGTCCATGCACTTTTCAAAATGCTAGTTGGACAGAGATCTAGTTAAACTGCTAGAAAGTGGTTGTCTAGAAATTAAGCGCAGTATTTGGATTCTGTTCTCCAATGTTTCACAAAACAAAATCCACCATGGCAATAAAAAGTGACCTTGTAATCTTGTAGAGACTACTTGTGTTAAAAAATATGAAAGTGTTTCCATTTGCTAACAACGAGTAGATATCACACACACACACACACACACACACACACACACACACACACGTTTGATCATATGTCCTTAACATTAGAGTAAAAACCAAAATGTTAAAACTTTAACCTAATGTATAACACTGCTCATATATCTATTAAAAAGTGAGTGATGTATCTTTCATATTCCATGTATATTCAGTCATTGTGACAAGACTTTCTTTTGAAAATTATGCAACCAGATTTATCCAAGACAAAAGTATATGCGGGCAAGGATAAATTAATCAAATCTCCTAACGTATAGATAATACGCTCTCCAATCTAAACATTGAATAATATATGAAAATAATTATATGTCAGCTAACACTAATACTTGTGTCGCACGTCTTTCATTTCTATAGAGTAAATGATATCAAAAATGTAAATCTAGGAGTTTCCATGTATTCCCGAATAAGTTCAAGAAATGTATATATGCAGCGAATGATATTTATTCTAAAACATGCATGTAGTTCGCATCGTTTCTTCTTGAATTGACAATAATCTATTATCAACATTGTGGTATCCCTCCTCTTTTTTCAGTTATATGAGAATTTGGTCATCCATTTTCCTTGCATTTCACTCAAGGCCTTCGGTACCTGTATATGGCATTAATTACGTTAATTACTCCCATGGTGTCATGGCAAACCACCAGACTGAAAATTTACCTTTAACTGAATTGTTGCGCACATCAAATGAATTGATGATATCTTCAAATAATTAAAGATCTCTTCCATTTTTTGAGTTTATGTTGATTTGGCGTTCCACACAGATCGCGTTTTAAAGCACCTTGTGATATATATTTCCTGTTCATTTGATCATTCTATTTTATGTATGTATAAATAGACAACTACGACAGTATATTACGCTTTCAACTTTATTTACACTAGGTTCCTGTTAGAGGATAACTAGTTGGTAAGTTAATATGCTGTTTGTACTTAGCTAAATTTGTTACTGTTAGGGATATGTTTCATTCTAATATACATTGATTATTTCCAAAGGATTTAGAATCCATATTTGTAATATTAGTATTACTTAACAGTTTTTAATAAGGAACTATACAATTCCATCCATTGCAACTAAGCCTATGTTGTAATTCATATTAAAAATGTAAATCTAGGAGTTTCCATGTATTCCCGAATAAGTTCAAGAAATGTATATATGCAGCGAATGATATTTATTCTAAAACATGCATGAAGTTCGCATCTTTTCTTCTTGAATTGACAATAATCTATTATCAACATTGTGGTATCCATATTTGTAAAATTAGTATTACTTAACAGCTTTTAATAAGGAAATATACAATTTCATCCATTGAAATCAAACCTTAGAATGTCACGGAATCTTGAACTATGAGGTATCAAATAAAAACCATTAAATCTCTGAATTTACTTTATGTTATTGAGTAAACAATTCTTAACCTAGATTCATTTTATAACCTGAAAAATCCGTCAGAATGTCTCTGAAAAGCACGCACAAGGGTATTATAGGTTCTTCCTTACCTGTGTTTAAAGCAATATAAGCTGCCAAAATTGCAATTTTTTATAGTGGCATTAAAAGAGGTTAAATGAACGTTGATATGATTGAAAAAAAGAACTGCATCGAATTTCCTCTCTTATGCATCGTTTACACACCTTTACGTGATGAAAAATATATTCCTCGACATTCCGTTTAACCCTAACAATGGCAGCGGGTTAATCGTCGGCGACAATCCCGAAGATAACCGATGTTGACACGAATGAATCTGATGCTGATCGGGGTGGATCGGGTTGTATCCGGGTCATTAAAATATGGACGGCGAGGTGAGATAAAATTCTAGTTACCATCATTATTTTGGCATTGTTAACGATGTTATATGTTTTTAAGTTATGATAGTATGTTTTTTAGTTATGATAGTTTTAAGGGATCGCTCGAAACATTACGCAAAATTCCAAAGTCGGCTTTCTCCCTCGCTTCGAACCTTTCGTGTCAGACATCTTTCGTGCTTACCGGAAATATTGCGCTTACGCATTTGATTTTGCCGAATGAGTTCAACTTTAGATCATTGCATACGGAAATAATGTCGGGAAAATTAAGGTACGGGAAGACTTAATTTCAACTGTCGAACATTTTTGCATTTAATGCAAAAAATACAACATGTCAAAAGTTTCATCGATAAAATCAGGTATTAGAAGGTAGATGTTTACAAAATTTTCGATTAAATTTTAGGACCCCAAAATAACAATTTTGACAGCTTATATTGCTTTAATCATCATTGCGTTATGTCGTTAAGGTAAATAAAGGTGTATCACTGACCATCTATTAAGTTGTACTTTGATTCTATATAAGTACCGATTTGAGGAAATATTTGCAGCAGAGGGGTGTTTCTTGTTCCTTTAGCCGTGCAAGTAACTTACATAGGCCATATAAGATTGTGATTGAAATGAATGTGGCTATTTTTTTTCTTAAAACGTTGATGTAGATATTAAAAGTTTGATCTCAATTGCCAATCAGTAAAGGAAAATGATAAAATGATTGAATTGTCGGAAATCGTCAAAATGGAAATCTAGTCAAGGAATCGAAAAGGATAGCTATTGAAAGTTATGACATAATGATTTATCATTACAAATATTGACACATTCTCTCACCAGTGGTCACATTATGCAAGCTTCACTTACACAACTGTCAATGATTGGAAACACTTAACAGTTCAGTTGCATTATATAAATAATCATTCTTCGTTCCCTATAAACGTTCTGGCAACAGGTGACAAATCGGTCTCTTTTTATAGGCCACTGACACTTTCAAGTTTTATTCCTATTTACAGCCTGGTTTTTTTGTTTGTTTGTTTGTTGGTTGGTTTTTTTTTTGTTGTTTTTTTTCGTTTTTTGTTTTTATTCTTTTTTGGTTTTTGTTGTTGTTTTCTTAACTTCTGATTTCATGTTTACATTGAATCTTTTCCCATGTGGATGCCCACATTCATGGAGCTTCCTGACATAGTGCAAATTCAGGTTTGTTAAAATCATGACCCGAGGGTAAGGGGGGCCACAATAGGGGATCAAAATTTTACATGCGAAAATATAGGGAAAAAATCTATGAAAATATTCTTCTAAAAAACCAATAGTCACAAAATGTGAAAGTCATGGAAGCTTTATGACATAGTGAAGGTTCAATTTTGTTAAAACCATGGCCCCAAGGGTAGAGTGGGGCCACGATAAGGGATCAAAGTTTTACATACAAATGTATAGAGGGAAAATCTTTAAATATGGACCAAGGTCAATCAGGTGACCGATGTGGCCCACGGGCCTCTTCTTTATAATAAATATCGAAACCGTAAAGGAGTCGTTTCCACAGCCGTCTGCACAGTTGTAGTAATGGCCGAGAATATGGACAGTTCGATGTAAAGCATGACGTTATGGACCTTTATTTCAAAAATGAAAAACTTGACAGAATATCATGTCAACCTGATTTTTAATAACGGTAGAATTCAGGAAACTATTGATGAGAAATCGATACAGAAGTTATTCGAAGGAAGGCAATTGAGAAGCACCAAGAAAAACACAGCATGGAGAATGAAAATCTTTCGAGGTAAAAAAAAAAAGTTTCATGTACCCCACCCTTCATCTTTTTTCTGTTCAATCGTGCTTGTTGCAATTGTCAGTCTGAATAAAGTAAACTGAAATAAACTAATTGGTGTATGATTATATATTCAATCAAATAGCTATCCCAATCTTTATTCCGATGACTTATTTTAATTTCCTTTGTACTTTTTTGTACGGACATGGAAAAAAATCTCAACGTCAAACTTGCTGTTGTCTTACAAATTCTACTGTGAGGCAAACCCAAACGAGAACAAAAATTCTGTCAACAACCTCTATCACAAAAATACGCCTTTTAACAATATGGACAAAATCAGTGAAAGAGAAGTGGTCCAATATTTGCTTAAGAAAGGTTTAGCACCTAAGGATATTCACACTGAAATGGTAGCAACACTAGGGAAAAATGTTCCTTCATATGCTACAGAAAAAGGTGGGTGGCGGAATTTTAACGCGGGAGGCAGAACCTTGAGAATGACCCCTGTTCTGGAAGGCCTGTCACTGTTGCAATCCCACAAATGGTAAAGTACAGTTGGCATTTTACAGAAAAGTGTGCATTCCATTCTGACAGATGACCTTGCAATGGGAAAGCTTTCAGCCCGTGGATACCAATACTTCTGACAGTTGATCAGAGGCACAGCGGGCGCGCTTTGTCGTGTGTTAATCTAAACCGTTTAAAGGTAGATCCTGCTAACTTTCATCAGAGATATGTTACTATGGATGAAATCTGGGTCCGTCATTTCACCCCAGAGGTCAAACAATAGTCTAAACAATGGAATCACCTTGGTTCACCCCCGCCAAAGAACGCAAATACTGTTCTATCAGCTGGAAAGGGTATGACCTCGGTTTTCCGGGATGCTGATGGTATTCTGACAGTAGATTATCTCCAAATGGGACAAACAATCAATGGCATATACTATGCATCACTTCTGAGTCACTTATGGAAAAATACTAAACTTAAGCGCCGCGGACAACTTAGTAAAGGTGTGTTATTCCATCCGAACAATGCCCCTATTCACAAGTCTGTCACTGCCATGACTGCCATCAGCGTTTGTTGTTGGGTTGAATGAGCATTCTCTTTATTCGCCTGATCTCGCTCCATCAGATGTTCATCTATTTTCAAAAATGAAAATGGTCATTTCCGGTACCCGATTATTTAGTCATATTGATTGATTATATATTGTTTAACGTTCCGCCCAAGAATCTTTTCACATGGAGACGTCATCATTGTCGATGACGGGTTGCAAAAGTTAGGCTATGATCGGCGTAAACTCTTATAATTTTACCCAGCATGAACAGTACATTATTATATACAATATATATTATATACATGTATTTCTTTTTACTACTGCATGATTGGTGGTTACGCAGTCATATTATAAAACATTGTACCTATATCCAAAGTGCAAAATATGATAGAAAGGTGGGACCGTCAACATTGTATGCCATCCTTACATTAAAATTGCCTTCCGCAGGTCTGATGTTTGTCTTAAATGTGGATCTATCTGTGTCGCATGGTGGCCACTGTCTCAGAGAAGAGAAAAAAAAATTAAAAGCTGATTATTAACGTCTAATGAAAATTTCGCAAGGTATACCAAAGTAATAACTTCTTCAAACGCTTCAAATGACATTCAAATTACCACGTCATATGCTACTATTTTAGGTTGATATTTTTACTTACCTGACTTTTTTCATAACTTGAAAAACGGTTTCCAAGTATATAATGTATAATAACGGATGCATTTGTTTTACAATTTAAAATATAGGTATGAAGTTCTAGCTGCAGAATTGTCGCTCCCTGAGAAAATACTCGGACAAGTAAGAGATCTCTGATATTTTCCAAATATTTTATTAGGTAGTTACAGTTCGGTAGCTAATGAAATTTTAAATATATGTTTCTCTACCTTAACAGCTACAGACATAGTGTATTGTGATTTGTGTAAATCTCGTTAGAGAGAACAGCACATATCGACTATCGATCCACCTGTCTTAGGTTCATTATATCTTTGAATTTCTCCAACACACTCTTACACATACACATCATTCTACACAAGACAAAACCCCATCTTCAGATCATCAAGCAAAATCGCTTTTTCGGGGCATGTATAGAAGGGGGAGGGTAAAATAGTTATAATCCCTACCTCATTAATGTCCAACAACCTCAACAATATTTCTGCTCATGCTACACCATATGGATGTCATATCCATTCGCAATAGTTGTTCAGGCTAAATAATAAATGCCTCCTCGGTACGTAACTGATAAACGAATTTTACAAATAAAACACACACACACAGCTGAATCCACAAAAATTCACTTCTCACATGTACGTCTGCTCCAAGGTCAAATAATACAAAACACACACACACACATTATATATATATATATATATATATATATATATATATATATATATATATATCCTTTGCCGGATTTGGCTCCACTATTTGGTATTTTTGGTTCTTATGGTTCGCTGGGTAACGCTCGTTGGCGGATTTGGCTCCACTATTTGGTATTTTTGGTTCTTATGGTTTGCTGGGTAACGCTCGTTGGCGGATTTGGCTCCACTATTTGGTATTTTTGGTTCTTATGGTTCGCTGGGTAACGCTCGTTGGCGGATTTGGCTCCACTATTTGGTATTTTTGGTTCTTATGGTTTGCTGGGTAACGCTCGTTGCCGGATTTGGCTCCACTATTTGGTATTTTTGGTTCTTATGGTTTGCTGGGTAACGCTCGTTAGCATTATGGTTGATGGTTTTTATTACTCGTAGATCTGAATAAAAATAGCTACGTTAACGTTATGCCTTACTTTTGTTGGTGGACATTGGTTGAACATTATAAAGAATTATCCATTATATTTCATCTGCGTAATCACATTAAAAGCAAAGAGTACAACAACAAAATTGACTCTACTGTGGGTGATTTGATTGATGTAATTGAATATTTGCGAGTTTTAAAAATATAACGGAAACACGAATGTAAAGAAGAATATCTAACCAGTTTATTGATATATGCACATCTAATGTTTTGATTTGCTGTGAGTGAAAAATTAGGCGAAGCTCGAACCAGGTGAAGCAATCAATTTAAATATCACTAAACACAAGTTGTATTTTTTTTTTCTTTTTGCGGATTTCGTTAAGATTTTTTTTTTTGAAAATACATGAGTACATGAATTGCGTGTGGGGTTTTTCTTTTTGTTGTTTTGTTTAAATTTCGTTGTATATATTATTGGCAGAAGTAAAATAACCCAAAATGGATCCTTCGAAAGATAAAGAACAAAACACTGATTGCAGTGGAAAACGAGTTCGTACAGTCCTTGTGTCAAATGGGAATATAAGGAGTAACGATGAAAATCTTCCAGCAAAAGAAAATATCCCGCTTCATCGTATTGCTAAGGATTATCGAGAAGAAGAGACAGAACATATTCACCTTTCAAGGACACAATATCTCGAAAGCAGTGTACAAAAACACGACCATATGTTACACAACATGGAGACCATGATGAAAAATTACAAAAAGAAAACAGGTAACTATGAAGTAAATCTACTGTAAACTAGATAGTTGTAATATATAAGAGGAGGTGCATGTGAAATAAAAAGAGGTTCATGGGCTGTAACCCTCACCTTGGTCGTGCTATTGTGGTATTTTTGAAAAATATTCCTTTTTCAATCTTTATTTCCATGAAAACTTTTGAGTGACCACACATTGTACGTTCAAATCATCACAACATAACTAAACTTTAAACGACATTTTTTCGGCTGTTCAAAAGTTATCTTTTCTTATGGGTAATCAAAAAGTGGGTGAAACCAAAAGATCGAAATTATGCTTCCTTAAGATCTAATTTTGTATTTTTAATGTCTCGTAATTGCAATATCATGACACAAAGAACAAACGGTAAGTCCGACAGTGGAATTCAACCTGTATATCAGACGGAGTATATTTTGGGGCGATATCGGTATCCGCAACTGAATAAAGTCCAAAAACTCTAACCTACTTTTAGCCTTATAGCATGTCATGATGCACCCATGAAGTTGAAATGTAAACTGGTTATTTATATATCTCGGAGATGAAGGTTTTGACAAACTTTCAGGGCAATAGCTCTAATTGAAAACTGTTTGACCTACTTTCAGTCCTAAATTAGGTAACGGGTTACCAGTCAACTTGAAATGCATATTGAACCGAAAGTTTTGTGACTAAATTTCAGGGCTATATTCAGCTGAAATACAATCTCACTCTTGCGCTTCTTAAGAGAGAAACTGTGACCAAATTTCATTGTTGTACGTTCGTGTTACGAAAATAAAATCCGGAAAACTTTACCTCGGACGGACAGCGCCATACTCTAATATGTCTCGTATGAAAATGTCACAAGTGACCTTGATCTTGGAGAGACAGGATCATGAGAGCGTTGTGTCAAGTACAGAGTGGCAACGATGGTCCGTGAATTTATATAATATTACTTTTCAAATAAATTACGGAAAAATTGCAAAGAGCAAAATAAGATGTTTCAATAAAAATAAGTGAACTTACCCCGTCTGGAGATGATTTTACCATAGAAGTTTAGTCAAGTAATACTGTGTAATTCAGATCTTGTCCCTGGAAAATCGCGCGCTGTTTTGCTATAGTGAGAGAACCCACATTTATATAAGGCTTTCAAAAGCAAGTAGAATAACCCAGGTAGATTCTATTATACTATTATGCTGACCGATGGAAATTCTAAGAAAATTAGGGCTCCACACCGGATAAATTCATATCACCGTAACGAAACATTGAGGGTCTGTAAAGGATAATTATCTACAAACTAATAAGTGATTGTGACAGGGTCCTTCAAAGTGAAAACGTCGCCTGCGACTGAAGACTTCCATTTTTAAGGTTATATCCGTAATACCCGTATTTCTCGCTTCACTTTCCGAGCATGTGGCGAAGTAGCAACCGCTACCTAAATTTACGTCTTGAACTCACGGCATCCCGGTTACGATTGATTGTTTGTTTGTTTTACGTCCCGTCGAGAATTTTTCACCCATATTGAGACGTCACCAGCTGTTTGTGAAGTACCACAAATTTAGACCTATGCTTAGCTCTCAGGGCCGTAACAGTGAGGGTTCTTTAACGTGCCAACGCCTACCGTGACACGGGACCTCCGTTTTTAAGGTCATATCCGAAAGACCCGTGATTCTCACTTCTAATTGTCGAGCGTTTGGCGAAGGAGCAATCACTACCTAGGTTTGACGCGGCCATGGCACGAGCGGGGCTCGAACTCACGACCTCCCGATTACGAAGCGAACGCTCTACCACTGAACCACTGACCAGTCGAAAAGATGGTCTTGTTACAAGGAAATCAATTGTAAAATTATCTATACATATTGGACTGACGTCTTGTAAATCACTGTCAAAGATGTAGCAGACTAGAGAAAATTTTCTAAGTTTCATGTACTTTCATGTAACCAAAGATTCTGTATTTAGATAAGGAAAATAAGGGACAGCACGTCAACTCTGATGGTCATGGAGAGAAGGACGCGATCGTTTGGGTTATTGATCATTACCCTAGGCATTCTGATGCATAGCGAAAATGTAAAACATTTTGAATCGAGTGCTGAAGTCCCAGTGACTTCACCATGTCAGGGTGATTGTTCCTTTCAACGTGATGCTTCAGCCATATTCCTTCTATTCAATGTTTGGGGATTGACCTAGAAAACTATGTATCAACAAGAGGCCCACAGGCCTTATTGGTCACCTGAATATAAGTTAAAGATATAATTTAAAAACTCACCTCTAGTCGGCGCGGGTTCGAATCTTGATCGCGCCGCTATATGTGAGAAAGTTTGCCAGTTTACCTGCGGAAGGTCGGTGGTCTCTTCCCGGATATATTGTATCAGGGTTCTCTCCTCGGACGCCACCAGATAACTGAAAAATTGTTCAGTGTTGCGGAAAACAACAACAATCAATCAATCAATCATTAACTACAACGGACACGAAATCTATAATCATGTTTTTTCTGGTCTGTATATCTAGACTTAAATCTTGTATTAAACATATTCAACAGCTGTATAGAAGAAGATGTGTTCTTTAATACTTCACTGTGTCACTGTTGTCTCACCCTGGAATTTGAATCCACACCGGAGGGAGGGACGCTGAAATCACATTTAATTATAGGATGTCATGACATGACATCTACATTACCATAATGCATGTAATTAATCTCCCATTTATACAGGAATATTAAAGAGGAATTATTTAAAAAACAGGATAGCAATCGACCCAGTGATAATGATATTTACAGCCAGTAAATTTATAGACGTTTATTAAATGTTATGCACATCAACGGGATACGACTGCATTGGCCTGTCCCTCGACTTGGGACCACTACCCTTTAAATTCATTGTGTTAGTACATCGTTTCTGTTTTTCATCAACATACAATTAACTGTATATAGTATTGAATACAAGATCCTGAAATTTACAATTTTAGTAGATGCATTCCCGCTTTAGATGACCTAGAAAACTATGTATCAACAAGAGGCCCACAGGCCTTATTGGTCACCTGAATATTAGTTAAAGATATAATTTAAAAAACTCACCTTTAGTCGGCGCGGGTTCGAATCTCGATAGCGCCGATATATGTGAGAAAGTTTGCCAGTTTACCTGCGGAAGGTCGGTGGTCTCTTCCCGGATATATTGTATCAGGGTTCTCTCCTCCACCAATTAAAACTGGACGCCACCAGATAACTGAAAAATTGTTGAGTGTGGCGGAAATCAATCAATCAATCAATATATTGAGCAATCTCTTACTGTGTTCAGTGTCATCCTTGATCTTTGATATTGTACCAGTTGTGGTGGCTGTCTAGCTAACGATTTTTAGATATTGAGTATAGAACGACAGCCAGAGGCAAAGCAATATTTGTAACATATTTTACCCTTATCTTAATTCTACATTTACACTGATTCAACATCTAATCATCTGAACACTTTATTTTGTGTATTTCATATTGAGTCAAGCCACGATTCGATGCGATTTGATTATTAAAGGTGATCTAGAAAACGCATGGTGGGTTAATGTATTTCTGCAAAGGTAGAAACAAAACAATATTCACCTCTTTTTTCAAAGAAAACATAAAGATCAGTTACATTGTTCCATTTCTTGGACACTTCTATCGGGTAAATTGTACAGGTTTCTATCTTTTTTTCAAATTGGTGTCGTGTATATTAGCAATATTATGAAATTAAGCTGCTTACACTGAATAACACGATAAAGCTTTCCTGTATGACACCTTTGATTTTGAAGGGCCTTTAAACTTTATTTGATTTGCTCTTTGATTAGGTCGGTGGATTTGGAGATCACATTGCAAGTAGTATTTCAAACTGATCTACACATGTAATTAGCTTCTTGGTCTCGAACGTGTCGCTGAGTCATTTGTTATTCATTTATATATCCGAATTAACTTCTGTAAAGTAATAAAAAGAGACAATCCAGAATAAGACATCAACGCTTTCTTTCAAACGAATCTACAAACGCTTACAACTTTGACGCACGCAATGCCATGAATCCATGATATAAAATATTTTACCTTTCTTTTGAGTTAAGGGGCCTCCGTGGCCGAGTGGTTACGTCGGTGGCCTTTTCGCGGGTACATTATATCTGGGATACCCCCCATCAATAAAAAACTGGACGCCACCAGATAACTCACAAATTGTTGAGTGTAGCGGAAAACAACTATCAATCAATCTTTTGAGTTAATAATTACAAACTATTCTCGGGAGTCAAAGTTGTAAACTCTGAAGACTCCTTTGAATAAAAAATGAAAATGCTAGAGTTTTATTGCGTGTTGTCTCTCTCATATATATATATATATATATATATATATATATATATATATATATATATATATAGAGAGAGAGAGAGAGAGAGAGAGAGAGAGAGAGAGAAACAGGTTCGGGAAAAAATCCAGAATTATTGTAACTGTAGCGTTTTCTGTCTTTACTGATTTTACTTTATTTTAAGTAACGTTCATTACTAAGAAAATCAAATATTTTCTTTTCCCAGATTTGCGAATCAGCACAATGCGTTCAGAACTAGCTGAAGAAATTGGATCCATGCAGGCGAGAACGTCGTCTACGTTAGATTATATTAAACAAGATGTACAAGAAACCGAGTTGAAGTTAGCCATACGAACAGGCAAGATATACGTTTCATATGCAGAATATGAAATTACCATTAAAGTTGCATTTTCCTATTTACTGTTGATAGGTGCTTCTTCCATTCCTCGTCATTTAGACCCAAAAATCGTTTTGAGAAACCTCTAAATATTTCAGTATAACAAAATATTAATCATTAGTGAAGTGTTTCAATTGTATCCTGATAAGTCCTAAAATGGTTCGAGAATTTGAAACCATGTGTATTATTTTTACTAGGTAATAATATAACCGATTCAAATTTTCGACTTGTAATCAAAACCATACACACATAATGTATTGCATGAATCAATATAATAAGTATTTAAACCATTTTACAGATTTTTCCCGGAAAACCATTTCAGAGGAAGACCGTGGGTGTCATTTTATTGAAACAAATGGATACAAAACAGTTTTTAATATACTACAAGGTAACAACATGGTTATCTTGACTGGGCTTCCGGGTGATGGCAAGACATGCTTATCTTACCATTGTGCAACTGATTTCCAGATGTATAGGATGATGAAACCTTTTATTGTACAGTATCAGGACGATTGGAAAACTTGCATTTCTCCTAATAAAAATCTTTTTATAATCATAGAGGATTTCTGTGAAGAAGATGTCTTTTCAGAAACATTTTTTCACAACATCTGTCTTCATCTTGCAGGCATAGCATCAAACGTGGGGGTGAAATGTGCTAAATCAGCAAATAAAGTTATTCTTAATCTACGAAAAGAGGTAATACAGCTAGTTCGACCAAGATTAGAGAATCTGTCGGTGTTTTCAGAGGACATTATCGTAGACTTGTCTCTGACTGACACGAATTATAGTCTTTTACCACAAGAAAAAATGAGAATGTTGGACGAGTATTGTGTTAATATTCATCCAGAAGATATAGAACAAATATTGAATGGAATTCCATTTGGATTTCCAAGATTTTGTCATTCAAATGCAAATCAAAACCATTCTGTTCAAGGAAAAGAATTCTTGCCAATAGATATTTTCGAAAACATGGAACCTGAATTCCTTCTGGTTTTAACAGTTGTTTGTTTGAAAGGAGGCAATGTCAGTATTAACGAATTGTCTGATCAACGTTCAAAATGGTCACATTTATTTACTATTTTCACGGAAACTGAAATGAGATTAGGAAAAAATATTTCTCAAAATTTGGTATTAGCCGCAAGGCTTCTAACAGATGTATATCTTTGCACAATGACAGTAGGTGAGAAGTTGTCTTTTAAGTTTAAGGACAGCAACGTACACAGTAGTGTAGCATCATTCATTCTGAAAAGACGTCCTGATGTTGTTTTTCAACTCGCTCCATATGAAGAACTAAACTTTTTCCGAAAGGTGATACTATCTGACGGTATCAGTATCACTGATAAACAAGTATTCGACTTTATTTTGAAACGAATTTCAGCAGATTTATGCTCTAATGTTAATACAAATATCATAGAAGGAATATCAAATTTACTGGAATGGAACAATGATGATTTTATCAATGTATGCTTCAAGGAAAACGACAACATTTCGCGCGCAATTTCAAATCTGAAATTACCGGAACTAGGTCATTTTCTTGTCTGTGCAACAAAAGCTAAAGCAATCAAACTATTGAGGTTACTTATTAGTGATCTGCAATTGCAAACATTTCACAATCTTTGTCAGGAATTTGGATTAATTCTACAGGCGTGTAAAGTTGGATCCATAGAAATATTTCAATTGCTTAGGGATATGGGAATGAAACTTGATGATGACGTCTTTTTCAATACAGTATTGGTACCTGCAACAGAACAAAATCAGATATCTTTTCTGTCCCATGTTCTTGAAGAATTTCCAATGGTACTTGGATTAAAGGATCCTGAAGGATTTTCACTCCTACATTTAGGGGCAAAATATGGCTCGCTAGGGATGCTGGAATGTTTTATAGGAAAGGGTTTCAATCCAAACGAACGCTCATACAGAGGTGAGACGGTATTAGACATACTTGCAATGCACGGAAATATTACCTCTGTAAGATGGTTTACTTGCAGATATCCTGAACATACCACAATACTAACCACAACAGGGAAATCTGCCTTACATTACGCAGTCTCCAATAATGACGCTGAAATTATGTTTTATTTTGTTGAAGATGTCAAAATGATACCCCATGAAGAAACGTACAACAAAGAGACCTTGCTTCATCTTGCTTGTGAAAGTGGAAATAGCCTGTTAGTAAGTCACATATTGGATCTTTATCCTGAAATGATGAACTCACAAGATGCCAATGGATGCACAGCCTTTCAGACAGCATGCATACATGGTGATTTAAAAACGATAAAAATTCTATGTGAACATAAGGACTTTAAAGCAGAATTATTAACAACTGGAAAAAACGCCTTGCACTCTGTTTGTAAAAGCAAACAGATAGACACCTTAACGTATTTATTGCATGCATTTCCGGAATTATTGAACGAAAGGTCACGTGAGGGAGGTACTTTACTGCATACTGCGTCTGCTTTCAGTAGCGTGGATATTGTTGATTGTCTGACAAAGCAAGGCTTAAATGTTCAACAACGATCCTCCAGAGGGCGTAATGCCTTGCATTTGGCATGTAGTTCGGGAAATTTTGAAGTTGTACGTTTCCTGACTAAGAAATATCCAGAACTTTTACAAGCAATAGACAATGATGGATACGATGCGATGTTATGCGCAGCTGAGAGCAAATCAATAAAAGTAGTCAAATACCTTATTGATAAGGGATGCTTCAGGAAACAAACTTCATACTCTGGACAGAATATCTTTCATATTTCATGTAGAGAAAGCACTGTTGAAATTGTTAGATACTTATATCAGAAATATCCACACGATTTTGCAGAAGGTGACCAACTAGGAAATCTGCCTTTACACTTCAGTGCAATGAATACTTGTTTGCAAGTTATTCAATTTTGCCTTGGCTTAAATGTCGATCCATACGCTACCTCACTGGACAACAGAACAATTCTTCACCATGCATGCAGTAGCCAAACCACAGGCGTTTTGAAATATGTTTTAGATACTTTTCCCGGTTTAAGACACAGACGAGATATCAATGGCTATAACGTTCTCCATTGTTCTTGTGAAGCCAATAACAAAGAAGCATTTGAATTTCTTTTGAAGGAAGGCTTTGGGATACATTCAAAAACATTTGATGATTTTACGGTTTTAGACGTTGCCTTTCGAAATAGGAGCATGTCTATTGCAATGACCATAATAGAAAAATACAGAAGGGAAAACTGTGATCATTTTATAGACATGGCGTCACATAATATCGCTCAATATAAAAAACAAATTTTATCACGCTTAAGAAAATTTGAATATATCGACTTTGCCGTGTTTCCTCTGAGAAGAGTTGGTACGAAGTATAGAAGTTCGAATGGTTCCAGTTTATTAGACTTAAATTTTACGATCCAACAAAAAAGTGTCTTTCATAAAGAAACACTTGTGAATAAAACATTCAAACATATGCTTGCTCTTTCCAAAAGCGAGGAGGAAATCGATATGACATTTCAAGAATTATTGATTGAAGTGGGACTTACTCAGGCTGAACTTTGGTATATCAATGTAGCATTCCTGTTTCCAGAGCATATGTCTGATGTTTGGATCAGCTCTCTTCTAGAATGTATCAAATCATGCAAATTGAACAGTGTATTAAAGGCAGTCGCTAATGGAATATGCAGAAGATTCACCAATACATTTCGTCGTGTTTTAAATATCCATTCTGTTTGGGCAGGATATGCATATTCCACTCGGAAGGAACAACTGAACAGCTTATTGGACACAATAGTTGTCATAACTAATACAGAAAACACCAATGGACAACTGAGGATAAAGGAATATCTTGGACTTAAAGTTTATTTTAGAAACGTTGATACATTTTCCGATGAAGCCAAAGAAATGATGTCTTATGAAAATGAAAATTTGTCTTCCATACAATTACAACGAGAGGACATTCAAACATTACTATCTACTCATAGCAATATTACATTAATATCAGCTTCATCCATCAAATCAAAAAATTTCAGTAAGCAGCATCCGAAACCACCTATAAAGCAACACACAATAGTCATTTACTGTAGAGTTAAAGGAATTATACCTGTCGGTGAAAAAAGATTTCCTACTGAAATTGTTGGGTATCCTGTGGATGTACGAGAAAGTATTGTAACTTTTGCAGCTGGACATGAAGGTTTAAGGATGGGTGATGAAATAGGACCAACAGAAGAACTTGTTACTGGTACGCTAGGTGGATTTATTGATTTTGACTCAGGGAAAAAAGGTTTCATAACGTGTGCGCATGTGGTGTGTTCCAAATTTTTAAATGATGAAAGTGCACTGGAAAATATTGTCGAACGAAATATTTCTGTAGGCGTTGTAGAAGACAAAGGCAAACGGCGAATTGGAAAAGTAAACAAAGCATGCTTTAATGTGCATTGCATGGAAAAGACCAGTGTTGATGCTGCGCTTATTGAATTGGATGACAGGCTACCTGGAACAGGACAATTTTCACTGAAAGTAAAGACAGAGGATTATAGAAAAGCAGGTTTGAATCTTAAAATATATTATCATATCAGTTAGGTTTGAAAAAAAGTTACTTCATTTAGCTTTGTTGTGAATTCTGTTAAGGTGGCAGAGCCGATTTTTTTATTTATTTATTTATTTTTATTTTTCAGGTTTTCAGCAACACCACAACGTATCATTTTCAAATGGCGAGATCTCGACAGTACCAGATATCAAATTAAAGGTGTTGTTGAAAATCGGTGCTGTTTCCGGTCTTACATGTGGTGTTCTTCATTTTGAACACTCCACAGGGATAATAAGCAACAAACCCCACACTGTTAATATACCTGGGGGTGAATATAAATTGCATGGGCAGATCGAAGTAAAGCCACATGGGTGTGAAAATTTCATCACGAAAGGGGATTCGGGAGCTTTTGTTTTTTCTCTAGAAATGGACGATGCACCAATACTCAAATGTATTGGAATGGTTGAGGCATTTTCAAATCATGGAACATGTCTGGTGACTCCGATTCAAGACGTATTGTCAGCTTTAGACTTAAATATTTACCATCTTACAAAATTTGCCGAGGAACTTCAAGAACATGATAAAGAAGATATTCTATCTTGTATGTTTGATAATCTTCAAACAAGAATGGAATCAATGCAAACTCTTATGTTTGACATGAATTCTAACATACATAAACTTAAAACAGACATGGCGAGCATGCAAGACATGAAAATCAAAGTTGAGAGCACTACGGAAAGTATATCCAAAATTCAGACAGATGTGTCTAACATGCAGAAAGAGATGGTCAGTGTTCAAGATAAATTGGATTTAATCGACAAATCTACCCTTTCTATATCCTCAGATCATCCTCAAATGTGAGATGTAAATGTGCATATCTTTACACAATCGGCAACGTAAAATATGTCAATATATGTATCGTTTAAATATGTAATGATGGCGATCATTTCATCTGAGATTACAGTTGTTGACATTTAGTTAATGTTCATAAATGGAGATGAGTAATATTCAAATTTTCACAATAATATAATCTCACTACTTTTGATTCACTAGAATTCATGGGATTTAATTTTCGTGGGTGCCCCATATCCCGGGAATTTCAAAACGTAACGAAATGCATAACTCCATATCCATGAATTACATCATAACGATAAAATGCTTACAATCCACAACAACTAACCCTTACCAACTTGAGATAATTTCACAGTACTTTCTCTCTCTCTCTCTCTCTCTCTCTCTCTCTCTCTCTCTCTCTCTCTCTCTCTCTGTGTGTTTGTGTGTGTGTACGGTGTCAAACGAGGACACTTTGTCTTTACACACCTTCCAACCGGAGACGTCCCCGGTTGGCAAAATCTCCTACAAATGCTAAATTCGAGATCAGCAACCTAAAGTTACCTGTTTAGGTCGATGCTGAAAATTCCCCAGTTTGGTAAGATAAATCGCCTCTGTGAGTGAATTTTTTTTTTCACATCCTCGTGTCCACGTTTATATAGAGAAAAATCATATCACGTGATTTTAATGACACGATATTTCATTAAATTTATTTTTAAGTTGTTGACATAACAATTCTAATTTAATCGAGACCAAATGTTATTTTTAACTTAAATACTGTACTTATACCCCAGCAAAGAAGTTGTTGGGTATACTGGAGTCAGGTTGTCCGTCCGTCCGTTTGTCTGTCCTTCCTTTTTGGCTCTGTTTATATTTTTATTAATAAGAGTAAGATTAATGAGTCAATAATTACGAAAATAATAAAGCCCTAGATATAAAAATATGTTTTTACCCAAAAAGCAATTTCATTAAGTCCAAAGTAATATATATATATATATATATATATATAGGTATAGGTATAGGGGAGAACACTTTATTATACATACTACAAGAAATCTGACTTTGTATCTTACCTCGTCCCCAACATGACAAAGAAATTGCTATATTTAGTAATAAATAAAGATTTCATACTCGAGTTAGTGATTTTTATCCGCCTGGGAAATAAATAGCTTTTACGCAAGAAAATGTTTATTGATTGCGCTTTCTTAATGTGCTTTATACCATTTTTTGCAATTGGATTTTATCTAGGATGAAAAGTAAAAATGTTAACCCAAACCCCCCCCCCCCCCAAAAAAAAAACAACCCACGCACCATTTGGACAATAGCTTAGACAATTTTCACCGAGTGATATTAAATATTTTTTACTCTGATTTTCTGATATCATTGCAATGTATTGATGGTTTTACTCCACAATGTTTCTCTTAATGAGACAAACAAAATAACATCAAGTAACAATAAGTTTTTACACCTGAAAAACAATTTTATTGGTTCACTTGAAAAGGACCAAGTGCAAAATCGCATTTCCAGGGGAGAAACCTTTATTATACAAGCTACAAGAAATCTTATTATTAATTTTTCCTTATCTTGACAAGACAAAGAAATTGTTATGAGCATAATAAATAAAAAATTCGGAGTTGAATTAGTTATTTTTTATTTATTTGCCTAGGAAATGGAGCTTTTAAACCATGAAATTTTCAGGTTTGAGCTATGTTAATGTGCTTCATACCAATTTCTTTGTATCAATGAGACAAAGAAAGTGGTGCATTGGGATTTTTCAAGGTTGAAAATAAAAATTCCATTCCCCTCAAAAATGTCACTACGTGGGCATTGCCATTTTTCACCGAGTAATGATAATAATATTATTTTTTTTGGCTCTTTTCACTTATTGTAAGGTATTGCTTTTATACTAAAATTTGTCTCTCGATAAAACAAATAAAATGACACCTTGAGCACCCTCAGTGTAGAATAAATGACGTTTTAGATCTGATAAACAAATTCGTAAACTCCCTTTAAATGAGCAAGTCCAAAATCACATTTTCTGAGGGAGAAATCTTTATTTTACATGCTACAGGAAATCTTATCATTTATTTTTCCTTGTCTCGGCAAGATAATGAAATTGCTATAAGCATCTTTTAAATATATAATAAAGAAAATTGGGTTCATCAAGTTAATTTTTATTTACCTGCTTGAGAAAAGTATGCACAAATGCTCAGATGCAGGCACATAAAATTGAGGGCGGGGGTGTTTACCTTTTTATCAATAAACATTATCCGTTATTTTGATACACAGATCAAGATATTTTGAGTGTCTACCCTACACACTATTTTGTAGTAGTAGCGAACGAAAAGAATGTAATTTAAGCGCTTTAAGCGCTTTGTATTAGAAATCGAAAACGAGCTTCAATTACATATTTTATAATTTTCAATTTCCTCGTGAATTATATTTTGTGCAGGGTTGATTAAAATATCTATTATTAGACGTTTACAAGTATCACCATTTTCATTTTTAAAGTAATTGTATCCACATTTTGACAAATGATCCACTAAAATTTGTGATTATTAATGAATTAATTTGCCCCTATTCGCAGTGTAAAATGTGCGTGACGTAAGACTAGAACATTCGGTGTATTCTACTGAAATTGATGATAAGAAACCGTTTGGAAAGGAATTTTTGAACTCTGCTGTAACACAGAATACATTTACAACGATCACAATTTTCATTTTTCAAAGCAATTATATTGTTTCCCTGTTTGGATAAAATTATTTACTAAAAATATGAGTGTAAATCTTGTCCCTGCTTGTAAAAAGTGCGTGGCTTAAGAAAATCAATATATTCTACTAAAATGTGTGTGTGTGAGCATCGAGCTGTTGATTGTATGCATTTCAGATTTACAATCACACGTCTTTTTATACCGTGCATTTATTTTTGTGCTCCCGAAAAAAAATAATTCAGGGGAGTATATATTCGACGATATGTCTGTCAGTCAGTTCAAGCCCATATCTCTTTAAATCTTAATTATAACATCATAATTTTAAAAAAATATTTCTTGGGACAGAGAATTTTAAACCAGAGTTATTTTGGAAATGTCAAGGTCATTCCCAACATACCCTGTGTAGGGAAAACGTTCCTTATTTCAGTAGTTTTTGAACGTATTGGTCATATTTCACACAAATAAGTAACAAGCAAATAGCTTTCAAACAACGGTCACTGACGGTCATTTTGTAAAGTTCAAGGGCACTCAGCATATACCTATATGACAAAAGAACTTACATTTTGTATTTTCAGCAGATATGGTCTTTTTGGACCAAGGTCTCTCAAGTTACGAAATGTCAAGGAACGTACCTTATATAAGGTTTGTTGGTTGTATATCGTTTAACTTCCCGCATGGGAATCTTTCACTCATATAGAAACTTCACCATTGCCCGTGAAGAACTGCAAAATTTAGGCCTATGCTCGGCGCTAACAGTCTCTGAGCATATTGGAATCGCCCGGGATCTTATATATGGAAAACAGTCCTTTTTCAAGTTGTTGAACAAGTATTGGCCATATATCACACAAATAAGAAATAGGCAAATGACTTTCAGATACGGGTCACTCTAATTTTTGAAAGTCAGTGTCACTCAAAAGATGCCTTAAATCTAAAAAAAAAAAAATAATAAACTTCATTTCAATAATATTTTATCAGTTACTGATCGTCTGGACCAAGGTTTTGCAAGATCATTAGAAAGGTCAAGGTCAATCATAACATATATCATATTTAAGGACCCTGTGGGGATCCGGGTTGGAATAGATCCTCAGTACCCCTTGCTTGTCGTAAGAGGTGACTAAATGGGGCGGTCCTTCGGATGAGACCGCAAAAACCGAGGCCCCGTGTCACAGCAGGTGTGGCACGATAAAGATTCCTCCCTGCTCAAAGGCCCTGAGCGCCAAGCATAGGCGTAAATTTTGCAGCCTTTCACCGGCAATGGTGACGTCTCCATATGGGTGAAAAATTCTCGAGCGGGACGTTAAACAATATATAATCAGTCAATCATATTTTAGGAAAAATTCCTTATTTCAACAGTTTTAAACAGGTATTAATCATATATCACACAAATAAGTAACACGTTAATGACTCAGACAAAGGATCTGGGCTACAATATGTTCCGAATATAAGATATGATTTACATAAAAGTTCAATAGCAATGGCTGTGGAATTCATTGAAATTGCAATATGCCTTTTAAGGTCAAGGACACGATTCTTAACTCATTGAAATGCTACGAATTTCGTATAATTTTGTATATATCTAAATCAATGTATGTGATAGTCCATTAAACTTCAATGACTACAATGAGTTTAAAATTTGTCATTTTTTGGCTGTGTTTATCTATTGTTGCTAAACGCGGGTATAAAATTATATATATCGCAATGCCGACTGAGTATTTACGGCTTTGTAATATTTCCGATATACTACTACTTGTGTAGATTTCCTATACTATAAGATATAATCTGGAATTTTTATATTATAGAATGAATTTAATTTGGGGGTATATTATACGAGTATAATCTGGTTTTCAGGCATTCTTGGAAGTATATTGACGCGTTATCTCGTTTATCGTAGTATATTGACGCGTTATCTCGTTCATCGTATACTGATTTTAATAAGTTACTCATATCATAGTTTACAATATCAAAATAGAGCTCACAATAAGAGTGGCCAGTCAACAGGAAATGTTTATTCCTTTTAGATACCCGATCCCTGCTCTGAGTGTTTCCAGAGATGCGTTTTGTCCTATTCTAAATTTTGGATTCCTTGAAGGATTTCTAAGATTGATCGCTATTCACTTTTCACTGAAAGATATCGAACCTGACCATAAGACTGTGCTATGTATTGTGGACTTTCTGTCCTCTATCTGCCTACAAAATTCCAAAATAATACCTAGTCCCATGCTGTTGAAAAGATAATACTGGTTCACAACCATGCAGACTATCTTTGACGTTCTATGTTTGCAACAATAGTGTAATACAGTCTTTGAAATCTGCGTGTCAGTTGAATCTTTTCAAACATTCTCAATAAATTCATCTGTATCACGGAATCCATGAACAACAACATTAGTCCGATGTGCACTGTTCTCTGAAATAGGGCTGACCAACTGTTGTCAAAGAAATATGTCTTTAGTCCTTCATATAAATTGTAGGGAAAGTACATTAGGATATTTCCAATACCTAATGGCATATAGCAAATAGCAAGCAAAATATCATACAGTTCATAAACAATGAACTCAACCATTAGTCTATACAAACTTTTGAAAGGCATCAGTATAACCAGTAAAACAACGTACACAATTTCCCACACTACGAGAATCAAATCACGACACGGAGGGTACACCACACTTCGTACGAATCCAGATGAACTAGGAATGTCAACAAGAATGAAGACGACCATCAGGATAGCTAAGAATAGTTTACTCCTTTCAGCGTAATGTGGTGCCGGTGGACTTCTTCCATTTTCTGTGGGGAAAAATTAAAACATTCATACTATATTATATTAAGATTAGGATTGATGTTAAAATGAATTAAGTAGATATCCACATCATTTTGAATTGTTAGCATAATTTTAACTTTCAGTAGTCAATTATCGCACAAAACACCGTGGTTGGATGATCGCACATTTGCGCATAATTACATTAACATTTCAGACATAATTGCCAGTGTTTAATGAAAATTGCTTCAAAACGTGCTTCAGGAAAGAGGTAATCTATTTTACTATACACTATTTTTTGTCCTGGGGGCCCTTGATTAAAATACATATATTTCCAAATTCCAAATAACACTATATAACTAATAAAATATAGAAAGAAATAGCCTAACAACCAAAATGTTCAAATTCCACATGGATTGGAGTAGGTCTAGTTTTAATTGTTTACATTATAATGTGTTCAGAGCTCGGGTAAGAAATAAAAATTATCTAGATCTTATGAGGCCTATAATTGCATATATATATTTTTTAAAAATGTCAGAGACTTCTAAAGACCGAAATACGTGATCTTAAAGTATTTATCGGGAGTATTGTTATTCACATGGGTCTATTTCTAAATGACATGGACATTTCTCATGGTCGTGGATAGGTGTATTTGTAATTCACGTGGTGGGGGAGGCATAAAAAAATAAAGATCAAGAAGCATTTCTCACCATCGTGAAACCAGTCGCGGTAGCTCAGTGGTTAGAGCATTCGCTTCGTAACTGGGAGGTCGTGAGTTCGAGCTCCACTCGTGCCATGGCCGCGTCAAACCTAGGACGAAAAATAGGTAGTGATTGATCCTTCGCCAAACGCTCGGCATACAGAAGTGAGAATCATGGGTCTTTCGGATATGACCTTAAAAACGGAGGCCCCGTGTCACGGTAAGCGTTGCCACGTTTAAGAACCTTCACTGCTACGGTCCTGAGCGCTAAGCATAGGTCTAAATTTGTTGTACTTCACCTACAACTGGTGACGTCTCAATATGAGTGAACAATTCTCAACGGGACGTAAAACAAACAATCACTATCGCCCTTTAATTGATGAGTGGTTAAGCTTTCACATTTCAGTAAGAGCGTTTCTGTATATCTTTCTAGCCATGAAAATATGGGGCACTCGGTAGAAAACACTTCTATCATATTCCATTCGGATAATAGTACAGTGGTATATGTGATCAACAAGCATACATCCGAAGACCAAAGCCTCATTAAATTAATGGGCTGTCCCATTATTGCATCTCTGAAATTTAATATTCACTTTCACGACGAACGTATTCCTGACCTACTTAACACTGCATCCGATCTTCTGTCTCGTTTACAGATCCAGCAATTCAGATCTCGATGTCCCAATATGAAAGTAATTCCAACAATAAGAGAGCCCTAAAAACTCACTTGTTCCTAAAAGTCTATTCAGATTGATTTTACTACATGTAATATCTAGCACTGTGTTTAACAATTTTAAACTGCTTTAGATGATAGTGTAATTTATGGACTCATTTAATCTTACTTTTTTGTATATGATATGTCTTCTTATTATGATGTAAAGTACTTTTGAACGTGTTTTATACATGAAAAAAGTGGTCAAGAAATTTGGTACATAATAATAATAATAATAATAAAGTCCCTGACTGAGCAATCTTGGCTGTCATAAAACAAATTCACAGCTTACCAACAATTCTTGTGGGATAAGGTTAATCAACACCTAAACCTCTGTCCCCATTCTTAGATCATCTAGTTCTTTAAACTGAGCACAGCGTCTCACTGGGTTTCGCTGCATCGACAGCCCGGACACATATTTCAGCTTTAGGTGTCATCTTTCAGTTGTGGAGGGGATTTTAGATCTTACTTAACACTTCATTGTTAAATAAAAAGCTTCAAGAGTATTTTAAGATAACACCTCAGGATTCAAGATCACACCATGTATATTGTCTAACCTGGTAGCTTCCATTCATCATGACACAAATTCCGCCTTTACCAATGCATTACTGCATGCAATGTACCTCGTCTTCTGTGCATTCCTACGAGTGGTAGAAATTAACAAAAATGGGGAAGTCAACCAACACTTCTTACTGGCTAAACATATCGTTGTCATTCATGCAACTCGGAAATCCTTGTAGCTGACAGTCCCCCATTCCAATCATTCGGTTAGGACCACAACCTTATCTATCCTACCTAACTTAGAAAATCGCTTAATCGGTCCAGTAAATACTATGCATGAATTCATGCGATTAGAAAACATAAGTCTCAAGAGGAATCGTTATTTTTTTTTCGTGGACGGCTCACCGGCTTCCCTTAGTTTTTTCACAGAACAGTTCAGTCATTCCCTTTCTTTCTCCGGGCTGGACACAAAGTTGCTGCTGCAGACATGGGAGACTCAAATATTCAAATTCAAAGCATGGGCAGAAGGAAATCTACAGCCTTTAAAAAATACATAAAGATACCTGTGATAACATTACGACTGATACCAGCGTTCCCACATTAGCCTTCAGTGATGCAGTAATGAGCTTTTTTTGTCCACGAAATCAGGGGTTTCTGGTCAAACATTTATTACGATATTTTTGAGAGATATTAATACATACGTTCAACCTGGCAATGGGCCACTAAACTTTCACTGAACTATGGGGTTAGGGGCTGTTGGTTCAATGAATTGATTTAACTTTACATAATGTTCATGTGTCATATTTTTCAATTATTTATGCTTTTCCACATGTAAACACGTAGGACGCAGTTACCTCTGATAGAGTGATGGATTGGGATTATCAAAACCGTTTTGCAATATTGATGTGTGGCGTGAATTGCCCCATTTCTGACACTATTAAGAATGTGGAATTTCAGATTTTTTCTTTATGGTATTTTAAAATCATTTTGTTAGACTTATTGTTGTCTGTATCTAACTTTTAACACAATTTTTGTACATATCTCATTTTTTGATTAGTTTAGTGTTTTCTTTTTGTAGTTCAATAAACGACCATTCCAAGGTGTGTTGTTGATATTAGGTTAAGTGTGTAAGTACGTATCTTTATACCAGTTCTCCATAAAGCTTGTAACAACTATGTATTTGTTTATAAGGCTCATTATTACAACTGTATTGTAAACGAACTTGACATTAATTTCACATCTAGTAATTGCAATTATACTCCAATTACCCTCTCAAAAGTTGCAATTCTTCAAAATTATGATTAAGTTTTAAACACATTTAATCCCCAGTCTATGGTGTTGATGAATATGAGTCACCATACTTATACTGTATTCCCATACTCAAACAACAAGAAGAAAAACAAAACCCCAAAAAATAAATAAATAAATAAAAACCAAACAAAAAAACCCACAACAAAACCCCCCCAAAAAACAAAAAACCCAACAACAACAACAAAACAATATTAACTGTTATGAAGTGGACACTTCAAACATACTCTGCCACAACATATCTCAGAAGTGGTGTAAATTAAAATCTGGATTATATAACATTCCAAATAACTTTTACTTATTGTTTTCTCAAATCAACAATATTAAAACGAAATATCATGGCTTTACAATACTTTATATGACCATACCTTACGATAAATTAGAGACTTTTTGACATCATCGACCGTTGCTTCTTCGACAGAAGTAGTAAAAAGAATATTCATTTCTAGAGGGCGTTCGTGGTCGAGTGGTTAAAGCATCGCACTCAAAATCACAAGGCCTCTCACCTCTAGTTATTGCGGCTTCGATTCTTGCTCGCGCCGATATATGTGGGAAAGTTTACCAGTTTGCTTTCGGAAGGTCGGTGATCGCTTGCCGAGTACATTGTATCTGGGTTCTCTCTTCCTCCAATAAAAAACTTAACGTCACCAGATAAATGAAAATTTATTGAGTGTGGCGGAAAACAGCAATCAATCATTCAACCATTTCTAGTGATCAGTCATCCAAAGATTATTTTGTTAAACACCATTCTGACTTCACTAAAGTACTCTGAAGTTGATATTAAAGGATGCTAAAGTTTCTCATTGACAATATCTTTGGTGATCAGGTCTTCCAACAGCCTGTTGGTACTTCAGTGGGCATAAGTTGGACGTTTTTGTTAGCTAACTTGTTTTAATATTTATATGAAGCAGAATTCATTCAAATTCTACATGAGAAGAAAAAACGTCTCTTGCTGTGGCCTTCAATTCGACATTTTAGATATATTGGCAACGTTTTATCTATTAAGAATGACAATTCTTATTCATATGTCGATTCTTTATATCCCAGTGAACTTGAAATAAAAGAGTCCACAGAGTCTCCCACATCTGTTTTGTACTTCGATATTGTATTGCAAATATATGCTGACGGCAAACTAACATCTCAACTTTATGACAAACGGGATGATTTCAATTTCCCCATCGTCAACTTCCCTTATCTATGTAGTAATATTCCATTATCACCTGCATATGGTGTTTATATCGCTCAACTAATTGGACATGCAAGAGCTTGTTTTACATGTGATCATTTTTTTAAATCGAGGCAGGACTGACAAACACGTTGATGTCGTAGGAATTTGTACAGTTTCGTCTAGAGTCAACATTTTGCGAATCATATGGTCGTTATAACTATCTAGTTTGCCAGTTCAACCTTCCATGAGGTCAAATGCTGTCTGACGTGTTTCATGCCAATTGTTAGGTCGTTCGTGACACACTGGTTCTGACTGCGGATTGCTCCGGTTACCTGATTAAGATAATAGGGATCGAGGCGGGTCAGAACGGCCGACAGGGAATGCCTACTCCTCCTAGGCACCTGATCCCACCTCTGGTATGTCCAGGGGTCCGTGTTTGCCCATGTCTGATTTGTATTTTCTATACAAATTACGATATTGAGTATTGTTCGTTATCTTAACCCTTTCATCTAGTAGTCAATGAGTATACGTTCTGGGCGATATTGGTCTATTATTATTTTGTCATTATTTATAATGAATTTTAATAGGAAAAATACATCATACGTAAACAAAACTTAATTTACCTCCATTAGGTAACACCTGCCGGACAGCATTGCGGGATATTATCTCTTCTCGACAGAGTGGACATGTGTTATTTCTCCAGGCAGTAATACAGTGGTAGCAAAATATGTGTCTGCATGGTACGCAAAAATATGGATTTCGAATTTCTTCAAAACAAATTGGACAGACGTCCATACCGTTGGATCGTTGTTGATGGAATTATCCGAGATTTTGAGAAGTTGAAGAGAAGTTCTGTTTTAAACGTTAGAAAAGAGTACAATTAGTTAATAATTTAAACAGAACAAAATCATCTTTGTCCGCCAGTCAAATCACTTTTACAATACAGATTATCTACCTCATAAAATTAGCATGGATATCAGTGGTGGATCCAAGACTTCCGAACGGGGGGGGGGTGTAACATATATGTAAACGTCAAGTATTAGCCAAAATAATCAGCCATTTTGGGTGACAGATCTGGAGTTTCCATCTATATATGTCAGTAATGTCTGGTAAAACATGAGGTGGAAGAGCTCTTCGATATGGTCTCTATTACCTAAGTCAATAAAAGCAATTCCAATGTACAAATGTTGAAATTCTATACATAGACGCCACAGAGGATGGTTTCAGAATAATTTCAATAGTTCCTTTTGTTTTTTATCATTAGGTATGCTGAATCAGCATTTTCGTCATGGTTTGCTATCTTTCACTCCTTTTTGAATAATGATAAACAATGTGGACGGATCTACACACAACGGAAAGCCTGAATATGAATAGACCTCGTGCTTTCCTAGTTTTCAAATTGCGTGGCATTATTTGTTCGATCTTTTTAAATCAATCTTTATTATTTAACGGACCCTATGCATGGTTTTTTTTTTACAGTGCATGTTATTTATTCACCGTGATACTGGCAATACCTAAACATTTAAACACTGTTAAAGCTTTGAATTATAAATCATCAAAAACACAATCGGTCAGAGATACCACCTCTGAAAGTAAAATAACAAATCACTACAAATTTTATTGTTATTCAAATTGTTATATTCAACCAAATACGGAAATGTAGATTAGTTTACCGTAAACCGACATTTCGTGCAAACCCTAATTATGTCATTAGTGTATTAAATATACGTCGCAAATGATCCCAAAATTATAGAACACACCTTTTTCCTTTTCTTGGGCTTCACACCGACACTTATTGTAGGTTTAAATTCTTGTTTTTTAGACCGAATTTGGCTTGAAGAAAAATATTGTAAATATCTGTGCTCGTATATATTGGAAATTACTTATGAAAATAAAAAGATTTTTGAAATAATACTGAATTATGCAACTAAAGATGTAACTTCAAAAAAGTGTGATTCCACGCCATTTTAATTTTGATTTAGTTGCTAAATAATCAAACAATTTAGTACACAATAATTTACTACAATACAAATAGAATGCGCTGTTTTGATTTAATTTTACTAATATATATATATATATATATATATATATATATATATATATATATATATATATGCCAATATGTGTTATATTCAATATGTCCAAATCAGAACCGAAATTTCTTCATAAAGTATGTAACGTGTAACAAGAACGTAAAACCAAACATTGTATGAAAAACGGAAACATTTAATTATTTATTTGGAAAATTAGATTTAGATTTAGATGTAGAAATGTCAACTACATGCGTATATAGCTAATGTACAATTGATCAGGATAACCTTAGTGTGTTGGTAAATAAATTACATACGAATTAATAAATATATCTCGAAGACACTCTCTTTCTTTCTAACGTCCATGACGACGAAGGTGTGTTTATGTTTTAAACCAGGGGATAATGCATCCGAATCACGTGATATCATTTTCTCTATAGAGATTAGGTCATCGAGTTCAAGCAGGTTTCATAATAGAGAGGGTCTAGTAAAAGTTTTGCTGCTCTTTTTTCAATATTGGCACAATGGGTTACACTTATTTCCATACGAAATTAATCAATTTTGATAATATACAAAACAATTATTCAATTGTACCCTCTTTATCCCATATATTTCCAGATCTGTAAAATTACGGGCGGGGCCAAATGCCTGTGAGTATGAGGGAACCCATACCTTAAATTCAGAGTTAAATGCCGTTTGTGGCGAATTTTTGCGTAGTGTAACATTCAAATCATAAAAGTACAAATGTCAATAATGTAAATTTTAATATGAAACAAGAAAATGAGGTGGGTTTTTTTTACAAATATATTGGGGGCCGTTAGCATATAGGTATTCAACTTCATCCTTTGTGGCGAAAAAAAGTGGCGTTGTGGCGTGAAGGAGGGGAAGGATTGAATTTAGACCTTTGTATGGCTCTCAACACCATAAGCGTGAATGTTCTGCATTGTGCATATACTAACCGTGATTCAGAATCTGGCGAAGGAGTGATCACAATCAACGTTTGAAGGTCCAAGTAGAACAGGACTCCGGTCTCCAAGCAAACGTTGTAACCAGCTGGCACATCACTACACGTCTTTATGCTAAGAAAGTTTACAAAGTATTATGTTTGAAATCATAACGCATACAATGCCTTCCTTATTACGATAGGCATCATACTTGCAATACCAGCGAGAAAACAGTAACAAATTTGTTACTTAATGCAGTCCAAATATATATTTATATAATCATGTTACAGAAAGCAAGTACTGCAAATTCAGCAGTACTACAATTTTGCCAACTGACTGTTGCCTCCGAGTCTTTGCTTCACTAAGTGTGCGTTGAACTTGATGTTATTTTCCGTTATCAATAGCAGTATTAAGAGATCTCTAGTGTTACAGTCTTTAGTTTCAAATCAAATTTCTCCCGTCGGGATCTGGGTTAGAATAGGTCCTAGTACCCCTTGCTTGTGGTAAGAGGCAACTAAATGGGGCGGTCCTTCGGATGAGACCGCAAAAATCGACACTCCCTTGTCATAGCAGGTGTGGCACGATAACGATCCCTCCCTGTTCAAAGGCCATAAGCGCCAAGCACAGACCTAAATTTTGCAGCCCTTCACCGGCAATGATGATGTCTCCAAATGAGTGAAATATTCTCGAGCGGGACGTTAAACAACATACAACCAACTATAGTACAAATTACTGTGGTCCCAAATCATACCTTCTAGTTTACAGATGTTCTTTACCTTGCGTAAATTACATTACTTCATTGTCTGACCATTATCAACTTTTGTGCTAAGTCATCTCTCTTCATTACGCATGTTTGTTTTCTAACTCTCCGTATAGAACGATCTTTGCTTTGGTTGGTTGATCTGAGCATCCTGCCATTTCATCACGGCAGGCGTTAACGGTCGACAGGGGATGCTTACCCCCACCCTAAGCATCTGTTACTACTTCTGGTATACCCAGGGATCCGTACTTGCCCCACTCTTAATTTTGTATTCCTTATAGGAGTTATGAGATTGATCAATGATCTTCATATTTTCCAATTTGACGAAAAGTCCAGGGTACATAAATTTTACACCTTTGACTGCAATCGGGTTAAAGCTTGATGTATATCGAGACGTAATGAAAAATGGTTTAAAGAAGTACGTCTTAGTATGCCATATTTAGTTCCGCCTTGGGACATTGATCCTTGAGTAGTAAACATCGATGGTGATAATAAATATTCATTTAGTTTAGACAAGAAAAGGGTTTGTTTCCTTTTAACCAACCTGTCGAGACGGGAAGTTGCCTACCTGGATTTTTTCTTACCAAATTTTCGAAAAAAAAGCATTTTAAAATTGGAATTTATTTTATTTCCGGTCCACCTTAGCTTACAAGTAAAAGAAAATGGTATTTCCCGGTGTCATGGAAGCTAGCCTAGCTACTGAGATTAACATTCAAAGAATGCAGTCATCACACTGAGAACTCAGTGATTACATCATTTATTTACTTGAGTACTTTAGATATTTATGGTCAACATCATACAACGGGACCTCCGTTTTTAAGTTCATGTCCGAAAGACCCGTGATTCTCACTTGTAAATGTCGAGCGTTTGGCGAAGGGGCAATCACTATCTATGTTTATGTTTTAGGTTTTGACACAGCCATAATATAAGCGAGGCTCAAGATACCTCACGGTTATAATGGGAACGATCTACCACTTAAAGGAAACTACACCTTGCCGGATCCAAATTCTTAGCTTGTAGGTTTGACACAATGTTCTATACTTTATATGTGATCAACTCTTGCTATTTAGTTGTTAATTTAGGTCCAATTCTTAACGTGGGTAAACCAACCCCCTAAACAATAATAAAAGAAACGTACTTACCTTACGGATTTTTTTTTACCTTTGTAGCAGAAAGCAAACATCTATTTTTATATACCTCTAAACACTACGGAGGATCACGAGTAAAGTCACCTGATCAAATCAGTTGACCTACAATTATTGCAATATCGGGACTTTGAGGAAAATATGGATCTGTAAAAACAAACTAGGTGTTGAACTGGTTTGTTCACACACACACACACACACACACTCTCTCTCTCTCTCTCTGTTTCTTCAAATCACCAGTACCAGAAAAAAATAGGCCGTAGGTTAAATTATCTGAGGATCGATTAACCATGCACAGAGTAAGCACGTCAGTACAATTGATTTCACACTATTTTCTCAGTGATTACGGTATTTACTTAGGTGTATTGAATGCAGATAACGCTGTAATCACTTGTTCGCATTTAAAACTCAGTATAATAAAAAGATTGCGAGAGAGTTTATTTCTAGATCAATAATGGTTATAATTAAATCCTAGTTTACATTTTCAATATGTGTTTATTTTGAGAATAGTTGGATTTTAACTCTAAAATATGTCTTTACATGTCTCAAAATATCCATCTGTCTGAAACTGTTTTTAAAAATGATTAGACACTTATAACAAAAAGGACTGTCGCAATCATGTGATACATGACATTATCATATGAAGTGGAACGGTTACATGATTAAATCCTGTTAAGTCCGGAGGCTTCTCAGTAGATTTGATCATGTACTGACCCTTTCGTAGCCAATTGAAGTTTTAACAAGAGGCACACCGGCCTTAAGGATGTATGGGACTGACGACTTTGAATTACCGCATAACTCCGAATGACGTAAATAAATCCTATGTCGTTCGCTTCTTCAGTATGATTCTGAGTACATTTCGAAGAACATTTGCAATGCAGTTGATTTAATTGATATATTTTACATAATATATGATATATTATCAAATTCAAAATAGAAACAAATCGCGTAAATTTTACGACTTTAATTACTTTTCGGCAGACAATGTAAACAACATGTTGTCGTATGAGACACTTTACTCAATGAAATGCGGGGGAAACCAGAGCGATTCAGCAATTGGGCCAAAAGAAGACGATGGTCAGCGACCTTTCCAAGATACCATGTATGCGCAGATGCAGAACGACTCAACGAGTCACTCAGCTCCACTTGAAATAATCTGTTGAGATGTGTCTTTACACTTACTAAATTAATGACGTATACGCAAGTGTGTCTGATGAGCAAAAAAATGTTTCAGTGCAAATCTAACCAAAAATGCCATGAAAGTCGATGCTTGTAAACAATATTGAACTAGGGGACAGGAGCTTGTCACCTGACTTATATTGTATATTATTCTAAATTATTTAGCATGATTTACAGATTGTATGTATTTTTAGTTTTTTTGTTGTTTGTTCGTCGAGAATTTTTCACTCATATTGAGTCGTCATCAGCTGTAGGTAAAGTACCACAAATTTAGACCTATGCTTAGCGCTCAGGGGCGTAGCAGTAAGGGTTCTTTAACGTGCCAACACCTCCGTTTTTAAGGTCATATCCGAAAGACCCGTGATTCTCGCTTCTAAATGCCGAACGTTTGGCGACGGAGCAATCAATACCTATTTTTCATCTTATGTTTGACGCGGCCATGGCACGAGCGGGACTTGAACTCTCGACCTCCCGGTTACGAAGCGAACGATCTAACCACTGAGCTACCGCGACCGGTCAAATTGTATGTAACAAACGTCTGAGTATGAATATGTTGAAATAGTTTGCATATTTTAAATCTCTATAAATTTTAATATCATTTTAGAAAGAGTGGCTCAGTGGCGGATCTATGGTTTGTCTGTTTTGTTATTGTTTTGGAGTCTTTGGGCTGAAGTGCCTATCATGTAGTTCCGACTTTTAATTTAAATGTCAGCTAAAGATTCAATGATGAAATATAGATATACATGTATCCCTTCATTTTTGTGTTACACATAGCAGCTAGACATAGCAATACTGGCAATGTTGATATAGTTCAAAATGAAGACCTAAATTCACTTATTTTGAAAGGTCCTAAATTCAAAGAACCTTGGTCTTTCAATTGGCGACAGAACTTCATCTCTATTATGAATTTTGACGAATATTATGCCAGACGATGGGCTGAATATGAAAAAAACAACTTGATACCTTGTCAGAATGGATGATAAGTATAAGAAGAATATTCTGTATCAGACTTGTCAGAACAAAAGTACGTATCATTTATCCTTCTGTCTTCTGTGTTGAGTAAATCAAAAGTGATAAAAGAGTTAGATAGGTTATATGAGGAATATGTTTTGGTTCCAGCTGAATGAGCTTGCAAAAGCATATATTTGTTTCCAAGTCTCATTATTACAACTGCACTTTAAACGAACTTACCATTAATTCCACATTTAGTAATCGCACTTATACTCCAATTACCCTCTCAAAATATGAAATGCTTCAAAATTGTCATGAAGTATGGTAATGAAATTACGTATTCTCATGAAGATTTCGGAATCGCTATGTTTATTCAAATACACACAACCAAGTCCAGTATCAATAAACAAAACCTTTAATTTAGAAACAAAGCAAAAATAAAGTAAAAAAAACCAAATACTGTTGGAAAGTAACAAACCTAGAGTAGACTCGAGAGGTATAAATAGTATTTAAGAATATTATACACTTACGCTACTACTCTCCGAGTTTTAAAGAAGATTTACCAAGGAAATATACAATTTTTCAATATACTAGTTATATTTTCCAATATACTATCTCTAAATGGGCATCAATTAGTCTCTGTTCTGGATCCTGCTAATACGGGACGATAATTGAACACCACAGTGACACGACACACGGAACATAATGCTGACTTACACAAATGGATGACCCACAGTCTAACAAGATTAGACAAGTATTTTTCCTGTTCCCAGATATTCCGTCATCTTGTGATTCCAACGGCCACCATATCTTGCGCCATATTGATATGAAGAACCTGGTCCGGTACTCCGTTTCTGGTCTGGTCCCTTGAGATGTTAAGACTGTAACCCCCATCTCCGCCGACAATTTACAGAGTTAACATATAACTTTCCACATAAAAATAGCGTAAGTTCACATAAAAAACCCAGCGTGCATTCTTTTAACAAACACTTGCTACTAAACATAAACGATTCCGCATAATTGTATAAAGTCATATTGAACACAATTTAAGGAATAAAATACATCAGATAAAATTTAAATATCTTGCAAATGGTCTTAGTATTTTAAACTAGGGGAGAATGTAACTGGTCCAACCTCGGGAACACCGAGCCAATGCGTCACTCTTCCTGTATGGACGGGACTAAGGTATTTAAATGAAAACGTGGATACGTCAGCTCAGCCGAGTGAGTGGAAAAAACTGGTTGTGTCAGCATATCAGGTGCGGGAAAAATCAAAACAGAATAATAAATTACTATCAAGTACGTTACAAAAATCATGCTTCAATTTTAAACACATTTAATATCCATGTCAATGGAGTGAATGAATACGAGTTATCGTACCTATACTAGATCCCCAAACTCCACTACAATCCTTACAAAAATACATTGCTGGATCAGGTAAATGTTCTACCAAACCCCTATCTTTCCTCCTCACGACAATATCAACTGTTGTGAAGGACAGACTTCAATCGTACTGTGCCACTACATATACCAGAAGTAATGTAAATCAAATGTGGATTCTTAAAAATTCTATAGATCTTTTAGTAATTTGAAATCACAAACCTTTTCTCAAATTCACCACATTAAACGTATGATTTTACAAATGTTTACACGACCATACTTTACGATAAATTAAAGACTAGACTCTTTGACACCATAGAAAGTTGCTTCGTCAACACAACTGGTAAAAGAATATACACATATATAGTGATCAGGCATCCCAGAAAACTATTTTGTTAATCACCACTCTGACTCCACGCACAATTATTCTGAACTTGATATTAAATAGATGCTAGAGTTCCTCAATGACAATATCTTCGCAGTCTTTAGTGATCAGGTCTTCCAACATTCTCTTGGGAATACCATGGACACTAACTGTGCTCCTTGTTAGCTTACTTCATTAGCATAATTCATTCAAAAGCTTCTACATTAAAATAAAAAAACTGTTGCAGTGGCCTTCAATTCGATATTTAGATATATCGACGACGTTTTGTCTATTAACATTTTCATTCATATGTCGATTCGATATATCCCAACGAGCTTGAAATAAAAGACACCACAGAGTCTTCCACGTCTGCTTCGTACTTAGATATTTTACTATAAGCATTCTGTTTCGCCGTGTTTGGGTTTAAGACAGGAGTGAGTAAATGGGGTCTTAGGGAATACCCACTATCACCAAGAAGCCATCCTCTTCTTGTAGTCTTATTTTCGAACAGTTGACACAATGTAGTGTTCTACCAAGCAAATAACTCATGCGTTGATACTGACCATTTTGCAATCAGATATAGGAATTTTAAATCTGCATGACAGACACCCATACCATTAATCGAATGCACAATTTTGCGGTTAACAAACACATGCTCGTCATAAGATGGGGTCTTAATGACAACACGTGTGCCGTCTTTTGAGCCAATCACGCTCAGAAAACCAGCAAATTTGTAACAATCTACCACCGGAGTATTTATCTCTGCATCTCCTTAAGGCATCATGATGTAGTTAGGTCTCGTGTTTGATCGATTAATTGATTGTTTTCCGCCACACTCAACAATTTTTCAGTTATCTAGTGGCGTCCAGTTTTTATTGGTGGAGGAGAGAACCCCGATACAATGTACTCGAGCAGAGACCACCGACCTTCCGAAAGTAAACTGGCAAACTTTCTCACATATATCGGTGCGAGCGAGATTCGAACCCGCGCCGACTAGAGTTGAGAGGCCTTGAGATTTGAAGCACAATGCTCTAGATACTCGGCCACGGAGTTTGAGAGTAAAGAAGAAACGTTTCTAGCTATTCTGGAAGCACTGGTCGTACTGATGCCGTGGAGATCAGCAGCCACCAACTGGAAATTCCCAGTAACATGAACCCTGTGGGCAGAAATAACTTGCAACCATGTCGGCATTCATTGGAACGTACGAGTGGGTCTTTTCAAATCGTTGTCCATCATTTGGCATAAGTTGATGAGTAAATGACGAGGTAGTCTGAATTCTGAATTCTGAAACTATCTCCACGTCGTTTATTTAATCTTTCTCGTCTAAGCTGTCGACAGCAGAGCAAAATATAGGTCGCAATATTTAGTTTTAACTTAAGACACCTACTTATGTTCAGTTAAGTTACGAAAGGACTTATGGAAATCTTAAGATACAACAGTTTTTGTGAAACGGATAGGAATGAACTTAGGAAAACGTTATGTCTTAAGTTAGATCTTTGTCGTAAGTTAGGTTTGCGAACTGGCCCCTGTTCAAGATATAGGGCTCACGACAGGTGAAATTTCCTCAAAGACACCTGATTGCACCTCTGGTGTGTCTAGGGCGTCCATTTTCGTCCTTTTCTAAATTTTGTATTCGTTATAGGATTCCTTAAATTGATTGCTGTTCGTTATCTTCGCCATTCATTGAAATATATGTAACTGACCATAAGGCTATCTTATTTAATTAAAACAAGTTGTGCACTTTCTAACTGCCCTAAAAATTCTAAACTATCCGAATGCATTCTGAAATAACTATCAAGTAGGCCTTCTTTGACGCTCTATGTTTTCGATGATACTGTTACACAATCTTTGAAATCTGCGTGTCAGTTGAATCTTTTCAAACATTCTCAATAAATTCATCTGTATCACGGAATCCACGAATAACAACATTAGTCCGATGTGCACTGTTCTCTGAAATAGGGCTGACCAACTGTTGTCAAAGAAATATGTCTTTAGTCCTTCATATAAATTGTAGGGAAAGTACATAAGGATATTTCCAATACCTAATGGCATATAGCAAATAGCAAGTAAAATATCATACAGTTCATAAACAATGATCTCAACCATTAGTCTATACAAACTTTTGAAAGGCATCAGTATAACCAGTAAAACAACGTACACAATTTCCCACACTACGAGAATCAAATCACGACACGGAGGGTACACCACACTTCGTAGGAATCCAGATGAACTAGGAATGTCAACAAGAATGAAGACGACCATCAGGATAGCAAAAAATAGTTTACTTCTTTCGGCGTAATGTGTTGTATCTACTCTATTCCCTGTGAAATAAATCAATAAAAGTGCTCATATGATAAGATTACACGCATCGTTTAGTAGAATTCTTCACGTTATAGAAAATCGCATTCAAAATATTTAATGACCGTTTTATTTGTACAGTGTATTTGAGAATAGAATACCTCTCTCGTTTTGAGACGCCACCAGCACTAATGTACTCAAAATGCAGACCTATGCATGATATTTTCATTTAAGCACCGAGCGTTTGGTTACCTAATTTTATTTTATGCCCCCTCCCCAATACACGAAACCTATGGTTTCCATGCTGCGGAAGCTATGTAAACTATGTGTAAAGGTAAGGAAATAAATGGTTTCCGCAGGGTTTCAGTTTGGAAACTCAAGTTTATATGGGTTTACGGAGTGAGTAAACTTAGGCCGTCCCCGATTCCAGGTGGTTTACGCAGCGGAACCTTGTTGAAACCTAAGGTTTCCGCACTGCTGAAACTAGTATCCACCCCAGGTTTACGCAAGGTTACGCACTACTGAAACTACTTTTACAACCTAGGTTTATGCAGTGCAGAAACTTGTTAATATGAAGGACTTAACCTTCTCCATTAAAAAAAGAAGAAACATATTGTTTTGCATCTTTCAATGTACAGACCAAGTCCTGCCCCCTAGACATATTTCGCCTAAGTATATTAAGTTTAGGGTCAGTTTGTTGGTCAGTAGAGCTAAAGGCTTAATGTCTAAAGAACACTTTGCCTAACAGTTACTAAACTTTATGCAGTGGTTGCCTTAAGATAGTTGATGATCCCTATACATTTCACGTCAAGGTCCAAACTGAATATAGTAAGATAACGGTCCGCTAAATATCTGAAGAATGTTTTGCTTGACAGACTTCAAATATTGTATACTGGTTCTACTTAAGGAGTAGATGACCCGTGTTGATATTGAGATCACAAAGTCAAGAGTCAAATTGGACATCACGAATGTCCTCTTAATATCTTGAGAGCCGTTTGCCTGACAGATATAAAATTTGGTAGACAAACTTCTCGTCAACAGTAGATGGTCCCTATTGATTTTGAGGTCAAGAGTCAAACTCGACCACTAAGACATTGCCTGTTCAATATCTTGAGAACCCTTTGTTTGGCAGACATCAAACATGTTTCATTGATTTTACATAAGGAGTAGAGTACGCCAATCGATTTTTAGGTCAGAAGGTTACAGGTTGAACTTTCCTGGACATACGATATTGTCCACTCAATATCTAAAGAATTCTGCATGTCAGTTACTAAACTTGGCACATTGGTTGCTCCTAGAAAGTAGATGACCTCTATTCTGTTTCAGGTCATAACGTCATAGTTTAAACTGGATATAATACGCTATGTTATGCCCAATATCTTTAATTGATAGATATCGAGTTTGGCACACTGGACCTACCTAAGGAATAGATTACCTGTATCAATTTTGAGGTCACAAGGTTTAGTTGGTAATATCTGCTCAGTCTCTCTCGAGATAAAACTTATAACAATGGTTACCCCTGTCTAGTACATGACCCATATTTGTCACTAACTAGACTTATTCTAAATGAAAGGTTGATCCTTTTTCAATATAGCCACACGGAGAGACATTGGCCATTGTACTCTGGGTTCGAACCCACGACGTCCCAGTGACAAAATGAACGCCTACTGGTTCCGTAGAAACCATCGTGAAAGCGTATAATTATATATCCGACATTTCTAGCATAAATGCCAGTTTTTTCCAGGTCTGATAAGTAGTATTTCAAGATATCTATATTTGATATTAATATGGTTGTCTTTCTAATAATTCTAATTCACAATGCGTAAGTTTAAAGATGCGTCAGAGTTAATCAATTCTAAACTCTGGTACTCCTTGTAGCGCGGAAATGATTTCTTTGCACGTAGGGTGGGGCAAGATGAGTAACTCGAGTTTCTCCAAAGCAGTTTTATCACCGTAGCTCAATTAATACACAACCGGTCGCGGTAGCTCAGTGGTTAAGGTGGTCTACACTGATTGTACCTGTATCATGATTTATCACACTTTCCAATGTCGAATCATTAGAGTATATATAGGTGCAATCGCTAATTATGTTTCAGGTGTATTAAGAGTATTTTAAGCTGTTAACAGTTTTAAAAGTTCATATGATGTTGTTTTGTTTTCAATTTTCTAATGTATTTTAAACGGAACATCAGCAAAAATAAATTACCTGCATTATAAACCCGCTGGACACGGTTGTAGGATATAACCTCTTCTCGACAGAGGGGGCATGTGCCATCTTCCCAGGCAGAAATGCAATGATAGCAAAGTATATGTCTGCACGGTGCGCAAAAATAGGGATTGTGTATTTCTCCAAAACAAACAGGACAGATATCCATGTCGTTGATTCTATTGCTGTAAATTTTAAATAGGTACCCATTAATCGCCGGTCAAGTCACCTTTGCAATACTTTTTTTACTAACCTCTATAATCGTTGTCTGAATTATGAGATACTTTTCTGTAATGTTCAATTAAATAAAATGCAAAGTAATCCAGTATCCTTAGATTTTAATTAGACTAGTCCTATATCAATTCCCACATCTACTTTACGAACTGAATAATGTATAAATGTTTTTAAAGTGATATTTCATATTTTCACTTTACATTTGTAAATTATTAGAACGTTGGTTTTTTTTCAATGGGAATATTTGTAAATGTTTGTGTTTACTAAATGTTTTGTAGCAATTCTATATTGACTGATTACATATTGTTTAACGTCTTGCTCAAGACTTTTTTACTCGTATGGAGACCTCACCATTGCCAGTGAAGGGATGCAAAATTTAGGCCTTGCTTGGCGGTTACGGCCTTTAAGCAGGGAGGGATCTTTATCGTGCCACACCTGGTGTGACACGGGGCCTCGGTTTTTTCGGTATCTTCCGAAGGACCGCCCCATTTAGTCGTCTCTTACGACGAGCAAGGTGTATTGAAGATCTATTCTAACAAAGCGGATCACCATGGGGAGCGATTCTCTCTCTCTCTCTCTCTCTCTCTCTCTCTCTCTCTCTCTCTCTCTCTCTCTGCAATTCTATATTAAAAATGCGCCGTCATTTGAATTTTGCATACCACTCGATACATTTACAAAAAGAAACACCAAAATTTGAATTATGGAATATGAATGTAAGGGAAGTAAATTCTAGCTTCGTTGTACTATGGAAAACATGATCACAATGAAATAATTGTGTAACTGATGCAACCTCTCTGTGTTAATACCCACATAAACGGTTGTACAACCTCTCTGTATTAATACCCACATAAACGGTTGTACAACCTCTCTGTGTTAATACGCACATAAACGGTTGTACAACCTCTCTGTGTTAATACCCACATAAACGGTTGTACAACCTCTCCGTGTTAATACCCACATAAACGGTTGTACAACCTCTCTGTGTTAATACCCACATAAACGGTTGTACAACCTCTCTGTGTTAATACCCACATAAACAACAACCATTTATAGGCATACCTTTTGCAGCTTTCACCGGCAATGATGACGTCTGCATATGAGTAACACATTCTCGAGATGATGTAAAACAACATACAATCAATCAAACACATAAATAACAAAGAGGTATACTATCGTAAGAAATAACGTGTGGTAAAATTTGAACTGGGCATTGAGAGTACATACATGCATAAGGCTTTAAGACTGCTGTGGGTTGGTTGGTTAGTTGTATATTGTTTAAAGAGACAATACAACTCATTTTGCTCAAAAATCGTAGCATTGCAATTTGCCAGAGCGTTCTCTAATATTTTGCATAGTTAAATGTAGAAACGTTGTAAAAATAACATCCTTCTAAAGTCAAAAAGTCTCGTTTAAATGCAAAAATCAATACTTTTTAAAGGCCCTTTTTAACAACATTGAGACTTTCTCTTTCGGTCTTCGGACGCACGCTCACGGACAGTAAACAACCCAGTGAGTAGAAGCGTACAATGGCTAAACCCACAATTTTGACAGATTATGCGAGACAAGGGTTAAAATAGAACGAGATGTAACTCGTATGCAAACTACAATTTACGTAGGGATATTACTATGATCCTCTAACTAGTAGACACACACACAGGGGTTTGAAAATAAGTGCTATTTTTATCAAAACACGTGACGTGTTTTTAAATAATCATTAGATAATAAGGACGTGAAAGGTTTTCCGTTATTATAATGATTTGTAATTACTTAATCATAAGAAGCAGGAAATAATCCCATACTCCAGTAGCGAGTGTAGACCCTTTTAAGGGGTATTTAAATAAGTATTTACACAACACGTGTGTTGCCATACTGAATTACGTGATGTAAAATGTCCGATTCACATGAAGAGACCATTGAATTCCGGATGATCCTTAAAGCGCAGTTGAGAGCAAAATTATGCATTCCTAATGTTTAAAATTGGCATTATCGTTATGATTTTTATTATTTTATCGATAAGTGTTTTTAAAAAACCCACTCGATTAAAATATAGAAAATGAACTGTAGTGACTCTTTAACGTCCCGTTCGAGAATCTTTCACTCGTATGGAAACGTCGTCATTGCAGGTGAAGGGCTGCAAGCCCTTCAAACATGGAGGGACCCACACCCGTGTGACAGGGGCCAAGGTATTTACAGCCTCATCCAATCCAGGCGTCAAAACAAAGAAATCTTGCAACAAGCAAGGGGTCTTGACAACATATTATAACACGGATCCCCACAGGATAGGAATGCTGTAAAGGCGTGTTTATGGCGCGAAGACGCTCGCGCCGATAAATGGGAGAAAGTTTGCCAGGTTATTTTCCGAAGGTCTAGGTGGCGCCTTTTCGAGTACATTGCATCTGGGTTGCCCACCAATAAAAAACTGGCCGCCACCAGATAACGGAAAATCAATCAATAGTGTGAAGAATGAAATAAATGCCATTACATATTTTCAATTGATTCGAGCCAATGTAATGTATGTTTTATATTGAACATTTGTTGCTTTTTCAGTTTTGTTTAATAAGCGTACAAGAATAATAAGGACAACAGCAGTATAAGTTGTGCAGACATCGTTCTATATTTAGCACACTTCCTCAATCGATCGGTATTTTAATACTTCACTAACAAAACGAACTGTTGTGGATATACATTGTAAAGGGGCTCTTAACATTTAAAAATTCGTTCATGACGTTTTCAAAAAATGTCCAAATCTATGTACATGACATTTATAAACTGAAAAATGATAAAATATTCAAGGAGTTACGTAATTTCAAATGAAATAAAATTAGATAAAGTAAGATAATTCAATGGGACAAGGCAAATTCATTATATCAATCATGAAAATATCCAGAAACTGACGCTATTTCTGATATGTTTTTAACATATTCCAGTAGTATGTGTCTAGACAATTACAGGATTATCGAGGTGAAAAGTTCTCCCCGAATGAAGGATTATCTTTTAAAAAACAGATTTATCCATCATATTTGTTAACAACACATGTAATAATGTATCTACTCATGTAATTTTTCAGATATGCTAATTCAGTATATACATATGGCTACATAAACAGCAATACAGTCCTTACTGTTGTTCCTCGTATTTTGGGACAGCGAATTACTCCGGGTTCCCCAAGCCGCCGGATATTACGTCAACTGAATGATCTTCAATATTCGATCACAAAATGTTTTGTGATATTATGAATGAATGTGACCTTTGAATGCAATTCAAGGATAAAACGGTTTTCAATTTTAAAACGTAAAGGTGTGAATTGATTTCCATTATACGAATATTTTTGGTATAGGTAATTATCTAAAGTCAGCTTTTAGCAACACGATCGTGAGTGTATAGGGATAAACGTCTGCCAATGTTTTGCCGCAAATATATACACTCTTTGTAAAATAACGAAATCAATAATTATTTATTGATGTTGATCCTATATGCGAGAAAAAAAATCTAGATAAGCTGCCAAGAACTAAGTTGATGTTACAGGGGTCTCTCCTTTAACGACAGCATTTCACAAATGGTATGACGTCATAGTATTACAAAATTCCTTTGGGTCGAATACCGCCAGACCTGTTCTATACAAATTGTTGAACTGTTCTTTTCAAAATATTTTGCCTATGGATTACCCCGTTTGCCTGATTTAAGATGCACGCCTCATGGCGGTTGTGAATAATTAATAGGGGATGCTTACTCCTCCAAGGCACCTGATTCCACCTCTGGTATTTCCATGGGTCCGTGTGTGTCCTTTCTTCTTGATAGAGTATAATATGAAATTAATCACTGTTCGTAGCTTTTACTTTTTTCCCCTTATCACACCAAGACCATTTGAGATATTACTACGAGGGCGAGTCAATAAGTAACCAACCTAATTTATTTTCAATTGACTGAGACGGTCACAATTTTCATGCCTTGTTTCAATACATGTTTTATACCTGGATACAAAATTGCACGCGTATCGAGCCATTATTTAATACGATACTGAATGTCAAACATGGCAACGGCATGCTTTTCATCTAATGTTGGGTACTTGTATTTAAAAGGTAGAACGTCTTTAGAAGATGAAGCCAGGTCTGGACGTCCAATGGATGCCACTGAGAAGAAAATGTGTAACAAAGTCCGGGATCTGGTATACTCTTATAGGATAATTCAGGTGGAAGAATTGGCGCAGGCATTTGGCATTTCATATTGTAGCGTTTTAGTCCAGTCAATTTACGATTTCGCATGCAACTAATTGCAAAAGAAATAATTTTTTTTTGCAAAGTATTCCTTAGTATCAGTAAAACAACATATAAAAATCTAATTTTATCTAATGTGCAGAAATAATATATTTTGATGCATCAATATTTCAACAATCTTTTGTGATAGTTTAGGTATGCGGAAGTTAGCAGCCCGATGGGTCCTCAAATCCCTTAGCGATGATCAAATGACAACCAGAGCATCGGTATGCAGCGTCTTGTTGAAGTGTATTAGGTCAAAAGATGAATTTCATTGGTCTGGTGGCTGTAGATGAGACTTGGGTTCATTATTATGAGCCAGAGAATAAAGCTCAGAGTCTTCAGTGGATAGAGCCGGGGTTCCCCGAGGCCAATGAAGTTCAAGACACAACCATCTGCCGACAAGGTGTTGGCCACTGTATGTTGGGACGCAAAGGGCGTTATTATGTCGGACCTTATACTCAAGAGAAGTAAAATAACTGGAGTGTACGATGCAAACTTGTTAGACCAGCTGACATCCTGCCTATACGCCTGACCTAGCTCCTAGCGACTTCTTTCTATTTCCATACTTAATAAAGGATATATCCGTGGATATCATTTCTGGTTTGACAAAGAAGCCGTGACGACAGTTGAGAAGTAGGTCAATGGAAAGGGCAATAACCTTGAAAAAGAGATGGATCTCAACCGGAAATAAGTTAGGCTGGTTACGTATTGACCCGTCCTCGCAGTTGTGCGAATCCGCAAAAATAGACTTGAATCCACAAAACACTGTTAACCTTTTTTTTTATTTCATATAAATGCAATACAAATTGACAACTATAATGTTTATTGCATTTCAGAGTCAATATCCTAATATTAACAATAACTTCAATCTCCAGTTAGGCAGTTATATTGCATTACTTTTTGGGGAAATCATGGAAAATACATTAAACGTTAATCCCACAAAAACGTATGTTCATTTTGAAAGCCCATATCAAAACAGACCGCGTTCTTGCGGGGCTTCATTAATCATATTCTTTTGAACAAAACTGATGTGTGCAAATAGGAATATTACGCGTAATTGACAGGATCTATCCAATTCACAACAATAATAAAGATATTTGAATTGATCACCGGTATGTAAATATGTGCAGTGGAGTGAATGTCGATTACCTTGACGCTACCAAGGTATTTAAAACATGGAGTCATGGTTACGCAATATATCAATGGTTCAAATCTTGCACTGCATGACCTTAAATTGAGAAGGGACATACATTAAAGAAGATATTCAGTATGCATTGTACGCCCTTGCAACTGGTAATAATAATAATAATAATAATAACCCTTATTTACCCAGGATAACATAATTAGCATACAACTAGTTTTCATTGTGGTCCTGCGTTAAAACATATATACAAACATAGAATTAGTTTTAGTTTTAATATATATATATATATATATATATATATATATATATATATATATATATATATATCTGTGTGTGTGTGTGTGTGTGTGTGTGTGTGTGTGTGTGTTCAGTACACGTGGACATGATTATATAAATAAGAAATAAAAGAGACATTGCAGAGAAAACAACATAATACAATAGTTATAAACCTCAGTGTATTTTCTAAACATGGTATGAAATTATACAGGGCACGGATAGAAAGAAAACGTAACATACGACGTGCACAATGACAGCTTTTTCTAAGAATTTCATCTAAAATATTATATGAGATACATAGATTTGAAACCACCTATTGAATAAGACTTTCGAACATTTTGTGACAGTTTGTTCCAAACAAATGTACATGAATAACTAAATGAACGTTTAAAATTTTCACTTTTAACCCTCGGTAAATAAAGTAAATTTGTTAATTTATTAACTTAAACATATACCTTACTAATATTCCCAACATGGATTTCTATTGATTTATACATGTAAAAATCAATATGGTATGAAGTAGGTGACGTTGAAAATTTTAATTTGGAGTGGTATGGTCTTGCAGTCAGAAACGACTCTACACAGCGTATGCAAGTAATCGATCAATATAGCTGGAAACATTCATAATGTGTGTAACACTGTGCACTGATATTTTAGATAAAATATCTAAGTACGAAGGAGATGTGGAAGACTCTGTGTTGCCTTTTATTTCAAGTTCACTGGTATATATGAAATCGACAAATGAGTGAAAATGATCATTGTTAATAGATAAAATGCCGTTGATATATGACGGCCACAGCAATAGATATTTTTCTTTTCCTGTAGAAGCTTTTAAATGAATTCGGATTTATATATAACAACAGGTCAGCTAACAAAGTCAAACAAACGCAGGTTTATGTATGAGTTGAAAAACAGTCACTGGATGAAAACTTACTATTACTCAACCAATTCAATAAAGATATGCAAGGAAACGTAAGGTGGCTCGATATTTAAGAGTGTACAAAGCAAAACGAATACTGAATATTGATAAATCGAATAGATACATCTAGAATTAATTTCATTTACAATAACTGATACGTGTGTCTCTTCATCATCGAGACACAATCTTGTTAATGTCTTTAATGTGATTGGAGGAACGTATTATAAATCGTCAGGAGTTGGTATGTATTCCCGCCAAATGAATATTTACAATATGTAACTTTTCATTATCAATATTCTTATTGAATATTTAACCTGAAAATTTCAAAAAAAGAAAAGCAAAATTATGAATATAAAGAATTAATATTTACTTCACTGATTATACAACTTATACTATGTTACCAATATTTCATACTACTTATACAAAAACCTAAATATTTTCTCGTCTATGCAAAAGCTAAGAGAGCAATGAAACAGAAGGCCTCTGAGTTACATAGAACAAATCTATAGAAAGCAATGGAAGAGAAAGAACACACAACATGACACTACACGTTCCTCGACCTTATGAAGACCTTATGTCGGTCACCTCGAGCGGGTTGCTATAAAAAGACTATTGGATCGGGAGCGTATCGACACCAAAGCCAAGTCAGTTTGCAAATGAAGGTTCTGATTACGACTGTACTACGATGCTTCTACGTCGAACGTGGTTCTGACGCTTTTTTCACTACGATTAAATACACACAAATGCCAATCAACGGCCGATTTTACTGGTTGCCACTTGGGCATACAAGATCATGTTATGATGTTACACATACATAGAAGACTGTACGACAATCTCGGTACAATGTTGCCGGTCATATCATGCTTATGGTACCCTTCTTGTATATAATGAACTTAGGGGATCTTGGTTGAATCGCAGTGGTAGAGTGTGACTAAAATGACCCGAGTAAGACTTTCCGACTGTACTGCGCATTTAATATGACCTTAAAACTTCCTCATAGCTTCCACTCAGCTGTTAATTAGACTTTACATAGCTTCTTCGTACACACGATCCCTCTACATGTTCAAAACAAGCGAGGTAAGAGGAGCACTTCCCAATTACAAAGATCTTATCCCGTTGAATAGTTCACCACGTTTCTCTCGTAATTCACCACGTTTCTCTCGTAATTCACCACGTTGTCGGCCACGCTTTGATCCTAGTAGCAGCAGTAGATTTTCTCGGGGGTGTGATTGGGGGTAAGGTTGTAGTGCAGAGAGAACTTGGGGTTCAATAATGCTGTATTTACAATGAATAAAATCTTTGAGAGTATGAACTATTACTAATGACATAGAAGATAAACATATATAGCCGCACTCATAGCGAACATTGGATATACCTATTTCATTTTCTTATCAAACCAATTCTCATGTATTGTCTTAATTTAATTCGCATTAAGAGAAAACATATTTGCAGTATGGCAGTGATTGGAATTAGATATATGAATATATTTATTTCTCCTAGAAATGAAATATTTGCGATGCAAAGAGCCAAATTCACAGCATAGAACAGAACGAAATACCATGTATATAAATGTTTCTTCTTCCAAAGAAATCGGAAATTCCATTCGTAGCAATAGAAAAGGTTTGCAAAGATACTCATTAAGCTACTGATAATGAAGAGGGAACGAATGCTTTTATCGTTTAAATTAGTCTTTCGGAAACAAGACATGGCGAGAATGGACCACAGTACAGCGTACAGTGTCATAACGTATACAAAGACCTTTAGACCATAGGCATTTGCAAACGTAGCATATATGACACACCGTGGAAGAAACTCCATTGCTCTTCCAATGAATACCACTACACAGTAAAAATACCAGTGTCCTTTGTTTTGTTTATAATTTTCCCAGTAGTATTCCTTATTAACCCCTCCATTTACTACACTTCTAATCACTTTTCTTGTATCTTCCTCTCTGTCTAAGGTTAATGTAACAGACGTAATAGAAAATAACACCGACATGGTGGAGATGCCCAAAGACCACCACTGTAAGCTTTGAATACCTAGAAAAAACATTGTTTTCGTGTTGTTTAATTTGCGATAAAGCCAAGGTTCGTAGTTCAAAGCGTTACTGTCAAGTAAATAGCCAAATAATGTGTTAAATATTCTAAAAAACTGAAAATAAATATCGGAATATTTCCCGGTATCATATCTGTACAGCGTGTTTTATTTTATTCATGTTACGTCTAGGTTTTTTAATTTTATTTTTATTATTGATAATTTTTTTTATTAAATGAAACAAGTCTTACTTTGATATAATGTTTGAATCTCTGTGAGAATTATGTCATACTCAAAAATAAGTTGAGGGATCCCTTCTATGCAAACCTCTACCAACTGCAGAAAAGTAAGAGCTTGAAAGTACCAGTGTTTGTACCAAGACGGTTCTCCATTATTGACTATCCAACCATAACTGCAATTTTAAAAACAAACGTTTAAAACTACATGTAATACAAACAACTGCATGTCTTTGAGACGAAGATCTACATAACAAATATGATTTAGTGTCCCACATCAAGATTGAAAGAACATTATATCATTTAGTGGTGTTATACATACTATGTATTACAACATAAATGGATCAACTACAAATCAAATACTTACATTAAGGCTTTGGCAATAGGTGACGTTATAAATACAAGGAAGACAAAATAACAGGACATCTTTGTATGTGTTGATGCTAGGTAAAGAATAATTACTATAGAGACCAATGCGGATGCTGTTCCTGGCGCTATCGACAAAGAGAAGTATTTGATTTCTCCCTTGACGAAATAGTTAGATGATAGTACTACATCAGCACAGCAGTCATACAAGTATAAAGACATTAAACAAAAGAAGAAGATTTGCAATAAAATGTGACAATCTGAATTTTTGTTTCCTTCTGAATCGGTATCTTGGTTCGTTCTGGATACTAGAAATCTATCGATTTGTTGACCTGTGTCCGATCTGTTTCTAGACGATGATGCATCAACATTTACCGGAAGTGACATCATATGCCCCATTCGTTCATGTTGTGGTATTCCACGTTGTATTTGATGAATTAATCCTGTACCCTGGAATCGCGGTGACAAGGAATGGTTGACTACTGAAACAGTATTATGAGTAAAATTTCCTTCATTCAAATGAGTGTGACTTAATACTGTAGTCTGGATTCCTGAAAGACAAAAAACTCCTGCAGTATCCCCCAACCTTCCTTTAATTCTCTGGAAATCAATAGATCGTGACTCATTACGTTCTGGCATGATTGGTGAGGGGTAGATTGTAGTTCTTTGGTTTCCATCTATATCCATTTCTAACCATCGCTGAAGGCTTTCTCGAAAACGTCTTTGGAGACCACAAAGAGCTGCAGCAAACAACACAGCTGCTATCAAATACCCCACTTTGTATAGAAACGATTCTGAAAAGAAAACGATTAATACATCATGTTACGCTGACCCCGGTTTGATGGTGTAAGTGAATCTAAAGTGTAGCAGCTTGTTAATTTGACATGCAGTCTTCGTGTTCTTGAGAATTTAAAAATATATTCGCAGCTGTATCGCGCGGAGGGAAATGTCATAATATTTGGATGGTTAGCTATATATTGTTTAATTCAGATTTCTTTCAGATAGTTCTTACAACAAGCACTTTTTTCTCCACTAATTCTAAGTAAACTTAGCAGTCTTATGGTAATGGGCTTTCAAGTTTGTTCGAAGGTATGGTTATGTATTTTTTTTTCAAAAGTATACAATTAGAAAATAGATACAAATGGGATGTGTTTATCCACACAATCTTCTCTTGGACCACTGGATTTATAATTCGAGAAACTATGCATAAGTATCACCAACTTATAGATTTGATGTGCTGTTGTTCAAAATGTTAGCTCATGAGTTCACATTGAGGGAGCACTGAAACATTTATTGGAATATATAAGGAAATTTTCTTTGAAATAACAAAACTACAGTATATTATTAAAAGGAAATGAACAACACCCCCATGTAGAGTCAGTAAAATCAAATTAACTTCCCTTATGTTTTCATTGATGTATATTGTATATCAATTTGAAATATATCAGAATGAATCGTTTCTTAAAATGGACTACCTCTCGGCTCTAGTCGGCGCGGGTTCGAATCTCGCTCGCGCCAATGTATGTGAGAACGTTTTCCATTTTACTTTCAGAAAGTCGTCGATAGTCTCTTACCGGGTACATTGTATTTGGGTTCTCTCTTCCAACAATAAAAACTGGACGCCACCAGATAACTCAAAAATTGTTGAGTGTTGCAGCAGTGTAGCCCACGAGCCTGTTAGTTCAAATTATTTAGTATTCTCCATGCATGACTTTCAACTCAGGCGAGCTAAAATATCATGCAATCATGCATGTGATCCTATCTACCAATTCATGATACAATAGAATGATGAAGATTACATTCACGTCATTTGATGTTTGATGATTAAATATTTTTATTCCTTTTTTTAGCTATAAGACAAATACAAAACCAATAATTATATTGCTTTTGAGGAGTAAAGGGCTCCTTAAACACAGATCAGATAGTAAGTAACCACCAATCGCTTGCAGTGCATTGGCATGGGTGTCCCATTTATCTTATCTACTGAATAAAATAGAAAAAAAAAGTACGTGCAAAGGTATGGCAAATTTCACAGATAGATATCACCAATGCATCTGTCATGTTTACTTTCAGTCCTGTTGGTCTACTATGTAAACATTTGTCATTGGTTTCCTGTGTGAAAAATAGTCGTTGAAAATTCGACATACATCAAGTTACCAAATATTAATCTGTACGTTACTTGCACACTTATCAAAAAATAATACATTCACTGGACGCTCTGTGCAGTACTTTCATTATTTTATATATATTCCTATTCTTTCAAATGAATTCTTGTTGTGCATTATGTTTTAACTTCACAACTCTACTAATATCTTTTGCTCAAAATCTGCGATAATTTATTTACAACCATTATAGCATAATTTGTCACTCACATGTGTAACTACTGTTGCTACATTTCATTTTCAGATAACATTCTTTTTACCAGCATGTAGTAACAGCTACATACACTTCTTGGCATACCATTGTATGTTATGCCCTGAACATCTGCAAAATCCGATGCCTTAAAACTGGATTCACATGTATGCATTTTATACAGTTAACTCACTTCAAATTGTGTCCCGCGGGAATCCGGATTAGAATAAAAGCTCAGTACCCCTTGCTTCGTCCTTCGGATAAGACCTTACCGGTCGCGGTAGCTCAGTGGTTAGAGCGTTCGCTTCGTAACCGGGAGGTCGTGAGTTCGAGCCCCGCTCGTGCCATGGCCGCGTCAAACCTAAGACGAAAAATAGGTAGTGATTGCTCCTTCGCTAAACGCTCGGCATTTAGAAGTGAGAATCACGGGTCTTTCGGGTATGACCTTAAAAACGGAGGTCCCGTGTCACGGTAGGCGTTGGCACGTTAGAGAACCCTCATTGCTACGGCCCTGAGCGCTAAGAATAGGTCTAAATTCTTAGTACTTCACCTACAGCTGGTGACGTCTCAATATGAGTGAAAAATACTCGACGGGACGTAAATCACTCATATTGAGACTGGTAATGGTGACGTCTCACATAAATGCCAGATTCTTCAGCAGGACATTAAACAATATTCAACCCTACAATCTAGCGCAGTCCACGCTGTCAAACGTTTATTAATTATTATGTTCATAATTTATATATATATATATATATGCTTACTCATCACTTTCGATCCGTAACATAATTGCATTAAATGCAGTTATATTAAATCGAACCTTGTATGCTTGATATATTCGGAGGGGTGTGATAAAATTTCAGATGGATTGGATAGTATCTGTATTATATTTGAAAATGGATTTAATATACATTGGCATACAGTTCGTTAGAATAAATTTATGGTAAACCAAAGGCACTTAGGGCATGGATCATGCATCCACCTTTTTTTTTCTGGTCTAGGATTAAACTTTAATTTTTTACTTATGTTTTGTGAATATCCAAAAAGATTGTTTTTGTCTCTATTAAAAATTTCGTTATCAGTGATTATATTTCTTCTCACAATCACTGCTGAAAACGTAATTTCCACTACATGTAATAGATAATAGAGACGAAATATATTGAATAAGTTTATAGATCCCAAATTAGAAAATATACCGGTCGCGGTAGCTCAGTGGTTAGAGCGTTCGCTTCGTAACCGGGAGGTCGTGAGTTCGAGCCCCGCTCGTGCCATGGCCGCGTCAAACCTAAGACGAAAAATAGGTAGTGATTGCTTCTTCGCCAAACGCTCGGCATTTAGAAGTGAGAATCACGGGTCTTTCGGATGTGACCTTAAAAACGGAGGTCCCGTGTCACGGTAGGCGTTGGCACTGCTACGGCCCTGAGCGCTAAGCATAGGTCTAAATTCTTGGTACTTCACCTACAGCTGATGACGTCTCAATATGAGTGAAAAATTCTCGACGGGACGTAAAACAAACAAACAAACAAGAAAATAAATATTAAGGTGGTGGGAGGGGTGTTGTACGATCTATACCCAAGTGCATGTATGTTATTCAATTGCCCCTTAGGTAACCCCAACACGTACGACTTTTGATGAAATATCAAGCCCGATACTTGCAATTATAAATAATCGATAATTTTTCTTCAGAAAACTTTGGACGCGCGGAGGCACCGAATACAACATGTCATTACGTTTGAGGTAAATAATTAAAGATTTAATGGAATAATTCATTTCCACTCTATGAACCACAATCACCAATAGCAACTTAACACCGACTCATGGTCCATGAATTTCTTACATTTAGTGAGGCATCCCTGAGCAATGTGATTCTACATAGCTGAAGAAGATTTCTAAAGGTCAAGGTTTAAGTTTTTGACCTCAGCCCAGATGCCAAGTTTGCAGTGAACTCAGAATTCATAATTTTATTTTATTCTAAAGTTGTGAAAAATAAGCATGCGTCTTCATAGAAAAAGTTGGATTTGTTCACGTGTTAAAGTACGACAGATAACTTCCAATCGCAAGAATAGTCAATTGAGCTAAAAAATGCAGATATGTGCTGGCCACATGTGAAAGTCCTGGAGATTTTACTGATGACATGCGATCCCGTGATTATATGGGTTAGGAAAGGTCCTTAGTACCCCATGTTTGTCGCAAGAGGCGATTTAATGGGCCGGGCCTTCGGATGAGACCGCAAAAAACAGAGTTCGCGTGTCACAGCAGGTGTGCCACGATAAAGATCCTGCTCATAGGTCTTAAACATCGAGCATAGGCCAGTATTTTGCAGCCCTTCACCAGCAACCAGCAATGGTGACGTCTTCATATGAGTAATATATATATATATATCTGTGTGTGTGAGTGTTTGTGTGTATGTGTGTTGTAAAAATAATCCAGTATTTGATACAGGAACTAGCAACTATGTCCAATAATAAAGTGAAGAAACACAACATTCGAATAAATTATATTCCATTGTAAACGCGTTCAGCGTTAATGCATTAAATCCAGTTGCGCTTACAGTGGAATGTAATTCATTCTAGTTTTGTGTTTCTTGACTTTTATATTTGGAGGGGCCTCCGACGCCGAGTGGTTAAAGCATTGCGCTCAAAATCAAAAGCGCCGATATATGTGAGAAAGTTTGCCAGTTTACTTTCGGAAGGTCGGTTGTCTCTTCCCGGGTATATTGTATCTGGGTTCTCTTCTCCACCAATAAAAACTAGACGCCACCAGATAACTGAAAAATTGTTGAGTGTGGCGGAAAACAACAATCAATCAATCTAGTCGTCGCGGGTTCGATTCTCGCTCGCGCCGATATATGTGAGAAAGTTTGCCAGTTTACTTTCAGAAGGTCGGTGGTCTCTTCCCGGGTACATTGTATCTGGGTTCTCTCCTCCACCATTAAAAACTGGACCCCACCAGATAAGTCAAAAAGTGCTAAGTGTGGCGGAAAACAATAAACACTCAATCAATCAAAGTAAAATTTTAATGTCGTAATAATACTTACCAGTGGAATAAGTATCCCCCATCTACAAAACAGGATAATGTTTAGAATTTGTTATTACAAATAAAATAGTACTATTTAGGCTTCTAAAGAATCATAAATTTGTGAAATAACTTACTGCAGCGTTTCAATGTCTTTCTTTTCTTTCCCTCTGTGCAGTCTGTGGACAGGGCAATCTCTATAGATATCACCGATAAACTTATCAATATCAAGTGGAAAAGAACTGTGTCCTAATTTGCTGAAAACGTTCGTAATCGAAATTTTAAATGTCGAGAAAAATGCTGATTGTGCTTGTTTACACGAGTTCTCAGGTGAAGACAAGATTATGGTTATAAGATGTACAAAATAGGTTGTGCATTTAATATTGTCGAAATCGGGATGAAAATACTCGTACAACTTCAAATTTTCTTGCGGAACCCAATTTATTTTTATTTCTTATTCGTATTCCTCTAATCTATCCTTTTTGTATCCATGGTGGCGTCTCTCTATGAGTGAATATTTCCGACCATTGTATGCGATAATTCCACTCTTTAAGGGGTGGAGTCATTCTAAGGCATGCATTTCATTAATGTTTTGTTGTTATTTTACCCCCAATTATTTTTAATTTAATGTTTTCGATATTTCCTAATTGAAAACAACTGTCAATGCACAACAGGTCAGAACTCGGCATATACACACAGAGATCAATTTCCAGTTTTGCAAGGGATTACCACTATTGGAAATTTGCGGTATTTCGTTGTCATGTAAAGGTACCAAAGCAAAATAACTTTCTAATGAAGGTTTTAAGGGTTAAACGTCATATATGCTGGTTTGAAGCTGACACGTCTATTGTGCAAACCACATGAAAAAAGTGAAACACAAAGATATCATTAGCTGAGAAAGGAAAGATGGCTCAGTATATTTGCAATATAAATTCCAGAGCGTCAAAACAAGCTTGCCTATTGTTAAAAACGCACCCGAGTCTACACGTCTCTGCACCTTCCAAAATCCCTCAATCTGTTCAATTTTTATTTAGTTACTTCCGTTTCTCGTGCCAAACAGTCACCTCACTTTGTACTCTCCGAATGATGGCAGAGACCAGTCACGAAATAATTTAACTGTTACGTTTTCATATTCGAGGTATTGAATAGTGACAATCACACTTATCCATATCATTCGAACAATTCAAATTGTTAAATAATGTGTATAATAACAGTTATGATATCTACACACAACCTTCTTTACGTGCTTACCTCCGACTTGTTTATTTCACATTTTAGCAGACGGCAGTGACGTAATGATTTCAACACAAGAGTTCCATACAAGGGCTATAACTGAATATTTAGCTACAGATGAAAAATGTTGCTGTGTCCCAGTTACCGCATTTCCCTTGTATCTAATGCCATAACACAAATTTAGCTGATCGGTGACCCCCGCGATAAGTGTAGGTCTATATATGCTGTACTTCATATTAGTGGCTCCGGTCAAAATGACCATGTTTACAAGTGAATGTGCAGGCGGTTTGCAATTTGCAGTTGGTTTTTTTTTTTTTGGAGCTATTACGGACTTCAGATTATGAAATGAGGTAAGAAATCCAACTTAAAAATGATTGCTAATGTTGCAAGTTCTATTTAATACCTTGCTGCAATGTACAAACATTCTGTTTAGTCGCACAGTGTCAGGGCCCAGCTAAAATTCGACCCAAAAATAACAGGCATTTTCTTGAATCCATTTCTTCATATCTTGGGTAGTATTTGGAATTTCGGGATGACACTTTGGCAGTAATGTAGATTGGTCACGTGCGATTGTTTACAGAATTTAGTTTATTGTTATTTCATCGGCAAACTTGGAGACGTTATATTTAGAGTTCGATACCTTTACTCTTTATTAGTAAATCTGAACCCAAGCGATATAATTGCCTGTGATGGTGGGGATTTGTTTCAAAATGGTTTGTAAATAATGGCCAATTTAAAATCTACACTGGTCCGTGAATTGGGACAGTACTTAATAATCTATTCAAAAGTCTTTAGTTTTGACATCATTTTCTCACTAAATACCCCACCTCATATTACAGTTAACTTTTCAAAATTATCTTTTCTTAAGTAAAAGAAATCGATTTTTTCGATGTAATGAGATAAATTTTTCACTATGCTGTGCGAGTTATCTCCCCTGAACACAGAGGGCGCGAAGTAAATTACGGTCCTAAACTGATGGCGTCATATATGGAATAGATGCAAAAATTTACCATATCCGATTATGATTAATCGCCAGTTAAAGTATTATTTTAAGAATTAAGTGCATTGACTAAACAAGCTATCATGAATGACCAATAATATTTTAGTCAAGGATTACATTTAATGTGTCCCTTGCGCGATTTTTTCCCCAAGCAATGTATGGTCATGATGTACTGAACAAAGTATTTATATCAATTAGCCCTCCAATTTGTTAGATCAGGGCGTGTTTAGTATATCAATAATTCTTCATCATTAATTTTTATCATGTTTTTGACATCCAAAACACAAGTAGTTATGCCCGAAAGTAAATGAGCAAACCAAAGTATGTACTTTAAAACTTGTCATTCCACACTGAACAAAACTACTTGCTGCTAAATGCACACCTGATGCCAAGAAACAGAACATGCGCTTTTTTATTCCTGGTGTCAAAAGGAACGAACGAATTCTACCTTATTTTTTATCATTGTAATACCGTCTTTGGTTTGTCTATGACAGACTATAAATGATGTGTGACACACTGGACAGTCTACGAGAGCAGCTACTTTATTTTGCCGGTCTATATGTACCTAGGAATCGATGTAGCTAATAATCAAGGAAAACTCATTCTTTATGATTATTCCGATTTGAATCGAAATTTAAGACATTCAAATTTTGCTTGTACTTATAATACAAAACAAATATTATGTATGTAGAAATACGAATCACAAGAGGTGAAGAATACGCATTATACGTAAATTCTACGAAGAGAGGAAAATATCTGAATGACTGTCACGAGTTTATTTCGTAACTGGTACACAACTTGAGTCATTCGCCTTTCATAAAGATCAAAACACCGCACTTACCTTATTCCTATAAGGATTGATGATTGTGGGTTTGCCACCCTCTAGGAGCGAGTTTTGAACAGCCTCATACAATCATACCTTATTTCTGAATTATTACTTATATTCTTTAAAGCGCCTTTGAAAAACAATAATGTTAAAATTAATAACTCTCTTTAGAACAAATACAAAAGTATCATAAACACTGTCCAATATATATGATCTGATGACGGTCTGTACCTCCTTTCCTGTTTGGAGTAATGTATTTTTGAATAAAGGAAGGAAGTCCTTTAGTCCAAATCTGTAAAGGTCTTTAACCATTCGCGCAAAGATTGCATGCATTCCGGGATCATCTCTGAACCTTGAACAACATCAAGGTTGTTGATGGACGTAAAATGTAATGGGAGAAAATGTTAGTCTATTGCAACCCATTATAGTCTTCCCTACAAACATGTTTATTTTTTTCCAAGATCAAAATTATATACCAGGCTGAAGCTAGCAGCCATTACACCAGAAGCCAATAAACCCGTGGAAGCTAGTAGCCAATAGGGAAAATCATCAAAGGACTGAGAGTATTCATAGAAATATATTTAATTTGAAACCTATTTTAACGGGGGGAAAATGAATTATGTTCATATTTTGAATAAATAAATGTCAATTGCAACTCGCATGGGCAACTTAGCTCACATGATTTTGTTTGTTTGTTTTACGTCCCGTCGAGAATGTTTCACTCATATTGAGACGTCACCAACTGTAGGTGAAGTTCTGCTCTATAAATAAAGATCGCGTTACCAAGCTTTGGATTGTTTGTTTATTTCTTTTGCGTCCCGTCAAGAATTTTTCACTCATATTGAGACGTCACCAGCTGTAGGTGAATTACCATAAATTTAGACCTATGCTTAGCGTTAAGCGCCGTAGCAGTGAGGGTTCTTTAACGTGCCAACGACTACCGTGACACGTAACCTCCGTTTTTAAGGTCATATCCGAAAGACCCGTGATTCTCAATGGTAAATGCCGAGCGTTTGGCGAATGAACAATCACTACCGATTTTTCGTTTTAGGTTTGACGTGGTCATGGCACGAGCGGGACTCGAACTCACTCCCGGTTACGAAGAGTTTTACAATAATGTGAGAGATTTTGCAATAATGGTGAATTGAATTCATTTCAGTAATTTGTGATGAAAGGATGGCACAAATATCTTTATAAAATGATTGATTTTACAACCTTACACAAAAGAATATGCGCATTGACAACATAGCTCACCTGGCCATTAGGTAACATATGGATAGATTTATAAGTTCAGGAAACTATGCGATGCGGGATGCTTTATTATCGCAAAACTGATCTCATTTTCATGTCCAGATTCATTGAAAATTGTATTGAAGAATGGCCGCTTTTTGTTAATTAGCTCACTTGAAAGAGAGATTAGCATTATCTTGTGGCAAAAGAAATAAGCAAGAAAAATCTTTTGAGAAATACAGTACGAAAAGGATTCACTGATAAAATAAATACATCTGTTGTAACATCAGTGGAGTAATACCTCCTGCATTCATCCACCCATTCAAGAAAGTAAGCCATTATTATCAAAGTATGCGAAATATCTCGCCTGAACTTCAACACTTCGCATGGTACATTCAACACAGGAGTTTCACAACAGTCTCTTATGTCGCTGATGTTTCAATAATCACAGAACAAGAGAACGGACTTTTTGGGGTATTGTATCTTGCTTTCAAGTTGAAATTGTAGCGATACCACCTAGTTACTCCTGGGGGTTGGAAAAGAATTGGAGGCCCTGTTTCTACTTTACGAGGCGACCAATGGATAAAGTGTCCAATGGTTGGAGTAGACTATTCTAAGGCGTACCCAATGCCATCCAGATAAAACGTCCGTAATAAACGTATTGGTTTTTTTTATCTCGCTTGAACTGACATTTTTTAATCTCAAAGACCATTAATGACTGCCTCATCAGCTTTATCTTTGATGACAAGGCGAAATGACTATCAAGACAAGGTAGAAAACCGATAGGTCTATTACCTTACGTGCTCATTAGGTCCCTAATTGTACCACCCAGTGGCTTCTGGGGGTCGGGATAGATTTGAAAATCCTGTTTCTATTTTATGTGGGGAACTAGGGTCAAAATGTCCATTGACTGAAGTACAAAACCCTATGGTGTATTCGATATCAAGCTGCGAAGATTTCTGTGAAAACCACAGATGTTTTTTAGGTCGCCTGAACTTTGATATTTTTCGTCTTTCAAAGACAAAGGGATTTTATGACTGCCCTGCAGGTTTTATCGTTGAAGACAAGTCAAAATGACTATCAAGACAAGGTAGAAAACCCATAGGGCTATGATTTCCCGTATTCATTTTGGGTCCGTACAACCCGGTGGCTACTGCAGTCATAGTCATATGGGTCCGCTATCTTGTCTTCAAAGGTAAAAGCTGCAGGAGCAGTCATAAAACTCTTTTGTTGTTTTCCAGATATGAACAGTCTCCAAAATCAGGTGAGCTAAGGAACAGTTTCTGTTATTACAAACCTCTGGTTTGCTTGCCATTGAGAACTCCTTCGGATTTTCCATTCCAACCAATGTACACTTTATCCCGGAGTCCCAATATAAAGTAGGAATAGGTCCTTAAAGTCTGTGCTACCACTAGGTACCCAAAATCAATAAGGAAATAATAGCCCTATGGGTCTTCTACCTTGTCTTCATATTCATTTCGCCTTGTCATCAACGATAAAAGCTGCAGGGGCAGTCATAAAACCCCTTTATTGTCTTTGAAAGACAAAAAATGTCAAAGTTCAGTCGACCTTAACAACATTTGTGGTTATCACAGAAATCTTGTCTGCGCGGTATTGAGAACTCCTTGGGATGCTCTACTCCAGACAATGAACCCGGTCCTCTCATATTGTAGAAATCTGTCCCAACCCCCTGGAGCCACCGGGTGGTACCACTACGGATCCAAAATGACTATGGGAAATAATAGCCCTATAGGTATTCAACCTTGCCTTGTCATTTCGCCTTGTGTTCCATGATAAAAGTTGCAAAATGGTGCTCCGACTGACTATACGGTGCGGTAGGTAGAGAAAATAGCAATGGTTTAGATTAGGATTTACCTGAATTAAAAATAATGGTTGATCAAATGTTTTATCCGTGTGGAAATATTTACCAAACGAAATGTAAACCACCATCATGCCATGCATAACTGTGCTGCGTAAACAAAGATGTCCGAGTGGATAAAAGGGATACGTGTTCCCTTTTAGGCTACAGTTGAAATGAATGTCAATGGGGGGGGGGGCGTGCGTCAAAAATGTGGTTTTGTTCACCAGTTCCGGGTATGACCTCCATTAGCAGTGCTGGCAGCGCGAAGGCGACGTGACATTGATTGACAAACATTTCGGATGGTTTGTTTGTTTTACGTCCCGTCGAGAATTTTTCACTCATATTGAGACGTCACCAGCTGTAGGTGGATGGTCCTCTGAGGAATATTCTGCCATTCCTCCAACAAGGCTCTCCCTAATTCTTGCGGATTCTGAGGCTGAGGCTGGCGGCTGCCCACACGTCTCCCCATCTCGTCCCACAAATGCTCGATTGGATTCAAGTCTGGGGACATAGCGGGTCATCCAAGGACACCAATGGCGTATGTTTTGTGTCAATCTTGCCATATCTGCGCGCGCATTGTCCTGTTGGAAAATTAACCCATTTCCTTGCCTATGCTGCTTGCATTAATGGTGTTCAAACAGGCTGCAGAATTTCGTCCACATACCTCCTAGCAGTGAGGGTTCCATTTGAAACAACCAGTTGTGACCGAAAATAGTGGTTAATCGCACCCCAGACCATGACGCCTCCCCCTCCAAATATGTCGGCCCTGTGGGGATCCGGGTTGTTAGAATAGATCCTCAGTACCCCTTGCTTGTCGTAAAAGGCGACTAAAAGGGGCGGTCCATCGGATGAGATCGGAAAAACCGAGGCCCCATGTCACAGCAGGTGTGGCACGTAAAAGATCCCTCCCTGCTCAAAGGCCATGAGCGCCGAGCATAGGTCTAAATTTGCAGCCCTTCACCGGCAATGGTAACGTCTCCATAGAAGTGAAAGAACGTCGAGCGGGACGTTAAACAATATTTAATCAATCAGTCAATCCAAACATGTCGCGCTCAAGGATACAGTTCTCTGCAAAACTTTCATGTAAACGACGGTAAACTCGACATCTGCCTGCTGCGTTGCTAATGTTAAATCTGGACTCATTTGAGAACACAGCATGTGACCAATTTTGATGTTTTGATGTAGAGTCAGATGCTGCCTTGCCCATTGCAATCTGTACCGTCGGTGATGCGGTGTAAGCAGTAGCCCTTTATAAGGACTTCTGCAGCGGGTCCCATGGCGCTTCAAAATTCTGGAAACGGATCACAGATGAATAGGCCTTCCATGACGTCCAGTGATTTCTCTCGTCGTGGTGGCAGCGGCCGTAAACCTATTGCGGAGATGACGTTGCCGCTCACGCTGACTAACTCCTGTTTGCCGCATACCAAGTGCCTGTTTGCTCATTTCATTGCTTAAGCGCGGCATAGTCTTGTGTTTTGAATTTTTCTGTTAGTGGTGTCTATGCTTTCACCAACAAAGTTGTTTTATCGGGAAAAACTTGATTACCTTTCCAGGTGTTTGAAAAAAAAACACCTGGAAATTTCGCGCGATGCCACTCACAACGCACAAACAATGAACACACGTAAATCTAGAGATGGGTTTTAAAAATCGACGAAGAAACTACTTACCTTGTCTACATTCAATTTTCTTCGGTTTTCCATGGATTTGTGAACATAAATATTCTGCATCTTCTATTTCATTTTCAAGAGTACGTAGATGTTTGGAATCACAAAATGTTCATCATACGATAATGTGTTCTATTTATCATTTTTTTTTTTTTTTTTTATTATTATTATTATTTTCAAACAGACCTTAAGAATGAGTAATGATACCATGTGGTATATTTCATTTTTTCCCCAATTTAATTTCGCATTTTGATGACACATACCAAAAATCCATGCATGGAATGAAAGAATCCGGTTATTTGCAGAAAGTATAAGTTAACAATGCACATAACCCCCAAACCTCGATCCAAAAACTATTTCGATCTTTTTAACCTAATTTTATTATGGATTTTTATTCTTGCAATAATTTTTAGATCGAGGCGTGGGGCGATATAAAAAATTGTATCCAAAATGGTGACAGGTAGCAAATTTGTCAAAAAATGGTGACCGATACTGGTTTAGCTTCTTATAATATCCATCTGCATGAGTTTTCGCGGAAAATGCGCAACGGATTTTTAAGAAAGAAGGTCCAAGCTTTTTCATTCTATGATAAATTTTGCAATTTGGGAAACTTTATTTTACTCATAATCACAGGGCTGATTTAGGCACTTCATGGCTTTAGTTCTTTAACAAGATTTATTTAAAGGCACAAAATTGACATTACATTTTTTTAAAACCATGTGTAAGAAAACACATAACAGCAAATCATTTCATGGAAACTGACAAAATCATTTGCACAGGTAAAGTAGAGGATATGGGATACTTGTTGATATGATAATACATTCCAAATTTAGCTTTGTATATCTTACTTTACAATGACACAATGGTGTAAGCAATCTCTTTAAGCAATGGTGGTTGTTAATTAACAAGGCATGCACAAAGTTGCATGATTTTTGTAGACAATGCTCTGTAGTTGGCTGGAATATGGCTTAAAATCTGATAATTTTTGAATCGCTCATTCACTCTTTCAACATGGATTCTGTTACGTGCAATGTTATAACATAAGTCAGCTTCTTTGCTTGTAAAATGGGTCTTGTTCACAATTTATAATAGTATGAACTGATATTCCTACGTCTCACACAAGACACGTCCGAGACACGACGCCAAAGACGCAATGTCGCAGACACAACACCGCCTTCTCAAACAAAAAATGAGCATCTTGTTTACCGGTATCATGTCTATTCATGACGTCAAAGTTAAATATCCCTCCAACATGAACTTTGACTAATGACTCTGTTTTGTTAATCAGTTCTAAATAAAGTTAATGACTTCAAAATAGTTGTTGAAAGTTTAATTATAAGAAATTCTTTTTATAATTTTCAGGTTTATCGGAGATTGCTTTGCGAATTATATAGTTTGCCGAAATTGCAAATATGCAACATCAGTTCAATCTCCGATAAACCTGATTTTTCAGTTATCTGGTGGCGTCCAGTTTTTGTTGGTGGAGGAGAGAACCCAGATACAATGTACCTGGGAAGAGACCACCGACCTTCCGCAAGTAATCTGGCAAACTTGCTCACATAACGCCGCGGCCGAGATTCGAACACGCGCCGACAGAGGTGAGAGGTCTTGTGATTTTGAGCCCGATGCTCTAACCACTCGGCCACGGAGGCCCCCAGGATAAAAGCTAATAATATGACGCCCTAAATTTATCGTGCAAAGTTATATTGGTCTGACAGCAACAGTAGTTTTTAATATTGATTTGATTTTAAGTATTCATCTCTCTTTCTCATCTTGGTCATTTATAATGAAATCAATGGACATTGAAGGTCTACGCTTGCTTAAAATTCTAATCTCCAGTTCCAACTTTTCAATTTCTTCCCATAGTCCTTTCATCTTTGCTGTGTACAAATAAGTTAAAGCAAGAGATATATAATTTATGGTAATATTACTTTGATAAATAATTTATAATTTCATTTTGAAAATTTTATGTACAGAAGGGTTTTTTCTCCTATTGGAATATCACAGAAATACTTGTAATGCTTACAATAATAGTCATTTATCTTCGAAGCACATTGGAATGATCGACAGGGATCTAGCTCTCCTGATGATGTTTTACATGTAGCTGTTTCAGATAGTGATTCCAGATCTCCTGATGTTGAAGATGGACCCGAATATGCACTTGTTGTCTCAGCTTCAATTTTTTTCCTACAGATTTTAAGAATATTTGTTTTCAAATCTTTAAAATAACTTTTTATACTGTAACAGGAAGAGAGAAAATGCAATGGATCAGGCCAGGATTTGAACCCAGGACCTCTGAATTTCTAACTGAGCTATCTGGCCACAGCCGATCAAACCCACCTGACCGCTACATTATCATAACCTTGCATTCAAATAACTGAAATACATTTTTCTATTTGTGGGCACTTCTGGAAACTGGTACTTGGAATAGGTGAAAATTGTAGGCCCATTCTCCTTGCAACTATTCTGAAAGTGGCAGCTGCAGATCCTGTCAGCGAAATTCCAATTTCTATCACCACGTCTATATTTGAATAATGAAGTGTTCTCATCATGATATTTTAAACAAACAAGTTACTTAAAATACCTATTTTAAGAGTTTTCAATAATGAAGTAGTTGATGAAATTACAAATATTTGAGCACTGAAGGTTTGTGTGTGAGCCATATGCCCACCCCCACCCCCAATCAAGATAAAAAAAAAAGTTGTGGAGGCATTTCACGTGACTAATGTTTGTAAAATGTTAGCTAAATTAGCAAACGTTTTGTCTGTTCACTCCACTTCAGACCATAGAAACCATGGGAAATGAAAGAAAAGAGGAGAGCTTGGGCAGAACTTGCTTATCCTAACATGTTCTTACCCTCCTCTTGCTAGATAGTATCATGATAACACCATCTTTATTGTTTTCATTATATAAATGGGCGGCGATTTTACTCAAAAAGGAAGAAGGTGGTGAGAAATTGCTGGGTGCCGGCTGCTAATGCCAACTCTGTATAATTCTGTTGTTTTCTGTTTTGATACGATTGTTATAAAGGAAATTCGAGCTAGATTAGATAAAACGATTTTTAAAATATATCAAGATGAAAGGGAAAAAACCCACCAAGTAATGTAATAAATATGAAGGTGTGTTTTGTGTTTAAGAAAGTTATTTTGTACAATATAGCCTAACATACTGAGAAATGTAGGTACTAAAGTCTTAATTTGAATTTCCTCTGCATGCATTGTAATGTTTAATGAATTAAATAGGTACTTCATCAATCGCACTCACATACTTGTAAAGATCTACCCACTTCTTTCTTACTTTTTCGTTGGTCGGAAAACGGTACAAATGACAATTCGTGGTACTTTTATCGGTACGATGATTACACCCATATGCGAAGCAGTATACCATGTTCCCGGAAGCGCTCTTTTGCGAAAAGAGGCGCGCGAGTCTTACAAGACGTATATTTTCATTCATGGTCGTACGTCAGTCATTATGACGATGTAGAAAACATCCTTAAATACAATGTTGGCGTAATCTTCAGCTTACACCTTCTCATAGAAAATCTACTTCAGAAAAAAACATCCAGCATGCGTTTCTGAAGGACCCATTATGTACCGTTTTCTGTAGTTATGTTTACACTTGTTTACATCTGATGAACAGTGATATTGATATTTTTAAATGTCTTTTGTCTGATTCTAAGTAGGGCACATTTGACCTTGTACTGAATCCTATTTCGTCTTTTTATTCCATTCCGGATACACATATTCAAAGAGCAAGTCTGAATTTCACTTCCGTATTCTAGCAATGGCTTACACACAGTGGACGTGCATTCTACTATTAAGTGGACTGGGATATTGCTATGGTACAGTATGTTATGATTTCCCTCTTTGTTTTCGATATTACCGAGTGTTGTTAGAATTCTTTCTCTGTGTCAGCATTTGTGATGTAAACTATGCTCTGTTTTTCAAAATACCCACCCTCTAGATATGTTATTGATAATAAAACATTATTCCCAAATTTCAATCAAACAATTTTACATTTTATATTGTACAAATGCTATTTCGATGCAAGTATTTACTAAATGAAGATTCTGGATTTTCTTTTCTATATGTAACCCCAAATTACTTTATTTAACACCACTCAGATTCTACGCTGAAGTTTGTGTTAACGGGGTGCTGAAGTTCCTCATTGACAATGTCGTCGTAGTCTCTGGTGATCCGGACTTCCAACAGGTTGTTGGAATTTCCTGAGCACGAAATTGTGTCTTTATTGCCTGATCTGTTTTTGTTTGCTTTAACAGGCAGAATTAATTTTTTTTAAAAATTCTACATGAGAAACACAACTCGCTGCTGTGGCCTTCAGTCCGACGTTTAAGGATATCGACGACGTTTTATAGGCTGAATCTATTAACAATGCTCACTTTCACTCATACGTCGATGTGATATTTATTTACCTAGACATTCACACCGTATTTATGCCTCTCACCAAATTGAATACGCACGGGCATGTTCTGTGTATCCTCATTTTCTGAAGTCGAGGTAAGCTACTGACAATTAAGTTGATGTTACAGGGGTTTCAACAGTCTTGTTTAAAGTTAGCATTTCGCACATTCTATGATCGTTGTCGCCATTTAATTTACAAATATAATCAGTTAATAGATGGAATGCTGTCTGACATGTTTCATACCAAAGGTTAGGTCGTTCTTTACATATGATTTTGACTAACAATGATAGGGAACACGGCGATTGTGATCTGTCAATAAGGAATGCTTACTCCTCTTAGGTACTTAATCCCACCTTTGATGTGTCCAGGAGTCCTTGTTTTTCCCAACTCCTTATTTTGTATTCCTTGTAGGATTTATGAGATTGACCTTTATCTTCACCTTTTTATTCCACGAGTCTTACATAGAATTCAATTTATTCATTGTTTAACATAGAAGTTAACAGCAAACTAACAACTCACCTGATCACAAATGGATGCCTTCTGCTTGTCCGCCGTCCACTTCCCATATTATGTAGCAATATTCCTTCATCATCTGTATATGATGTTTATATTTATTAATCGTTTCATCATGCGAGAGCACTTTCTGCGTATGATCCTGTGGTTTTTTGTTTTAAATCGAAGCAGGAAATAGAAATACGTTGATGTTATAAGGATATAAACAATCTAGTTAAAGGCAGTCTTTGTTGTATTTTCCAAATCGAAACTGCCTTTGGGTCTTATGTTGTCTGAGTGTTTCATATCTATATTGGCCTTTCTTTAAATACTGATTTTGACGACGGATTGCTCAGTTTACCCAATCAATGTATTGGGTTTATGCGGTCTACCAGGGATGCTTACTCCCTCGAGGGGATGTTAAGGCAGGTTATGGAAATCTTTGCTGTGTTGAAATCCACGAAACAATGCAACGTCATAATTGAAATAAGTATATCACAAAGTATACATATTTACCTTCGATTTTATTTTCATGTAAGCTTTATCCATAATAAAAATAAATAAAGCAGCGACTAAGATCCACAAAATGCAAAATGCTGTCGAGCAACTTTTGTCTGATCAATATGAAAGTAAATTGATGACGTCAGAACTATGTATCGAGTGAAGATGGCACATGTGTGAAGAATTTATTAACTGTGTTATGTAAAGATCGAAAAAATGTGGAGTATTTATAATGCTTCATGATATATATATATATATATATATATATATATATATATATATATATATATATATCTGTGTGTCTGTGTGTGTGTGAAACACTGAGAATTTATTGATATTATTAAGGCATGTTAAGTCCATTCATGGACAATTTGTTGTTAAACGGAAAAAAATTATTTAGCATGGCGATCCGATTTTCCTCCGTCACACACTGAAATAAAGTAACACACTACCCATAAAATCAAACAACATTTATTTATATATATTTCTGTAAAAAGATTTTAAGAGTTTCGCTATCACTGATAGAATTCCATGAAATTGAAATATATCGAGATGTCTTCGTTAAATGAAGGAAGTAGTGGAAGAACGGGAAAGGTTTAGTACGAAATTCCCCTTTCATTAACTTAAACAATAAATGATACGATTTCCTGTGAATATATTGTATTTGTCAAAAGATTTTCATTCAAGATTCATTCTAAATATCCCGGGTACTGTATTACTTTCGATGTTTTTATCAAGGACTTTTCTAGTGCTATTTTTAGACGCCACTCGATTGAATGTTTCTTTGTTTTACGTCCCGTCGAAGATTTTTCACTCATATTGAGACGTCACCAGCTGTAAGTGAAGTAGCACAAATTTACACCTGTACTTAGCGCTCAGGGCCGTAGCAGTGAGGGTTCCTACCGCCGTTTTTAAGGTCATATCCGAAAGACCCGTGATTCTCACTTCTAAATGCCGAGCGTTTGGCGAAGGAGCAATCTCTACCTATTTTTCGTCTTAGGTTTGACGCGGCCATGGCACGAGCGGGGCTCGAACTCACGACCTCCCGGTTACGAAGCGAACGCTCGCCACTCGAGGCCAGATACATCACTCCAAAGGAGGTAACAAAACACTTAAATAAAATTCATTTCTTTATAAGAAGAAAAAGGAGGCCGGGCCCATTATTAAGAACAGTGGCCGAAAATGAAACATACGTGATTTACCACCAACATTTTTTTCTGAGAGTGGCCTTAACGTTTCTGCGCTTTAGGCATCTGAATTCCGTTTCATCAATAAGTGTAAATTTTGAACTAACTAAGACCCTTGTGCCGACAACGAACATATAGCTACGTATAATCTGTGTTTAGAGTTAACTGCGCTTCACGAAACGACGTAAATACATGCGTACGTTACAAAGGGTTCGACGTTTTAAGTATCTATAATTTAAAAAATATATATAAGAGATAAGACCTTGACAGTGTTGCTTCTAATGGTAGGGGTCTAATTATAATATTATATCAAACCTTTCGCCTAAAATTGCAAGCGATGCAGCTGGTAAAAAGGAAAACCAAGATGGTATACCTTGGGAATATTTTGTTTACAAGAAGATGATTTTTTTATTATTATAGATATTCAAAGTGTCGAGCGTCTGTGGTACGTTATTACTCAAGTAGATTTTCAACTATGCTTCCGTGCTTAGTTAGCGTACTTTCCGGGTTTTTTAAAATCATTAACTTATTTCTTCAATTGACGACTGGATTAAAGCAATGCGTGACAAACAAAAATACTGTTTGGGCACTACAAACAAAGTTAAATAATATATAAAGCAAATGAAAATGTATACAAGCTCATGATTTCCTTGGATCGAAACAAATCTATATACTTTAATCACTCCATAACAACATATATATATATATATAGATATATATATATATATATATATCCAAGGCCTCTCACCTCTAGTCGGCGCGGGTTTGAATCTCGCTTGCGCCGATATATATGAGTAAGTTTGCCAGTTTACTTTCGGAAGGTCGGTGGTCTTTTCCCGGGTACATTGTATCTGTGCTCTCTCCTCCACCAATGAAAACTGGACGCCACCAGATAACTGAAAAAATGTTGAGTGTGGTGGAAAACAATCAATATATATATATATATATATATATATATATATATATATATATATATATATATATATGACGGGGGTATTATGTACCGTTTCTGGTAATTTTGTTTCTCGTTGATACATTTGATTCATAATTATTGCAATAGTTTGTTAAATCTTTGTAAATCTGTTTTGTGAAAGTTGTACGGTCTTTTCTTTTATCCCGGACAGTGACATATTGACAGTGCATACCTGAATTTCCTTCCGTGTTCTAACAATGGATTACTAGTAATGTCATATATAAACAGCAAATCAAAGACCTATATGTAAGACACCCCATGTAAGATACACCCCATGTAAGGCACACCCTATGTAAGACACACCCCATGTAAGATACACCCCATGCAGCGAACACCATTATGTGTGCAGCAGAGAACATTTGAAACTTTCCCATTTTATAAAGTTATAGACGAAAATGAACAATTATGGCGGACAAAAGAACTATAGTTCATTAATAGCTTTAATCCGAAACTCAAAGGATAATTTACTTTAAACGTTAGAAGTGACTTTAGAATTGAAATGTTGATACACAGGATGAAATCTTCCCTTTTTATGAACTAAAGGGTGACTGAATGGTAAATGAATGGTATCTAAATCATCACTGATAAAGTGTATTTCAGTCATCTTTCAGTTACCATTCCGTTATCGTTCATCTCACTGAATGGTAGGAACATTTCAGGTACCATTCAGCCAGGTTTCAGTTACCATTCAGCCAGGTTTCAGTGACCATTCAGTCAGGTTTCAGTGACCATTCAGTCAGGTTTCAGTAACCTTTGAGTGACTATTCAGATACTTTTAGTGACCATTCAATCAGGATTCAGTGAACTATCAGTCAAGTTAACGTTTCAGTGACTGTTCAGTCAGTTTGCCGTGACAATTCCATCAGGTTTCAGTGACCATTTAGTCAAGTTTCAGTGACCTTTCAGTCAAGTTTCAGTGACTATTCAGTCAAATTTCAGTGACTATTCAGTCAGGGTTAATTGACCATTCAGTCAGATTTTAGTCCATTAAACCAGATGTAAGTAACCATTCAGTTACGTTTCAGTGAAATGTTAGTAACTAGTCTTTTATATTTCAGCGACCATTAAGCCAGATATCTTTCTGTAATTGTTTACCTACATTTCCGAGTCTATTTTTGTTTCTTCATTAATTGTTTTGTTGCTTCAATGATATATTGTTTATTTCATTAAGCAGTTTGTTTTCCCCTAGTTACATATCAATGATCATCCAGACTTTTTTGTATAATTGTTTACCTAAATTCGTATAACTTTCAGTTTTCAGTCATACACAGTATCTCAGCATTCATTTCGTGAATGTTTAATAAAACCACAGTAAAAGATTTGTTGGTATCACTGCTCATACAAATAACTTTCATAGATTATATAACTATGGTGCATGACAAATCAAAACCAAAACACAGAATGAGAATTCAAACAATATTTATTTATACCTTAATTGAAGCAAAGCATTTTTCATTTTTATTAAACATAGTTAAAGCAGTTTTTCAGTCAGTTACATTATTGTAAGTTCATTTTCATAGCATTCTGTATTCAGACTCTTCTGACGAAACGTAGGTAGGTATCACTTCCTCATTCAATTTCTTTTTGGGCATGTCCAGTAATCAGCCATCATCCAATGTTCGCAGAGTCATCTGCAGTAAATCATGAAGTTCTTTATAAAAAAGAGAATATTAAATGAATCACCAAACAGATAACACATACACACACATACACATACACACACACACACACACACACACACAATAATAATAATAATGATAAAATAGGGGGAGGGGGTTCCCGCGCAATATACTGACTGAATGGTAGCTGAATGGTCAATGAAATGTGCCCGCCATTCAGTCGACTGAAATATCACTGAAATGTCACTGAATTTCTTCCTGTGCTAATAACGTTTAGCAACATGGTGCCAATAACAGGAGTGTATAGATAGAGAGACGATGTTTCAAAAACTATGTATATAAACTCCACACGGGGAAGTATTCCCGGGAAAAGGGTTTCTGGTTAATCTGGGTTTGGACCAAAAGTATTTAATTGTGAATCAGAGTAAAATTTTTCAATTTGCAGGGAATTCTATTTATCACAATTCCTTCTTCATATTAAGAGATACATTTTAAAATTACTTTAAAACTCTTAGCAAGCAAGAGGGGGATGAATTTGGGGTACTTCAACTCAAAATCCTAAATCACTAGATGCCTCCTCCAATTCATACCTTCACATATGAACTACCCTTTATTACAACTTTAAACTAAGGGGGGGGGGGGGGGGGGGGGCAAGCTTTCTGCCTATTCCCAACGTTCCTGTCTACGTTTACACAATATCAACATTGTGTTGAGACATTATTAATATCCGATTATTATTATCCGTATTAAGCATTATACAGTTATATACTTATACAAGTGTAATCGTGAAGAAATGTGTCTGTTTTGAAATAGACGCGATCAAGCGCAATACAGGTAAATTTCATATCCGAACAGATCAGCATATAAACCGGTTTTAACCTGTTAAAAAATCAATAAAACGACGCCATTTACAGTTTGCGTCTTGTTAATTGTTATCTGAATTGTTGCGGCTCGTTCTGCATTTGATTATCGTGAAAATACTTTGACTGAATCATCCATGATATGAAAATATAAATACAGGAATGCATCCATGTGTTTTAGACCTACATGAGTTCAAGAACACATACCTATGACCTAGAGAGCTTCTCAACTGATACAATCTCTGAATTTCACATTGATGTACTTGTATCATTCTTTAAATATATCAAAATTATCAAACATATCTTCATTTCAATATCAGGCTACACTTGCGATGTGACCCAAATCATACTTTTGATGATTTTACCGACTCGATATACGTTGTGTCTATAATTATTGAAGCGTAAACCTATGAATTAATAACATGAAAAGGTCTACCACTTGCACAATTTGTCTTTACAAACCGGTGGAAACACAAATCCAAATGATGAATCACACATTTATTATTCCCAAATGTATGAAATTTATCCAACTTTAAAAGCAAATACGAAAACATGTACACATATTTGTAGTGGTATTCTCCGCGGTGTGATCTACATATGTTGTTCAAAGCGAAAACGCGTCTTATCTCGACGTCGGTTAAATTGATCTAATGCGGATAATTTGGAATATAGTTCGACAATTTAGAAATTATCCAATCAAATCAAAGAAAAGTCTAATGTCAGTCGGGTAACTATAAAAGAGGCGATATATCTCCATTTTTTTTCCATTTTGTGGTAGACCACTCGATCAAGTAAGTCGCTCTAAGTTTTCTTCTTAAGATAGTTTTAAAGTAAAATTAAAATAATTTTAAAGGATAAATTTTTATTAATTATGAAGTTAAGTTTTCTTAAAAATCGTGGAGAATTAAGATTAATTTAGATGAATATATATGAGACAGTTTGACGATCTGATTCTTATTCTTTTAGATGCATTGAAAATTTATTTTTAATTGCAGAGACGAATTTCAAGAGAGGATTTACAATTTACAGCAGACATTCAACTAATAACTCTAAGTATTACACTTATACATACATGCAATACTACAATATTTGTAATAAAATAAAGCAATAATACAATACTTCATTTTCATAATTACTTATATATAGAATTAACATTTGAAATCTGAGGCATTTCTGCATATGAACACGGTGTACCGATATAGGGCGATGTTACTAGCTCACAACGGACAGGAGAGCGTTAATGTAACATGTCCCCGTCATTATCGGGAAGACCTGTCCGACTTAAGTTCTTATGAACCTACTTCGGTGGGTAGAGCTCCGTCCCTGGTGACAGGGATGTTAATGGCCGTGAAAATGTCCTAAAACTTTAGTTTCTTAATCAGATTTCAAGGCTTTCTCCATACCTTTCAATTCAAATAGAATATGATGATTAGTTGTATATAGAATTGATATTCGAAGTCTGGAGCATCATATACCCATGCACCAAATATGATAAGACGAAATTTGATCCCCTACAATTTTTACATTCCAACTATGACAAAGTTTCGAGAATTCTAAAGGTCGTATTGATGAAAAAACAACGTGTTAAATGGTATTTAACAATGCAAGCCCGATTCAAAAAAGAAAAGAAAGACCAAACAGAAACGGTGGAGCCTCATATTCGTGGACGTTGCCATGTTGCCTTAAAAGTCGGAAGATTTGGAACGGAGTCTTCAAGATAGCAACAAAAAGACTATGACATCATTTCTAGAATATTAGAGACAGGGTAGCAACTGGACACTCGAGAAAGTTATAGGATTGACCCTGAATGTCGACAAGAACAAACCTATACGAGGATCAAGTTTCATCTCACTGCCAATCAGATTGAGAGACAAAAAAGCCGTTGTTAATGTTCAAAACAGCGACCAGAAATGCTTCCAATGGACTGTCTTATCGGCACTGCACCCTGCGACACACCATGTGGACAGAGTTTCTAATTACATCCAATATGCTGATGAGTTGAACTTTACTGGAATAGATTTTCCGGTGCAAATAAAAGACATATCAAGATTTAAAAATCAAAATGACATAACAGTTAACGTGTTTGGATATGAAAAAGGTAACATTTACCCTATACACCTGACAAAGAAACGGTTGCAAAGCATATACCATCTGGGTTTACATACAAAATAGTCGGTCCAAATGACAGTTTGACCGAAGATCACGTGACTTATCGAGGGGATAATGTTGCAGAGACGTTTGTACAGCATATGCAGAATATTCAATGACCTCAGAAATCCCAAACCTCTACGAATGGAAATGACAGAAGAATTTGAGTTTCAAAAAGCAGAACATTGTTACGTCTGCCATAAGAAGTTGGAAAAGGATAGGGTGCGTGATAGGCAAATTTAGATGCAAACAATTTGTATGGGTGGTCAATGAGCCAAGCTTTACCATCACAAGGATTCCGGTGGCTTTACAGACAGGAAATCAGTATTTTGTATGTCAATGAAATCGTACATAATTCAGAAGAAGGCTATATTTTGTCAGTAGATCTTGATTACTCAGTCGAACTGCATGACATCCATAGTGATTATCCGCTGGCACCAGAGTCATTTGAAGTAAAATCAAGTATGTTATCACCCTATCAGCAGGAACTTCTGTGGAACCTCAATCTCGAAGAGACATCAGCTAGAAAATTAGTTCCAAATCTCAACAGTAAATCAGACTGTGTAGTTCACTACATAAATCTTCAACTCTACCTATCACTTGGTATGAAAATCACCAAAGTCCACCGAGTGCTTGCATTCAAACAGGTACCATGGTGGAAAAAGTATATTGACTTTAACACCGATATGCGGAAGGCTGCTGAGAACGACTTTGAAAAGGCTTTCTACAAATTGGTGAATAACAGTGTGTTTGGTAAGACCACGGAGAACTTAAGGAAACGTGTCGATATCCAACTGGTCCACAATGAGAACCGATTATTGAAGTTGACAGCTAAGCCAGGTTTTAAATTATTTAAAATATTTAATGACATTTTTGGCGGCAATTGAGCTTACGAAACAGACGTTGATCTTAAATCGCCCCATATATGTTGGATTCTCCATCTTAGAAATGTCAAAGGTACTGATGTATGATTTCCACTACAACCATGTCAAATTTAAATATGGAGGAAAGGCTGAACTACTGTTCACAGACACAGATTCCTTATGTTACAATATTTTTACAGAAGACTTGTACAAGGATATGGAAAAAGACAAAAACCAATTTGATTTCAGCGACTATCCGACTGATCATTTCCTATATGATAGTAACAACAATAAGGTCTTGGGGAAAATGAAAAATGAAACCATGTCAGTGCCTATGACAGAATTCGTAGGATTGAGACCTAAAATGTATAGTCTAACTTACGGACTGAGTGAGAAACGGACTGCTAAAGGTGTCAGCAAATCAGTGATACGATCGAAATTGCGTCATTTATCGTACAAAGAATGTTCATTTCATAGAGATTGTCAACTGGAAACTATGGTAACATTTAGATAAACATCAGATACACACCATTGCATTGAACTCTTTCTCCCTTTGATGACACAGGGTATATATCAAACGATGGGATTCACACATTAGCTCGTGGACTTTGGAGTATTGGACATTGGAGTATTTCCCATAATGCATCAGCTGTGGTTATTTAAGGAGTTAAGTGAGAGAGACTATTCATTTCTTGTTTTACAGTCAAGAAGACAACATCGATAATCATGAATCAATGTAAGATTTGCATGAAAACTTATGTATAGCCTCATGATTTGCAGCGTCACATGAAACAAAAAAATCTTATCAACATCCGGAAAATTCTAAGCAGCAGCAGCAATCCACTTTTATCCCCTCAACAGCAGCAGCAATTTAATGTACCTCTCCAGCAACCCCAGAAGGAATATACCATGTTTACCCAGCAGCAGCAGCAGAACTTTCAATTCAAGAATCCATTTACTGCCAACGTATCGGGACCTACCTCATGTGGAAAAACATACTTTGTCAAATTACTATTACAGAGCTGCTTAACCAAAATTGCTCCCCCACCAGAGCGAATAATTTGGCTCTATAAGCGGTGTCAACCTTTGTATGACGTCATAGAGGACACAATTTCCCCTAATGTTGAATTCATTAAGGGAATACCAGACCTTATGGATATGGCCAAGTTTGCCAAGTACAACGACGGGTTTCTGTATGTACTGGTTGCGATCGATGTTTTCTCAAAGTACTTGTGGATGCGCCCTTTGGAAACCAAAACGGGGGTTACCGTCGTTATTGCTTTAGGGACATTTTCAAGGATGGTGGAGTACCTAAAAGAATACGAACAGATAAAGGGCAAGAATTTCGAACCAAAGAAGTTCAGACACTCTTCAGAGATTGTCGAGCGGGTCATCAAAACTATGAAGACGAGAATTTATCGTTTTATGATTGACCAAAAGTTGTATGCATATATTAAGAAACCCCAAACCTTCGTTAATAGGTACAATAGCACATATCATAGGACCATTGGCATGACTCCTAAAAGTGTCAACAATGGAAATGAAACAGCTGTATGATGGAGAATGTATTGGGCAAGGGATCGCACATTTATTAAAAAGACAAGGACTGTGCGAAAACCTTTTACATTCAAAATAGGCGATCACGTTTGACTCACCCATCTCAGGAATCCATTTTCCCGCGAATATGATGAAAGGTGGACAGGTGAAATATTCAACATTTCTGGGAGGATTTTACGTGGTGGTTTACCTGTCTACAGAGTACAGGATTTTGATGGAGATGAAATCAAAGGCACTTTTTATCAATCAGAACTTCAAAAAGTGGATGTGAAAGAGGATGATCTATGGAAGGTTGAAAAAATATTAAAGACAAGAGGAAAAGGAAATGACAAACAATATTTCGTCAAATGGCTTTTATTATCCAAAAAAATTTAATTCTTGGGTTAATGCGTCTGATGTTTCTAATTTAGGATATAGGAGAGTGCACTACCCTGGAAAGGTCCAACATCATATTTCAACTTATCAGAAAGAGCGTACATAAACACAGTCCGCTTACGTATGGCATGATGGATGGTAGACGACTCTCAGAGTGTTACATTATAGAATAAGTGTAGGTCATTGTAAAATGGACGTGGGGTGGCTCTCCGACTCATGCATCATTATTGCAACGGGGAAAATAAAAGAAAATGAACTTATAAATGATTTCTTGTCTTTGATTCGAAGTTTACTAGTCTGACTCCGTCTGAATGAATTTCAATGCGTTCATTGTAATGGGGAGAATAAATTATCTCATTTTTTTCTTTAAATAATTTATTGCAGCTACACGTTTTGCTCAGGGTGGGAGAGTATATCAAAATTTACCTACTATGCGGTTGGGTGCATTCAAATATTGCATTCCCGAGTTCTATGGATTATGCAATCAATAATTACTACTTGACATTGATTAACATTTAATATTTCAGGAGGAATATATTACGTAATTGAAAAAAAAAATCTCGAGCTGGACGCTAAACAATATATAATCAATCAATCATATTTCGTAATTAATCAAACTCATTTTTAGTATTATTGGCATCATCCTTTGGAGGTTTCCCCAACGTTAGCTGATTCTGAATCTTAATCAGGAATTATATAATCAATAGTTACTAATTAAATTCATGCATACTTAATTGAAATTTGATTCGTCTCATTGATCAATTTTAATGAATTTTAATTAAATGAACCGATTTTTAATAAATCAAACTCATTAAATGACGTCATAGGTATCCTCACACCCTGTTAACTCTATGGGAGGACACTGGTCCAAAAAGGGCACTTTTCCCCTACTAATATCAGCCAGCGTTTGAATCTCTCTCTCTCTCTCTCTCCTTTTATAGTATAATACAGGGTACTAGTAAATATTTTACTTTGATACTTCTCCTGATAGGCACGAAGCTTATCGTTTTGTTTAATGGACTATGATAATAAAATGAATTTTACGTCTACTGTATATTCGAATCTCGGCCGCGGCATTATGTGAGCAAGTTTGCCAGTTTACTTGCGGAAGGTCGGTGGTCTCTTGCCAGGTACATTGTATCTGGGTTCTCTCCTCCACCAACAAAAACTGGACGCCACCAGATAACTGAAAACTTGTTGAGTGTGGCGGAAAGCAATAAATAACCAATCAATCAATAATATTCGAACAGAACAGACAAGTTTCTTTATTCACTTACACTATTAATTAATGGTACATAAGGTCAATATATTGCAATGTCAAAATAAATGTAATCATATAGAGTCTAGAGGGGGAGGGAAAGAGGAAACAGGTAAACACAGTCACACACGCACAGATATATATATATATATATATATATATATATATATATATGCAGGTAAGTAGGCATGAGTTATGAAGGACAGACTAAATCGTATATTTTTGCTATAAATATACATAACTTTCTCAATTTTTTAATACTTGAGGTTGATATTATTTCAGACAATTTAACTACATTTGGATTTGTACAATACCTTGAGTGTAAAAATTGTTTTCTTATGGCACACATTGATTTGCATTCTAAAATGTAATGGAACTCGTCTGCAATTCGGCCTGCATTACAAAGTGTACACATATTGACATAAGTGAATATTTGCCCATCTGCCTCTCTGTATTGGGTGTCGGTGATTTGAGGTTCTGAATTTGATAATTGTTTTCTTAGTTTATCAAGTAAATTTTCTCGACATTTTTCACGACCAAAGTGGGACTTAAAGATTCGGTATATTTGACCTTTTGGTGAGTTGTTAATGTCACTTTCCCATTTTTGAATAAATTGATCACGCAGATGGTGTTTAACAATAGCAATGGTAAATGTTTTGTCTAAAGAATTTTGCTCTTGCCATATATTTGAGACCCCACAAAGAGAGAGGATTTCATGAATACAATTTATCCAGGAATTGCTAATACCTTCTTTAAAATGTTGCAAACATAAAAATAATTATACAATACGCATACTATTTTGTTTTCTGTCAAAGGCTTCGACCAGTATACTCATACATCTGCGACCCTTTAGGAGTAGACCCAGGTAATAGTCGTCCGCACCTACAGCTGGTTACGTCTTACAGTCCTTGAAACGTTCTACTTTCCCACTTGAACGGTGAACGAACGCTAAACGGAAAGTGAACGGAGAACGAAAAACGGTGAACGATAAACGGAAAACGGTGAACGATAAACGGAAAACGGTGAACGATAAACGGAAAACGATGAACGATAAACGGAGAACGGTGAACGATAAACGGAGATACCTGTAATTAACAAAAGCCACCGAAAGGTGTCAATATAGAGGCATTAAACAACACAGACGATACATGTATAGATATAAAGTTTTGAAATGTAGAAAATATAATGTAATTACAAACTTAACATAATGATACATATATATAAACACATTATTAATTTTGTAAATGTTCCACTCGTAATTTCTCCCAAAAATACAAATAGTTTCAAATATTTCATGTGTGTGTGTGTGTGTGTGTGTGTGTGTGTGTGTGTGTGTGTTTTGGTTTTTGCTAGCTAATACTTGCAAGACATTGAAGACATTCGATTTTCAGGAGTAGTGCGTCTTCATACTTGAATAACGACACACGGGTAAAATAAAAAATTAAAGCCGTTCTCATTTTAATCAAAATTTACAAATAACACATGCTTTACTACTGTACTTCTTGTTGTACATAACCTTTAATAAATCATGTGACGATACATCTTTACTTGCTTAGTAAATAAATTGATCACGTGTATCAACATCAAAATATATCCCATGTTTCTTTGAAAATGATAAACGTTTGTATTTCAGAATTAAATTCCTGATATGATAGGACAGTTTTCTGCCGCCTTTCCCATCATATCTCACAATAATGCGTGACCTTTCTTATTGATGTTTCGAAAGCAAATGAGGAAATACGAACGGAAAACGGTGAACGATAAGCGGAGAACTGAACACGTTGAACGATAAACGGAAGACGGTGAACGATAAACGGAGAACGGTAAACGGAAAACGGAGAACGCTTTGTGAACGGAAAACGGTAAACGAACGCTAAACGAACGGTGAACGAACGCTAAACGAATGGTGAACGAACCCTGAACGAACGGGAAAATGGGAAAGTAGAACGTTTCAGGGACTGTAATATAAGTGAAACATTACCCTCAGGACGTAAAACAAACAAACACGACGGATGCAGATCAATAACTGGGCTTCTGAGTGACCAAGGTGACCTATATACGTAAAAACAAAAATCCAAAAATAGACCCATGCTATGAAAGTACACAAATCTCGTACTTTTTTCTAAACACAAAAACAAACATTAAAAACAGAAACAAAAACAAAACAAAACAAACAAAAAAAACCTCCCAAAATTTAGTGAAAAAGAAATAGGCAGACTTAAAGTCATTAAGAAATTACCTAATATTATTTTCCGTAATAATAGAATCAAATGAATATCTTTTCAGTAAACCTGGGCAGGAAACAGGGGGCAGTAGTTTCATTAAGCTCCACACACATAACTACGGGAATTTCTTACTCAGCTTCTCATGCTAATGACGGGAACAGAAATCAACTATTCAGAAGCTGTTCACATACAGCTCTAGGACACTCCATAGCTTGGTTACAAGTAGACCTTGGTGGTGAATACAGTTTGAAATCTGTGACAATATACTACAGGAATGAAGGTAAGATTGTATATAAAGATTACTGTGATATAAAAGAAAACACAAGTTCGGTCATGTATTGGCTCATTTCAGAAGTAAGCCAGTTTCCAGAATAGATCGAAGATTGACCTTAAGGCATTCGTAAATCGCAGCTTTTTTAGGCGGGAAATTTAAAAGTCAACGATGGATATTTGTTATGAGTAATACAATGACATCACCTACCCATTTCATGCACAGGATGCTTGTGCTTTATTCATTGTTGGAGTGTTTTAGTTTTGAATTGCTTGAGCTTTAATGAAAACCGTATTTGTTAAAAAATATAACCATTTCAATAAAACACGCACATTATTCCCTTTCTTTGTTCCCTATTTTGTGCCATCATCGTCTTGGTAACAAAAACATTAAGAAAACCACGTGCAGTTAGCAAACGTTGTGATGTATTCTATATAGGATAAAGGTAGAGTAACAATGAGTTCATGGCTCACTCTTCCACCCCGTTATGTAATCAATATTGGTGAAGTGGTCACATTGATCTTCACATCAGAAAACGTCAATAATATCAAATCCGAAAAAAAATTGTATACATAGATATTTTGAAACACTTCGACCCTCGGTAACTTTCTTAATCAGATAGAATACTAGTAAGCAATTCATTTATTTCTTGCTCAATAGGCATTTTCTAATATACAGATGGCTGGCCTCCATACCGATTTCGCCAGTTTTACTTAGATGTATCAAACGCACCGGCGATCTCCACTACAACCTTGACGTCACAGAGAAAACGTTGTTACACGGACAATACAACCGTCCCAGCCACGCCCCCATCAGTGATTGACATTCCTTGTAAAGAAACAGCGAGATATGTCATCGTGGAGACTAAATACGACGCCCCCGAAGATAATAGTCTTGAAGAGACAGGACCTGTGCTGGAGATATGTGAAATAGAAGTATATGGTAATGTCATCTTCCATATAAAACTGCCCCGTGGGGATCCGGGTTGTTTGCTTGTCGTAAGAGGCGACTAAATGGGGCGGTCCTTCGGATGAGACCGCAAAAACTGAGGTCCCGTGTCACAGCAGGGGTGGCACGTAAAAGATCCCTCCCTGGTCAAAGGCCATAAGCGCCGAGCATAGGCCTAAATTTGCAGCCCTTCACCGGCAATGGTAACGTCTCCATATGAGTGAAAGGTTCTCGAGCGGGATGTTAAACAATATTTAATTAATCAATCAATCCATATAAAACTCTTATGTTCACGCAACTTTTATTGATTGATTTATCATTATTTAACGTCCCAATCCCAATCAAGAATTTTTCACTCATATGGAGACGTCACCATTGCTGGAGAAGGAATGCAAAGTTTTGGCGCTTACGGCCTTTGAGCAGGAAAAGATCTTTATCGACGAAGCTTCGGTTTTTGCGGTCTCATCTTAAGAAGCACCCCATTTAATCGCCTCTTACAACAAGCAAGGGGGGACGTATATATTATAACCCGAATCATCACGGGTTTATAGGAATTTTGTGCAGTATAGCACCATGCAACGTTTCTTTATGAATCACAACTAAAAACGAAACATTTTTCATTTCCTGAATCAGTAGCACATTTTTGCCCTTTGACACTCATATATATTTTCTTACGATTGGTTATTTGTTTTATGTCCAGTCAATAACTTTGAAATCACTCATAGTGAGGTGAATTACCACAATTTTAAACCTATGCATAGCTTTCAGAGCTGTAATAGTGATGGTTCTTTAACGTGCCATTAAATCAAATTCACTTCCGTTTTTAAGTTGACTCATTAATCAATATTTTATCGAATGGCTCATTAAAACAGGCTGTATGAAATATGAGATCATTAGCGAAAGAGTGATACTAGCTCTCAATTATTTTCAATGATTTTTTGGTGATGTTTTCCGGAATAAAAGAGATATTAGAGTTTAAATTTCGCTGAAAATTTATGCATGATATAAATATCTAATAAAACTTGCCTAAAAGACTTTAAAAAAACTTTTAATAAAAAAATATATATTTATGAAAATTGAAAACGTAATTTGAAAATATTTCATTCTTCAAAGTTAAGGCTAAAATCTTCAATATAAAAAATATAAATTAAAAAAAAATATAAACTAAGGGAAAAATGTATTTTCAAAAAAAATATTGAAATTAAAGAAGCCAAAATTCAGAGGTTGGATCAGGTGTCTAGGAGGAGTAAACCTCTCCAGTCGACCGGCCACACCCACCGTGATCCCTACATTCCGATTAGAGGTACACGGAGCAAACCATAGTCACAATCAGTGTGTTAAGAACGGCATAACAATTGGTATGAAACACGTCAGACAGCATTTGACCTAATGAAAGTTGTACTGGCAAACTAGATCGTTAAAACGACCATAGAATTTGCGAAAAGCTGTCTTTAGTCGAGACTTTACAAACCCCTCTAACATCAACCTTCCAGTCAGTAGCCTGTCTCAATTTAAAAACTGATCATATGCAAAACAAGCTCTTGCGTATAGAATTAGGTGGGAGATATAAACACCATATTCAGATTATGATGATGATGATGATGATGGAATATTGCCACATAGATAGTGGAAGTTGACGATGGAGAAATGGAAGTCTTCCTGTTTTTTCATAAACTTGAGTTGCTAGTTTGCCTAGTTTATTTTAAATTGAGGTGGGCTACTGAAAAAGAAGTTGATGTTACAGGGATTTCAACATTCTCGTTTATAGTCGGCATTTCGTAAATTCTATTGTCGTTATAACGATTTAGTTTGCTAATACAAGTTATCATTGGGTCGAATGTTGTCTGACGTGTTTCAAACCAAATGTTTCTTTACACACTGAGTCTGACTGCGGATTGCTCCGTTCACTTGATCAAAATACAGGACTCGCGGCGGGTGTAAGCAGTCACCAGGATATGCTTACTTTACTTAGGCACATGACCCCCCTCTGGTGTATCCAGAGGACCATATTTACCCAGTTCTTAACTTTGTATTCCATATAGGAATTATGAGATTAATCGTTGTTTGTTATCTTTACCTGTAATTATGTAATGTGCATAGGTTCGATGATTTAGACCATTCTTGGGCAGATATGATTATTGGTGAATGAATGTATAAAAAAAAAATAGAGCACCGCAAAACCGGTACATGACACGTCCGAATACGTTACGGACCCAAGCAATCTAATTCCAAGGGTCATAACTCCATTTTAAAAATTGGATAGTGTTCCTCTTGTAATATGCATTTCTACACATTATGGCCTCTTTTTGTACCAAGTTTCATTAAAATTCTTCCAAGTGTTTAAAAGGAGTTGCGTAGACAAGCTAAAGGGGACTTACGGACGGACAACAACGATATAGCATAATACGCCCGCATTTTTGTGAGTGTATAAAAATGAACAACCAAGATACCGAATCAATATTTATATGATAATGTTAAATTTTAAGTGTACTATGCCAAAATAGTCGACAGGATTTTTGCATAGTACACGCAAAATGTAACACGATTATTATTAAGCTGACCGTCCATATCATTTTTAATAGACCAACATTTATATGTCAGTGGAGCAAAGGATAATCATTCTGAATGGAAGTTACCATTGTTGAAAGATTGTTGGAGCATAGTTATCTATAATTGTTATATTTGTTAATGGTAAACTTAAGTTTAGATACAAAATTTATCGGGGGGGGGGGGGGGGGGGGGCTCCATGGCCGAGTGGTCAGTTAGAGCATCGTGCTCAAAATCACAAGGCCTCTCACCTCTAGTCGGCGCGGGTTCGAATCTCGCTCGCGCCGATATATGTGAGAAAGTTTGCCAGTTTACTTTCGGAAGGTCGGTGGTCTCTTCCCGTGTACATTGTATCTGGGTTCTCTCCTCCACCAATAAAAACTGGACGCCACCAGATAACTGAAAAATTGTTGAGTGTGGCGGAAAGCAAAACAACAACAACAAAATTTATCGTCGTTCGAAGAGGGGCTATATTGGTGTACTGTTTAGTGCGTTCTCTTAGCAAGCAAGCGGTCTCGGGTTCGGATCCCTAAATGAGCATATTATTTTTTCTGAATAACCATGCACCATGCGCAAAACGTAGCTGTGCACTATGTGAAAATTGTAGCCGTGCACTATACGAATGTAGTAGCCGTGCACAATACGAAAACAGTAGCCGTGCACTATACGAAAACAGTAGCCGTGCACTATACGAAAACAGTAGCCGTGCACTATAAGAAAATAGTAGCCGTGCACTATACGAAAATAGTAGCCGTGCACTATAGTAGGGTATTGAAAATATAGGAACAGGCTAACAGGAAGCATATTAATTTCAAATAGTATTTAGAATAGTCTACCCAATCACAGATCGCATAGAAACCTATAAGGTATGGGTAAGTAAGGCAGGGACCTATACTACTCCGTGTCCAATACCGGACAGATACTTGTCTCATATATATCCGATATACCCGGACTAATCTCGACACCGATAACAGAGGAAATGATTTGTTATTCTCCAGTCCAGTATACTCACCACCGTATACTGAATTATAATAAACTACGGTGTATCAGATTTTATCACACCTTATTCTTTCCGTTTCCTCCGGTCTAGCTCTGAAAATGAGCTGTGATCATTCAGCAGAACGCCCCTATTTACACAGCAGGGCACCCGATCATTGAAAACATCGTATTGATTTTTAAAACCCATCTCTAGATTTACGTGTGTTCATTGTTTGCGCGTTGTGAGTAGCATCGCGGAAATTTCCAGGGCTTTTTTTTCAAACACCTGGAAAGGTAATCGAGTTTTTCCCGATAAAACAACTTTTTTGGTGAAAACATAGACACCACTAACAGAAAAATTCAAAACACAAGACTATGCCGCGCTTAAGCAATGAAATGCGCAAACAGGCACTTGGTATGCTGCAAGCAGGAGTTAGTCAGCGTGAGCGGCAACGTCATCTCCTCAATAGGTTTACGGCCGCTGCGACCACGGCGAGAGAAATCACTGGACGTCATGGAAGGCCTATTTATTTTTTATCCGTTTCCAGAATTTTGAAGCACCATGGGACCCGCTGCAGAAGTCCTTATAAAGGGCTACTGCTTACACCGCATCGCCGACGGTACAGCTTGCAATGGGCAAGGCAGCATCTGATTCTACGTCAAAATTGGTAACATGCTGTGTTCAATGTCGAGTTCACCGTCATTTACATGAAAGTTTTGCAGACAACTGTGTCCTTGAGCGCGACAGGTTTGGGTTGACTGATTGATTAAATATTGTTTAACGTCCCGCTCGACGATCTTTCACTTATATGGAGACGTCACCATCGCCGGTGAAGGGCTGCAAATTTAGACCTATGCTCGGCGCTCATGGCCTTTGAGCAGGGAGGGATCTTTTACGTGCCATACCTGCTGTGACACGGGGCCTCGGTTTTTCCGATCTCATCCGATGGACCGCCCCATTTAGTCGCCTTTTACGACAAGCACGGGGTACTGAGGATCTATTCTAACAACCCGGATCCCCACAGGGCCAACAGGTTTGGAGGGGGAGGCGTAATGGTCTGGGGTGCGATTAACCACTATTTTCGGTCACAACTGGTTGTTTTAAATGGAACCCTCACTGCTAGGAGGTATGTGGACGAACTTCTGCAGCCTGTTTGAACACAATTAATGCAGCAGGATAGGCAGGGAAATGGGCCGGTGAAGGGCTGCAAACTTTAGGCCTATGCTCGGCGCTTATGGCCTTGAGCAAGGAGGTATTTTTATCGTGCCACACCTGCTGTGACACGGGACCTCGGGTTTTGCGGTCTCATCCGAAGGACCGCCCCATTTAGTCGCCTCTTACGACAAGCAAGGGGTACTGAGGATCTATTCTAACAACCCGAATCCCCACGGGGCTATCATTCATTGATTATTCATTAATCCTGAGTTTCATTTTAACGCAGTATGCTGAATTTTAGTTTTCCCCATTATTCTTGTTTTAAGGTTGCAGTGTAGCTAGTTATGGAGAATCCTGTTCCGAATGTCAAGGCTGTTCAACATGTGACATCATTACTGGGGAGTGCTGTAAGTATATGGAACAGCATCATTTTGTACTTCAACAATGTATTGATTGTTTGTTGTTTTCCGCCACACTTAACGTTTTTTTCAGTTATCTGGTGGGGTCAAGTTTTTATTGGTGGAGGAGAGAACCCTGATACAATGTACCCGGGAAGAGACCACCAACCTTCCGAAAGTAAACTGGCAAACTTTCTCACATATATCGGCGCGAGCGAGAATCGAACCCGCGCGGACTAGAGGTGAGAGACCTTGTGATTTTAAGGGCGATGCTCTAACCACTCGGCCACGGAATCCCCTTCAACAATTTATGTAATGATGATAGGTATCCTAATAGGAAGAAGCACAACTCTCACCAGCTACCTTGGTTCTGCTAACGTGTAGAAGACCTTTTTTAAAGGTTTTAAACAAATTTACCTTTTTTCATTCTCACAGAACGTTTTACTCCATTTTATGACCCCCACTCTAGTCCCACGGGGTCAAGACTTCAATAAACTTGAATTTACAATATCGGATGCTTAACTATCAATACTACTAACATGGCCTTGTTGTCGATTAGACTGCTATTTCCTTGTATTATGTAAAATTTGATACCCGATTTTAATTCCACCTTAGCCCCAGAGTCCATAGAATTTAAAAACAAAAATGAATTAACATAACTAGGGATGTTTGTATATTGATATAATAAAATGTGGCTCTGATGCTATTAAATAGAAGTTTTAAATATCTCCTAACACCTCATGTAAAACTTTGAATCACTTCACCTTGGGTGAATAAAAGGTTCAAAAGTTTTAAAATCTATTATCGAAGGAAAATGATTTACAACCATCAAGTGCTTTCTACAGAAAGTCTGACGGATTTTACAGGTTATCAAGTGAATTAAAGAAAAAATATAAATTGAGCATTATTTACTGAATTTAATTCAAAGAACTAAATTCAGAGATTTTATGTTGATAATCCATAGCCAACAGTTTTTTGAAATTCTGTGACACTTTAAAGGGCCTTGAACACGAATATGGCAAAAGAAATTACTTGGATTAATTAGTAATATGATAGTATTTATGTGTTAAACATAGCAACACAACTTAATTTCAAAACCTAACACAAAGACTTATTTGAGAATTCTAACTAACAAGGGACTAGCCCTGTTTATCTGTACGTGTTGCGTGACGTAGCTATCAACGTGGCGCCAAAGTTGAGGAGAAAAATTAACAATGAAAATTTTCATTTCTTTCTTCTTGCTCCTTAAATTGATCTTTGTCACAATGCTGAATGTTTATACTTTTGACTTACGATTTATAAATTTTAGTATTCTCACCTCCTCATTCCAAGAAATGCGCGGGCAACATCAACGATTTTGGGAGCTGTATTTTATGTAATACTGTGTAAAAGTATTTTTAATCCACTTTTTTTTATATCAAAAATCTTTATTTCTATGACAAGAAACTGTCAACTCTGGGCGATCAAAAATCGTGTCTATGCCACTTTAATGCTTGATGTCAACGCGGTTTACATGAGATTACTTTAAAATACTACGCTGGATTCCATATCGTATGACCTGTATTCTCATGTAAAACTTTTATTTCCTATTGTGGGTCTACCATATACTCTGGGGTCATGCTTTGTTCACTATCTACCGGTGATTGCATATTGGTATGACTGATAATGGCCCTGTTGTTCTTGCGAAGATTTTAATTGTTCCCCCATATATCCCCATTTAAATGTCCCATCCCCAAGAGTTGCTGCACCCTATCCCTTGGGGTCATGATTTGAAAAATCGTATCACTGTATCAGCTTTTTTTGTTTTGTCCAGTGGTTCATGAAAAGAGGATTTTTCTAAGGTACCACCATTATTCACTATTTCTTAATCATCTCCCCCGTAGAAAGGAGTGGTTTTTTTTTCATTTGTACAACTTTGAATCCCCTTTACCCAGAATGCTTTGTAGCAAGTTTGGTTGACAACTGGCCCAGTGGTTCTGGAGAAGTAGAAAATATGAAACGTTTAATGACAGACGGATGAACGGAAGACAGACAATAGGTGACCAGAAAAGTTCATTTGAGCTTTACAGTTCAGGTGAGCTAAAAGCACAACACCTTCAAGACAATCCTCAGACTGACGAAAGGACAGGTACTTGAAATGTATTGTGATTTATATGTCTAAACCACATAAATAATATAAAAGGCATCATGCCAATGGGTACAGTATGCGTGTATAACTGCATGCAGAGTAATGTGACAATTTTGTTCATGCCTAAGTCATCTAAATTTTCACATATCATTGGGACTTTCAGTTTGTATTAACTGTGTAAATGGCACATGCAATCCATCAAATGGTTATTGCACGAACGGATGTGTGACGGGATACTCGGGGAACACATGCAAGTCGCCGTGTAACCAACACTGCACAGGAAACACGTGTGAACAAGGAAGCGGAACATGTACCAATGGCTGTGTTGACTTCCGTTATGGATACACATGTGAACACCAGTGTACCCTTCAGTGTAATCCCCGGACTTGTGACAGGATCACTGGAGCGTGCAGTGGCTGTATCACTGGGTATCATGGTCCATTCTGTAACAAAACGTGCAGTTCTTATTGTAAGTCAGGAGCATGTCATATACAGAACGGCCATTGTATTGGAGGGTGTCAAGCGAACTGGACGGGAGATCAATGTGACAGTAAGTAAACTCAAGTATACTTAATGCTGTAAAGCGAACTGGACGCGAGATGAATGGGACAGTAAGTAAACTCAAGTACACTTAATGCTGTAAATCGAACTGGACGCGAGATGAATGGGACAGTAAGTAAACTCAAGTATACTTAATGCTGTAAAGCGAACTGGACGGGAGATCAATGTGACAGTAAGTAAACTCAAGTATACTTAATGCTGTAAAGCGAACAGGACGGGAGATGAATGTGACAGTAAGTAAACTCAAGTATACATAATGCTGTAAAGCGAACAGGACGGGAGATCAATGTGACAGTAAGTAAACTCAAGTATACGTAATGCTGTAAAGCGAACAGGACGGGAGATCAATGTGACAGTAAGTAAACTCAAGTATACTTAATGCTGTAAAGCGAACAGGACGGGAGATCAATGTGACAGCAAGTAAACTCAAGTATACGTAATGCTGTAAAGCGAACTGGATGGGAGATCAATGTGACAGTAAGTAAACTTAAGTATACTTAATGCTGTAAAGCGAACTGGACGGGAGATCAATGCGACAGTAAGTAAACTGAAGTATACTTAATGCTGTAAAGCGAACTGGATGGGAGATCAATGTGACAGTAAGTAAACTCAAGTATACTTAATGCTGTAAAGCGAACTGGATGGGAGATCAATGGGACAGTAAGTAAACTCAAGTATACTTAATGCTGTAAAACGAACTGGACGGGAGATCAATGTGACAGTAAGTAAACTCAAGTATACGTAATGCTGTAAAGCGAACAGGACGGGAGATCAATGTGACAGTAAGTAAACTCAAGTATACTTAATGCTGTAAAGCGAACTGGACGCGAGATGAATGGGACAGTAAGTAAACTCAAGTACACTTAATGCTGTAAATCGAACTGGACGCGAGATGAATGTGACAGTAAGTAAACTCAAGTATACTTAATGCTGTAAAGCGAACTGGATGGGAGATCAATGGGACAGTAAGTAAACTTAAGTATACTTAATGCTGTAAAGCGAACTGGACGGGAGATCAATGCGACAGTAAGTAAACTGAAGTATACTTAATGCTGTAAAGCGAACTGGATGGGAGATCAATGTGACAGTAAGTAAACTCAAGTATACTTAATGCTGTAAAGCGAACTGGATGGGAGATCAATGGGACAGTAAGTAAACTCAAGTATACTTAATGCTGTAAAACGAACTGGACGGGAGATCAATGTGACAGTAAGTAAACTCAAGTATACTTAATGCTGTAAACCCAACAGGATGGGAGATCAATGTGACAGTAAGTAAACGCAAGTATACTTAATGCTGTAAAGCGAACTGGATGGGAGATCAATGTGACAGTAAGTAAACTCAAGTATACTTAATGCTGTAAAGCGAACTGCACGGGAGATGAATGGGACAGTAAGTAAACTCAAGTATACTTAATGCTGTAAAGCGAACTGGACGCGAGATGAATGGGACAGTAAGTAAACTCAAGTATACTTAATGCTGTAAAGCGAACTGGACGCGAGATGAAAGTGACAGTAAGTAAACTGATGAGTGTATAAGTAGGTGACAGTACGTAAACTGATGAGTGTAAAGTAAGTGACAATACGTAAACTGATGACTGTATAAGTAAGTGACAATACGTAAACTGATGACTGTATAAGTAAGTGACAATACGTAAACTGATGACTGTATAAGTAAGTGACAATACGTAAACTGATGACTGTATAAGTAAGTGACAATACGTAAACTGATGAGTGTATAAGTAAGTGACAGCACGTAAACTGATGAGTGTAAAGTAAGCGACAATACGTAAACTGATGACTGTATAAGTAAGTGACAATACGTAAACTGATGAGTGTATAAGTAAGTGACAATACGTAAACTGATGACTGTATAAGTAAGTGACAATACGTAAACTGATGAGTGTATAAGTAAGTGACAATATGTAAACTGATGAGTGTAAAAATAAGTGATAGTAAGTAAACTGATTAGTGTACAAGTTTTGCGTATGTGTATTCTGGTCTTGTAATATTCATGTAATTACCGACGGTCACAAGACGTGTATAAAAGTTGTTAGAATTTTACGGAATGTGTCATGTGATATTTACAGAATTCATTTTATTATATATACACATTGTGTTATATGATATTTAAAAAATGTGCCATACGATATTTACAAAATATGTCGTATAATATTTACAGAATGTGACGTATCTTTCTTTGGACCCAATTGCTCATATGCCTGTAGTGTAAATTGTAAAGGGAACCTGTGTAATAATATAACTGGATCATGTCTTGATGGTTGCGAAATTGGTTATTACAAAGACACATGTAACAGGACATGCAATCCAGACTGTAAAAACGGATGTAACAGGAATTCTGGGAATTGCGATAATGGCTGCATCGACGGGAAGTTTGGAATCGAATGTTACGATATTTGTAGTGCTGGTTGTATTTCCAACTGTGAACAAATGACAGGAAATTGCACATGTAAAAGGGGCTGGCAAGGAGAAAGATGCAGAGGTATGGTTGATCAAGCAGTTTTAGTAGGAATACCTTATTTAATATTCATATCATGCGTAGTATAATGCCACATCTGCAAAGTTTATTAAAAAAAATCTATAATAATACGTCGGAACATGTTCTGCGTATGATCAGTTTTGAAATTGAAACAGATTACTGACAAGTAAGATGCCACCAGCTGTAAGTGAAGTGCCCCAAATTTAGACCTGTTCATGGCGCTAAGGACTGTAGCAGTGAAGATTCTTTGATATAAAACATAAACGGCACACATTTTAATGCACTAGATGCGCATCTCGACAAATAATGTCTCTTCAGTGATGCTCAAGTCAAAAATGTTGGAAATTCGAAATAAGAACAAACTAATCTGAGGCGACACGGGAATTCGAAAGTTCCGTGATTCTCACTTCTAAATGCCGAGCGTCTGGCGAAGGAGCAATCGCTACCTATGTTAACGTCTTATGTATGACGCGGCCATGGCACGAGCGGGGCTCGAACTCACGACCTCCCAATTACGAAGCGAACGCTCTACCCACTGAGCTACCGTGATAGTGTAAGAACGACAGCTGTGTTTAAAGACAGAAAATCCAAACTCATTTTAATACACCTATATCAAAATAAAAATACGATCTACATTCATATACATTGAAACTGGTTGTATTATAAATCTGTGACATTATTTCAAGATGCCATCGTTCATGACATTGGTTGAAATACTCTGTAGTTAAGTTGATCCATATTAACATTTTCTGAAATGTTTTTTGTTGCACAATTGTAACCAACATCAATGAGTACCCACTGGAACAGTAACAGCGAACTTTAATTCGTGCAGCAGTCGGTACATCAATGAGGCCTATCCTGTATGATATTTTCTTGCTGATACAATTGGAACGGTGCAAAGACTAGTACTTTTGTTACAAGTACATACACTCTCAGGTCATGTCTGTTTCGGAATCTCGTTAGCCACACTTTGAAGTATCATTACTGAATTATTTATCAATGAAAACCAATCGAGGCATCTATTCTTTAGGGGGTACCAGTGTCCCAAGATTTATGTCTGTCATGCGAAGTGTCCTTATATATATTGAGAGGACATTAGAGAAGATTGACCTTTGCCTTGTGACGTCAAAATTAATAGAGGTCATCTATACCATAGGATGTACCAGTGTACCAAGTTTGTCAAGCAGCCAACCGAACGATCGACCGGTAGATATCAATATAACACTGGGGTGTTTTTCAAGATTGCATAAAATCATATTTTGATTATATATAATTGTGGGTGTGTACAAGTATAGAAAATTGTGAACCCCCCCCCCCCCCATTACAAAAATAAGACTAATTAAGACATCAGATAGCTAAGTCCCGTGAGGATCCGGGTTGTTAAAATAGATCCTCAGTACCCCTTGCCTATCGTAAGAGGCGACTAAATGGGGCGGTCCTTCAGATGAAACCGCAAAACCCGTAGCCCTGTGTCACAGCAGGTGTGGCACGTAAAGATCACTCCCTGCTCAAAAGCCATAAGCGCCGAGCATAGTCCTAAATCTTGCAGCCCTTCATCGGCAATGGTGACGTCTCCATATGAGTGAAAAATGCTCGAACTGGACGTTAAACAATATATAATCAATCAATCAGATAGCCTAACCATTACACTGGGGAATCGCAGGTGAGGAATAGTTAATATTTTGAACTGGAATTATGTGGATAAAAATGGATGCCTAAAGAAGAACATAACAGTCGACACATTTTGTTTGACTGGTTAACGGGGGATGCTTACTCCTCCTAATAATTTGACTCTACCTCTGTTGTTTTCAAGGGTCCGTGTTAGCCTTTTCTTCATTACGTATTTCTTAGATGTTGAGGATTTATGAGAATGGCCACTGTTTGTCATTGTCACTTGTTTCATTCCTCCACTCCATCCGCTCCCTATTCGATGGAATCGTTATTGATTTTTTACAACCTATGTGTATCATTATGTAATATGTTTATTTTACACTAACACACCCAGTAGTTGTAATATGCATACTAAATGTTGAATTACCATTTTGTACATTACATTATACTGCAAATTCATTTATATTTGTAAGATCAATTCTTTTTATTATTTTTTTTAGAATGCAGTCCAACATTTTTCGGTGCGTATTGTCAGGTGGAGTGTAGTTCTCATTGCTATAACGGGACGTGTTACGTAAACAATGGATCCTGCATTGGTGGTTGTAAAAGTGGCTATACCGGCGTCAAATGTACAAGAGGTGAGGACGAAACCCATTTTAAGGTAGTCTTACATAAAAGGGCATCTATAATTAATGTTCTCGAAAATTGTATGTTTCATAGATTCTTCGTTCTATTTGTACACGTTTATTATATAGTGTATTGTACTTAACACATAAGTGATAATACATTTTAAATTCTCTCGCCATCGTTTTGTCTTTTCAGATATATCTCTTAGTCTTAAGTATTATCGTTTCGATTGATTGATTAGATATTGTTTATCGTCCCTCGAGAATCTTTCACTCATATGGAGACGTCACAATTGTCGGTGAGGGCTGCAAAATTTAGACCTATGCTCGGCGCTCACTGCTTTTGAGCAGGGAGGGATCTTTATCGTGTCACACCTACTGTGACAGGGGACATCCGTTTTCGTGGTCTCATCCGAAGGGCCATCCCATTTAGTCGCCTCTTGTGACAAGCAAGAGGATCTGAGGTCCTATTCTAACCCGGGTCCCCATGGAGCTGAAACACAATATACACATGTATGAATCCAAAAGGATTGTACTAACTTGGATGACGTTAATAACATGAAAGGAATGGTCTATGTTTGATACAATGTAACACGTAATATTATCATATTTTTCACAATCATATTTTTAACGGTCGCGGTAGCTCAGGGGTTATAGCGTTCGCTTCGTAGCCGGGAGGCCGTGAGTTTGAGTCCCGCTCATGCCTAGTCACGTCAAACGTAAGATGTAAATATAGGTAGTGATTGCTCCTTCGCCAAACGATTGACATTTAGATGCGAGAATCACGGGTCTTTCGGATATAACCTTAAAACGTAGGTCCCGTGTCACGCCCCGCCAGATATTAGCACGTTAAAGAACCTTCTCTGCTAGGGCCCTTAGCGCAGAACATAGGTCTAAATTTGTGGTAATCCTTCAACTGCAGCTGGTGACGTTTCAATGAGTGAAATATTCTATACTGGAATTAAAAACAATGAATCATCAGTCATTTTACGAAAGGAGACTAGGATCATTTCAAAATAAGAAAAAAATCCTTAAGAAGTAATATTGCGAATCAAAGGCGATATAACGCAAAATAAAAGCATAATAACACGAAGTAAAGGCGTAATAATGCAACACAAAGAAGTGCGTAATAACGCGGACTTGCAAGGCGTCATAATGCGACTCAAAGGCGTCATAATGCGAATCAAAGGCGTCATAATGCGAATCAAAGGCGTCATAATGCGAATCATATTGCGAATCAAAGGCGTCATAATGCGACTCAAAGGCGTCATAATGCGAATCAAAGGCGTCATAATGCGAATCAAAGGTGTCATAATGCGAACAAAAAACTTAATAATTCATATAAAAAGGCATATTAATAGGTGTGCACGATAAAGATCCCTCCATGCTGAAAGGCAATAAGCGCCGAGCATAGGGCTAAATTTTGCAGACCTTCACCAGCAAGGGTGATGGTGATCCTAATCTGCTTTCATATATTTTGAATATATGTACTGCCTGTAGATTTATAAAGGGAAGACGTCGTTATAACTAACTGCAGATAATCTTCATACTACTTTTTATATTACATGCTACATTTTGACCTTGAGTATCAGTTGAACAATCAAAAATTTTAAACGTTTCAGGTCTGCATGAAACGTCCTCAGAAGCCCCCGGAACGGCCATAGGCGCCGGGGTAGGAGCAAGCATCTTTCTTATAATTATAGTAGTTGTCGGAGGCGCTGTGCTCAGGTATGGATTTGAATAAACAAGGAAATTTAGAGACCTGGGGCGTCGAACACTCTACATAATGTCATCAGTTCATTCGTTCACTTTAACGGCAATAAATACAGTATCCATGCTAAAGATGAAGATCTGGAACATTATCACATAGGGGATAAACTATGCCCCCCTGATTAAAGTCAATGAGGGTGGGGATACATTTTTCTATCCGATCTGTTTGTCCGAAACATCAATCATTCTGATAACTTCTTAAATGATAAGTGATAGGGGCTCTCGTATTTCGTACCTGTATTCTTACTTGTGACAAGACCTTTGTTATGGTACCAAACGCTTTGTCTTTGTGACCTTGAATTTGACCTACATTTTACGAAAACCTAAACTAGACAATATCTTCTGAGCTATGCAATGCAGTTTTGATGTTTTTTATATATATTTTTTTTGTGACCAGACTTTTGATTTGATATCGTGATTTTTAACATGGTGATATTGATATGGGATTTTGATCCAAATTTCAAGACTTTTATTAAAGTTTTAACTTTAATCGTAATAACCGGTCGCGGTAGCTCAGTGGTTAGAGCGTTCGCTTCGTAATCGGGATATCATGAGTTCGAGCCCTGCTTGTACCATGTTCGCGTCAGACCTAAGACGTAAACCTACGTAGTGATTGCTCCTCCCTGACTGAACGCTTGGTACATGTATTTAAAAGCGCCAATCACGGGTTTTTCTGATATGACCTTAAAACGAAGGTTCCGGGTCGCGGCAGGCGTTGGAACGTTAAAGAACCCTCACTTGTATGGTCCTGACCGCTAAGCATAGGTTTAAAACTTGTGGTACTTCACATACAGCTGATGACGTCTTAATATGAGAGGAAAATATTTGATGAGACAAGAACAAACAATCAATCAATTGGTCGCTATGTGTTAATAATAAATGATAGAGTTCTCATATATCATATACTCTGCAAAAAAAGAAACGCATAATGGATTTTTTAAGATTTTAGTAGATGTATTTTGGATTATGATTTTACAATAAAAAATGTAGATATTCACTAGAATTGTTTCAATTGAAAAAATTACAGTCCAAACCTTAGATATTGGTGGAAAAAAAGTCAGATCATCACAGTTAAGAACACTTCCTGTCACGTTTAAGTTAGTACCGTGTATGACCACCTCGAGCTGCCAACACAGTTCTGCATCTCCTTGGCATAGAGTCAATCAATGTTCTTACGTTATTGCGTGGAATTGTTCGCCATTCCTGTTGTAACATTTGACGGAGCTGATCGAGGGTCTGAGGCGGAGGTTGGCGCAGGCGCACACGTTTATCCAGTTGGTCCCATAAGTGTTCAATCGGATTCAAATCCGGTGATTTGGAAGGCCATGGTAGCACATTAATGTTGTTCTGCTGAAGGTAGTCAATTGTTAAGCGGGCTGTGTGAGGCCTAGCATTGTCATGTTGGAATACCTCCCTCTGTCGGTCAATTACGCGCATAATTTGAGGTTGGAGAATTTCGTCTCTGTACCTTTGAGCCGTTAAATTGCCCGGGACATGTACCAGTTCTGTTTTACGGTCATTAGAGATCGCCGCCCACATCATGACGCTACCTCCACCGAAGCTATCCACTTCTTGGACACACGAGGAAGAGAAACGTTCATTCCTGCGCCGGTATACACGGATTCTTCCATCACGTTTCTGTAGCAGAAAACGGGGCTCATCGCTGAACCAGATTCTACGCCAGCTGCGGAATGTCCAGCCCCTCAATCTGTTGCACCATCGGACTCTTTCTCGTCTGTGTAACGGTGTCAAAACTGCTCCAAAATACGGTCTTCTGGGTCTAATGCCATATTGTCGAAGTCGGTTGCGGACTGTCTGCGAGCTGATTCTTCTCAATCCAGGTATTCCGACAGCAGTAACTGTTGCAGCAACGGTTCGATTCCGTAGATGAAAGACCCGGATGTAGCGATCTTGTCCAGGAGTCGTAATGCGAGGTCGCCCACTCCTCGGTCGGTCATTAGTAGAGCCAGTCTGCTGGAATCTGTTCCACAGCCAAGAAATTGTGCTCTGATTTACGTTTTCAGTTCGTGCAATCTCACTTTGGGATACTCCGGCCTGGAGACGGCCAATGACGATATTTCGAGTAGCAGGGTCCAACCTTGGCATGGCAGCATTTTAACGTTATGATGAATTCAAGCTTCAAACTTCGTCCTTTTATACGCTTTAATGTAGTGGTTGAATTAAGCACAAAGTTCTCGTGAAAAACGTAAGCCAAATTCCATGGCGATAGAGGTGATGTGCAATTTTAGAGAGTCGCCGAGCTAATTTGGCAGAGAGCCAAATCAAATGAACAGACCTTTAAAGTTTCATACTTACCTGTAAAAAATCAATTACTCAATTGACCATTTCAGTTTACCTGGTAAAATACATAATTTGCATTTTTAAAATTTCAAAAGGGCTATGCGTTTCTTTTTTTGCAGAGTATATATGCATTTTTCAATTTTTGTATAACATTTGTTGTTCCCGCGCTTTTCCGTAAAAGGAGAATTTTCATATCCTTACAAAGGAGACTACAGTACGTAATTAAGTGTACTATATTTTAAACTTCTACATTCAAGACTGAGAAGAAAGAAAGATGATATATCTGAAGCACAAAAAGATCAAAGAACAGAAGATAACAATACATATGGTAAGACGTTAAACAAATTGAATTCACGAATCCAGTGACCTATTATCATCCAAGTGGGAGGCTATCACTAACCGGGACTTGAAGAGATGCTCCCATAGTCGAAACAGATATGCTAAAAGCTACAATGCCTTTTTATTCCGACTCTTTTATTTTTTTTATATATTTTTACTTAATGTTACAAGGGTTTCACAGCTCACAGTCATCGTTTGAAGTAAGCCATTTGCAAATTATATGTTCTTTACATGTATAATGATCAAGGAAAGGTCAAATGTTGTGTCATGTTTCATACCAATTGTTAGGCCGTTCTTCATACACTCACTGATTGTACTTCGGATTATTCCGGTGTTTTTTTTTATTTCAAGATACAAGGTTCAAGGCAGGTGTGACCGGAAACGGGGGGGGGGATGTTTGCATTGATGTTTTGGAGTTTTCTTATTTTTTCTAAACAGCTGATTCTAGAAACATATCCGTATACGTTTGACCAGTGCATAAAAAGGCTCTGAAATTATGTGGCGTACTGTGATACTTTTGCACTTCTATTTTATTGTATGACCGAGGAAAATCAGACTGACCTGCTAAATGGAATATTTCCTTTGAACAATGAATGAAACAAATTTACTTCCTATAAAGAGGACCACAATTCGTGGACGATAGGCATGTGTCTCTAGCAGAAACCGTTAGTATTCTAGGTTGAAATAGAATGTGCTTCAAAACAGTTTATTTTTAAATCTTGAAACGTATATTTCATTATTTAGATGTGTAATGATGTAATGGCCTAACGGATATGAAATATTTGTAACTTTGACCTCTGGACCATCAAGTTCAAATTTAGCAGGGGACACAATCTGGTTTAAATAATAACGCTCGAAATCCAAATCTTAATGCAATGATATAAATTTGACATCAGAAGATTGATTGATTGATCGATTATTTATTGCTTTCCGCCACACTCAACAATTTTTCAGTTATCTGGTGGCGTCCAGTTTTTGTTGGTGGAGGAGAGAACCCAGATACAATGTACCTGGGAAGAGACCACCGACCTTCCGCAAGTAAACTGACAAACTTGCTCACATAACGCCGCGGCCGAGATTCGAACACGCGCCGACAGAGGTGAGAGGCTTTGTGATTTTGAGCCCGATGCTCTAACCACTCAGCCACGGAGGCCCCCGACATCAGAAGACCATAGTGATTTAAATCCAGCAACAACAAAAATATTGATGCCCACAAGTCTGACTGTCTTTTTTTACCTTTTGTTTCAAAAGATCAATGCAATCTCACAACTTCACAATTGATATATATTTTATACAGCCGTTTCCATATGAGTGAAAGATTCTCGAGCGGGAAGTTAAACAATATACAGTGAAACTTCTCCAAATCGGCCCCTCAGAAAACCGACCATCCCTGAATATCGGCCGATTTTTAAACTCCCGGCAGAAATCGAAACATTTCTTTAGGAAGAAACCCTCACATTATCGGTCACCCTATAAACTGGACATCGGTCACTTTTTATAGAACATTTATTAACAAACATGTGTAATTTAACTGGCCACCTTTTCAGGTCACAAAAAATGTGGCCAGGTGTGGAAAATGAGAGACTGACCAACTGGCCAGGTCATTTTTGGCATATCCAGGAGAGGTTTGAAAAAATAATTGCCTCTCTAATTCCTTGGTTTACCTGTGATGTAACAGGTGTTGGTGACCCCTGCCAATTAAGATATTCCTTGCAAATTCTGTAGAAAAGTTAATAACAAGATGTTTGAGATTTGAATGAAAATAGTAGGCCTATCAAGCGCCATACTACCTTATGGATATAAGCGGCAGTGTATAAAAAAAAACAACCCAGAATGATAATTATTGTTATTACAATATGAATAATTGTCTTAGTTTCCAAAGACTTAAAATTTGAAACAGATATTGACAATACTATTCTGTATTTATTACTGTACTTTCTAAAATGTTAAAACAAATTTGTCATCAAGAATATAAGCGATGGATATAAACAGAGTTTTCATAAGTAAGGGGGGGGGGGTAATTTAGAAATACGGTGTTTCATTAAGATTTGTTTGTGTGATTGTTTAGAGCCGCCTGAGCAATTTTTCAGCCATCTGGCAGAGAATGTTTTTTTTTAAACTATAAATTTTAAATTTCTCGCCCGTCAAATACGGGACGTATTATGGTATGGCGTCATTCGTCCGACTATCTGCAAAATGGCAAAATGCTCCGTAAGCTCCAGGATTTTACAACTTGGTACATTTGATCATTATGATTAGAAAAAGATGCCTCTGTTAATAGGAAAACTTGTAGACAGGATACAGACCGAACTATTGGGTTTAGGTAGACAAACTTATACACATTCTCCTCATACCAAGTGGAGGACACCTTTTGTTCTTTGGGGTCAGAAGTCATGGTCATAGTATCAATTAGTAGGAAAACCTTGTCGGCAAGATAAAGACCAAACCGTTGGGGCTAGGACAGTGAAACGTTTTATTCATACGATGCAAAAGAAAGAATGTCACAGCTTGATGATGGCTGATACTACCTTGAGTAAAGTTCTACAAATCATGGCTTAAGAAAAACGCCCTATATAAGCTACTAACACAGGATGAAATCTTCCCTTTCAGTGAACATGCAGTTAGATTTCAGTGAAATTTTGATAACTAGTCTTTTATATTCCAGTGACCATTAAGCCAGATATTAAGCCAGAAATCTTTGTGTAACTGTTTACCTACATTAGGTTTATATTTCCGAGTCTATTCTTGTCTCTTTCACTAACTGTTCAGTTGTGTTTCATTGATATATGGTTTGTTTCATTAAGCAGTTTGTTCGTCTCTGATTACATGTAAATGACCTCCGGCATTTTTTCTGTAATTGTTTACCAACATTCGTGTAACTTTCAATTTTCAGTCATACACACTACCTCAGCTTTCATTTCATGAATGTTCAATAAAATTCCAGTAAACGATTTGTTGGTATCACTGCTCATACAAATAACTTTCACGGATTATCTAACTATGCTGCATCACAAATCAAAACCAATACACAAAATGAAATCTTAAGCCGTATTTATTTATTCCTTTTTGATTGGAACAAAGTATTTTTCACTTTTATTAAACATAGCTGATACAGTTTTTCAGTCAGTTGCGCCAATGTAAGTTCATTTTCATCGCATTTTGTATTCAGACTCTTCTGACAAAACGTAGGTAGGAATCAATTCTTTTTGGACATGATTCTCTCTCTCTCTCTCTCTCTCTCTCTCTCTCTCTCTCTCTCTCTCTCTCTCTCTCACATGATACGGATAAAATATGGTGGGGTGTTAATGACCTTCTAAGGATGATGCACAAAATGGAGACGATTTAGAAGATTATTTAACTTTAATGCATTTTCACTTTATATCCATCAGAGTCCCGCCCGAAACCTGATCCTGTAGAGTTGACTATTTTTGATCGATCGATTGATTGATTGGGGTTGTACGCCGAGTTGCCAATATTTCAGCCACTAACATGTTTTATATACTTATACTAAAGCCTAATAATGGTATTTTTACATCTGGAAATGCATACAAGTGCAGTATATAATTTTACAAATTTATTTCTATCAAACTGTGTGGGATGCCCCCTCCCCCATAAGAGTCGCTTCCTCAAGCTCTGGTGCAATCGAAACATCGATTGACCTTTTCCGCCGAATCAAGAAGAAAGAGAAAAGGCCGAGCCATTCCCCATAGCATCCGGATTAACCTCACTTATGCATATGTATGATATTATTATAATCAACATATCAACATAACAGCAAGCACAGCGAGCTCTAATGATAACATGTGTATAAGAAAGGATTGCATGTAGTCGCAAATTAAAGGTTTGTGATACCTCATTTACCCTATATTTTCTCGCTCGAGTCACGTGCTTTATGTAAGACGTCGACATGCATCTACACAAATCTTACCAAGACTTTTCTATTGCCTGACTGGCTTTAAGAACGGGATAGCTAGGATTTTCCAATACGTCTATAGCTACGGAATTGCTCATTTAAATACACTTTAAAATCCAGGTAACTTCAAGCTGCTACAGACTTTGAAAATCTCAGAGTAAAAAAAATTAAAAACGATACCCCAATTCCTTCATAATTCAATGATAAATAAATATTGACTATCTGCGTTTTAGTGATGCAAGTTCTTCTCTCTCTCTCTCTCTCTCTCTCTCTCTCTCTCTCTCTCTCTCTCTCTCTCTCTCTCTCTCAGTTCTGTGCAATACGTGTCGTCGTTACTCGATGTATAGTTATGACATCACCAGTTTTTCATGTTAATCAGACACAGGTTACATGGCATCAGTAGAACATTTCGTATTTATTTCTATTTTATTAGCTATATGGTTTATTTTATGTACGAGTTAAACTTACATAAAAATAAAATCGGAATTAAATATATATCTATACTGAGTGATATACTTCTTTCAATTGTCACGCAGAATAATTTCAAGACCTGTTTGAACATCCCCGAGAGTAACTGAAGAAACGTAATAGGATTGCTTGGGTCCAAAATTTAGTTCGGGTCTCGTGGTTGTTGTCGACTACCGAACATTTCGAAAGTATATATTACAATTTAATTAAAGATGATTAATGTGCAAGCGTTATTCTGGTTTTTCATCACCAGGCTTGATGCTGCCTGTTGTTGCTACTTTTTAAGAAGCAAGTTGATCACAGATTTCATCTAATTGAGGTATTTTCATACACATTGTAAGGTAATACTTTCCCATATCAGGATATAGTCGTCCACTTGGGGTTAACACCACCACCCACCCCCCAGAGTGATAACCGCCCACGTGGTGGTAATCCCCGAGAATGACAGCTGTTCACTTAATGATATTCCCACAGAGTGACAGCTGTTCACTTAATGATATACCCACAGAGTGACAGCTGTTCACTTAATGATATTCCCACAGAGTGACAGCTGTTCACTTAATGATATTCCCACAGAGTGACAGCTGTTCACTTAATGATATACCCCACAGAGTGACAGCTGTTCACTTAATGATATACCCCACAGAATGACAGCCGACCACTTGGTGATAGTCTCACCTTTAGCGAATAAGACCAACCTGTTTTATGAGATTGTTCGACATCGGAACATGAAGTGTCTGAATAAGATACATGGCCAGGCTTAGATTCTTGGGAAAAATCAAACTCAAGTCTGAGTTTTCTTTGTGCAGTCAATATTTGTGTAAAATCTCAAACTTTCGACTTCAGATTTTTTTTTTTCGATAATTACAAAATTATGAAAACTGGAATTTTGTTATTTCGTTCATTGAACGGTCTGCAGTTAGTCCTATCTGTTAGTTTCCATCTACATGGAGACAGCTGACGTGCATACTTACTTTGTATCATTGTACAGCAGCAAAAGTCTTATTTGAAAACATTGAAATACGAAAGATGCTTCTTTTGTAGAGAAAGAAGAGGCTGAATTCAAGAATGAAAATAGTCAAGACCATTCACTATCGGGTCAAGACCATTCACTATCGGGTCAAGACCATTCACTATCGGGTCAAGACCATTCACTTCCGGATACATGTGTGTACTTTGAAGAAAGACCAACAAACGTGGAGACAGAGGAAAATGAATTATATGATATCGTAGACAATGAGAATGAAGAAAAGAAATACTACGAGGATGATTTGTCAAGGAGCTACGTAAATGTTAAAAGCGTTACCTCGGTAACAAGTACCAACACTTGTTTATCAGCAGAAAATGGAAATGTGTACTTGGCAATCAATGAAAGCCAACGAAGCAATTCTCTTTATGATGAACTTGGTGTGCAGAGTTAACTTTTTTTTTTACTTTCATTTAAACAAAGTCAGTTTACGAACTCCCTGTATCATTTTATTAATGTTTTATTTTTGTAAACCATAAGTATATCTCAACACATGTATAAATAAGCAAAGATCATGTAGGATAAAGATGAGAGAGAGAAAAAAAGAGAGAGAGAGAGAGAGAGAGAGAGAGAGAGTTATGGAAAGATTCCATTGAACATGATCTTTTCTCGTTAAGTAGGATAAATTTGTGTTGCAACACCTGTCTTTGAACCAGCCATAGAAGCATCCATGTCATAACACTGGTCTCGTACTTTGTTCATAGGCAGATAGAACCTCTAAAGGGCATCTTTAATTGCAAGGGTTATTGAATTGGCCCCAATTTCAGAAAGACAGTACATCTCTGATAATCTACATGAGCGGTAAAATTTTGATCAACCTATGGAATGCATAAAACAAATTGCTTTTTGTTGGAAATTCCTCGTGTTTCGTCTGCCATTATTGAAAAGAATTCAGATGATTTGATGAAAGCAACAATTTGTCGCAAAACCTGCAATCCCATCACCTGCAAAATTTCATTTCATATATGGAGCAACATACTTATTTGTCTTGCGTTGTAGCCATTCCTGAAGCTGGGGATCGCGATTAGCCTCTAGCATGATTAAAGTTCGAGTTTTTCTCGTCTTTGTCACCCCGAAGAGCAATTCCTTGTCGAGCAAGAAATTTCAAAATATTTGTGATTTTAAGCATATTCTCTATATTAGACTTTATCTCGACTTCGTGCGTTTTTGAAAGAAAGGCATTTCTCCAACATCTTTAACTTCCTCCTCCTTTATCGTAAACTCCCTTTCCATTGCCTCTATATGGCAATCACTTTTCTCGTGTGCGGCGAAATTTGTGGTTGCTTTTTTCCAGTTTTTAAAACCACTTGCTATGGAAGCTTTTTCTTTCTTGTGACAACTGAGAGTCTTCTTCTAAAATGATTTTATGCAAGGAAAACAGAAAACAACATCTTTGATTTCTACATTTCTACCAAGACCACCGATCCAACCAGAAGAAATTGAAAGATCTCATCTTTTTACCAAACTTTTTTGGTGGAAAGAAAATATCCCGTGGCTGATTTGGGGTACTAACGATCTCTGGTGTATGCCATTTTCATGTACAACCTGGGCCTTTTGAACTGGTATTTCTGAGATACATCTGAATAAGAAGAATCAATAAAGGAAGCAACCTTAACATGTTTGTCTATTTCTTTGCAGTTTCCCCCATTTACCTGTTTCAATATACTTCTCATTTGTGTTAGACTCCAAGAGTGGGGAAGGACTATCTTGTGATTGTTTTGGTTCAAATGAGCGATGAGGTTCAGAATCTTCAAAGGATGACCTCGAGCGCTTTGAAAGAGGTTCCTCATGCTTGTGAATACAGGCAACAAAATGATTAGGTGTCCAACCATCTATTTTTGTTGCAATTGTTCGAGTCTACTTGATGTGGAGATCATCCTGATATTCTTCAGCATCAGCACGGTCAAGAGGAATAATAAGCTGATAATGATCTTGTCAGTTTACACCAGGGTTTTGCACCTCGGGGAAAATAGACATGATTGGTTTCTGTAAAACGTTAGAAGCTACGAACATATGTAAACGGCTTGAATAGTAACCGTTCTGGGTTGTTTTTATTGTTTCCTTTTGTAACGTAGCAATCAAATCACCAGTAATTAAACACACTACTGACAGGGAACTTTCAAAGACATATTGAAGTGAACTTTCGTTTGTGGACATGGTCACAAAAGTGTCTTCATTTTTGTAGCGCTTCAGGTTTGAAACAAGTTCAATCACAATTCGTACCCACATTTCCTTAAAATTGTCCTCATGTCCAAACACAAAAAAGAGAGAGTTCTGAATAAACAATTCCCATCACCATATATCTGAATCGGGATAAGTTCAGAAGGAGCATCATATGGATAAAGCTCTGAGGAAGCAGCATCTTTTCGAATATTCGAAGTTGGGATATTACGTATGCTTGTTGGAAGAGGATGTTTCTTAAAACTTTGCCCTTTGATTATAACAAGAAAACTTAGTGTCCCCACCCCTCTTTTCCTGCCTTCCTTGCTCCTTCGTGCACTTTTTTCGAAAAATGCCTTTCTTTCGTCCGTCTGGGCATAAATTGTGAAATATAATCAAAGTTAAAACCGTGTGGAACGTTAATCTTACACTGATACGATAGTGTCTACTCTTGGACCAAGAATGAAAAAGATCTTGACATTCTGAGACTTTACAATCTTTGAAAAAGTTGTTACACGTCATGACAATGGGGGTGTTACGTCACTGATAAATAGTACTTCACACATTGTCGGGTTTACCTTTACCATAAAAACTGTGATGATAAAAAAGTCAGCAATTCATCATATTACCTTTACAAAAATAGTTTAAATATATACAAACGTTGAACTGATATTAGGGCAGTTGGGCATAGGCATTTTTATATCAAGATGAATTTTCTATGAACAAATTATCTAATGGATTATTAGACCTTCAAAGTTAGTCAAGGTCACACATATTAGATACCTTTTAATCAGTCGCCCCTTGCGAGATTTTTTCACTCGTATGAGTCGTCAACAAATACCGGTAAAGGACTTTAAACGACACTTGAACAGTAAGGGTACTTTACCGTGCTTCCGCCTTTCGCAACACAACTTACCCGAAATGTCCTTGACTTTCACTCCCAGTTCCGGGCACTTGGCAAAGGAACAGTCACTACATATCATAGGTTTGACGCCAGATGCGGAGCTGGGAACGAAAACCGAATCATTACACCATGATTACGACCTTTTGGATGATGCCCTAAGAAATGTTAAGGCATTAAGTGCTTTTCATAATATTTTTTTTTTATTTAAGCCAAAGGACAGTCACACTCACTGACTATGAGTCTCATTGAATTAAATGAACGTTCTACTTAAATATAATTAAACATTACACTATATGTGAATTTTACTATTTGAATTTTTTTTTGGGGGGGGGGGGCTACAATCATTACATGAGCATGGTCTGGCACAACTTGTCAACCGCGGGCATATTTTCAATGTCGTACTTACTAGGGAAAATAGATGTGTTCTGATACCAGCGCCATCTGTTGACGATTGTTTCATTTGTGACTCTAGTGGCATGTCATTTGGAGATCACAAAGGTATGACTTCCTTGATTCACTTACACAAACCATCTAAAGTGCGCAAAACAGTGCATTTCAGAAAGTATCGAAAAAGTGACATTAGTGAATTAGAGAAGGACATATCCACTTCTATTACACACGGTTACGATGAACTTTGTTTCGATGATCTGGTCGATTTGTATCACGAGAGTATCCTTTCGACTGTCGATAAACACGCGCCCATGCAACCCAAAACAGTAACCATTCCACCGAACACGCAGTGGTATAACGATACTTTATATTCCGCAAAATGGGATAAACGTAAAGGCGAGAGGGATTGGACGCGAACCAACCTAGAAATCCATCGTTAAATTTACAAAGAAAAGTGTCTAAACAGTGATATGCTTCTATTCAAAAGTAAACAGGAATATTATTCTACGAAGATAATGGAATGTGGTAATGATACCAAAAACTTGTTCAATCTCCTTGGTAATAACAACGATGTTATTTTACCTATGGCGGTTAGTGATCTGTCTTTATCCAATGACTTCGGAATCTGTACATCTGATAGATATGCCTGTAACCAAGACTACGACGTACGGAGAACGCAGGTTTGATAAAACCACTCTATGGAACAGTCTTCCATCTAAAATCAGGAAGATTCAGAAACTTGACTGTTTTTAAAAAAAAAAGGTTTAAAAACCCATCTCTTTCGTCAGGCTTTTAATGTGTGATCTTTTTGATTTGACATATTTTATAATCAGTATTTATGCAACATGCCGAAGAACGCTATCAAGAAAAAAAAGTTTTTTCTAACACATATTTTATATTTTATGATTTTTATAATATTAATTAATTTCTAATTTTTTTCTAGCTTATTTCTTTCATAGTTTCAGTTGTTCATTTTGCGATATTGATATCTGGTATCATTAAGTATTTTATGTATTCTGTATAATTTTGATTTGCGTTTTAGTATAGTGTAAAGCGCTTTAGAGCATATTTAGATAAGGCGTTATATAAGTGCATTATTATTATTATATTTCCGGAATAATTATGATTAATAATAAACCGTATCAACCTATGAAAAATTAATCATAATACAGTTATTTCTATTGAATATAAGATACTTAACATATTTAATTATATTATACCAATTGTTCGAGGTATAGCTGAAATGAAATTGTACGTTATTTGGATAGGCTTTTTTTCTTCTTTAATCATAAGGTAGATCTTAATTTTTTCCGTTACAATATGCAAGAAAGTTTTCAGAATTTTTACTGAACTTGTATAACAACCATAAAGAGAATCAAACACATACCATTGTGTTTTGTTTTGTTTTTCTGATCCAAGATTCTTGATAGTCAAAAGAAAAAAATTGGGACCAAAATAATAATAATAAAATAAAAAGAAAAATAAACCCCAAAACAAACTGTTCTCCAAAAACAAAGGGAGGGGGGGGGGGGGGGGGGGGGCATTGGCTTCATCCTTCAATTCATCAGTTGTACAATGTAGAAGGGGGGTGTCAGCCGCCAATGTATCTTACTTTAAGATGTAAAGGAACTGACTTTAAAACAATGAATAAGATAAATAAAATAAAAATTACGGAAAATCAATTTTATGAAAATCAAGTGTCCCCTCTCTGGTTTTAACATGCCTAAGTATAAGATATCATCTTATAAGGATATCGAATGGGAATGGGACAGTAATTACCATATAAAACAACTTTTTCGAGGCTAACAACGGCTTTCTCTTAGGTCCAAGCTATATGCAGTTTAATCATACCGTTATGAATATTAGTATATCACGAGAGGTCATCTCAAAAGCTTACAGAAATTACAGGCCATTCGGAATGATTTATGAAGATGATCAGCGGGGAAATCACCTACTTTGGAGAAATTATAATTGGTGCTATAATATTGTTTTTCATTGGGTAGACATGAAAAGGGGTATGCAAGTAAGATCTATACATACTATCCACACTTCAGGCACCTGTGCACTAAACTATTCCTGGCACACAAGTACTAGTGTCTGTGACAGCTTTATATGACATATGTGCATGGGAGATAATGGCAGTGATGTCACCACGGAATTATGATGTCCATCTACATTGAGTGGGAGAAAGGACTGTGCTACAGGTGTTCTACCTAGACATGGCATGGAGGTGTGAGAAGGGTATGTCCTGATGCTATTTGTGTAACAGAGTGCAGTACCACATGACTTCTGCCCTGATAACTGAGTACACAGATTCCTGAATGGCAGTTGATCTTTGCTTTTCACTATATCAATGTTTTTAAAGACCATCATTTTATCATTACAACTTGCAGGAAATGTAATTAAATGAGAAAGTCTACTAAAATGAAACATACACAAATCTATTGTAATCATGATGAAGTAAAAGCTTGTTTATAAAGAATTCCTTGGGAGAAATAAATTTTAAAACACTTTTAATCTTTAATCAAATGTCCTTATAGCAATATTTTAAAAGCTAAACAAGTTCATTATAATATGCAATGAACAAATTAATGAACTCCTTACCATATCATAATAAACTTAATTAGTTTAAAATATGACCACGGGGTCATAACGGTTCTCTACATAACAATTTGTACAACAATGGTTCTCTACATAACAATTTGTACAACAATGGTTCTCTACATAACAATTTGTACAACAAGGATTTTCTACATAACAATTTGTGCAATAATGGTTCAGTACATAAAAATTTGTACAATAATGGTTCTCTACATAACAATTTGTACAACAATGGTTCTCTACATAACAATTTATACAACAATGGTTCTCTACATAACAATTTGTACAACAATGATTCTCTACATAACAATTTGTGCAACAATGGTTCTCTACATAACAATTTATACAACAATGGTTCTCTACATAACTATTTGTGTAGAAAATGGTTTTCTACATAACACTTTTTAACAAAAAATCATATAAAATTACTCTATAATGCACCAACAGGTGTGGGTTGGTTTTTTTTATTTTAAACGAAATATAAGTACATCGTCATAGCCAACGTATTCGCGATTTTTCAAAATAGTGACGTCTTACTTGTGCGTCTCGATTAGGAAAAGGGCGTTAGCTCTACGGAAAATACGAGTTATCCGTTGATTTTTTGACAGAGTTATATTTGTGTCGGAAATGACGTAATTTTATATTTATTGTCGTCTGTAACTTCCTTAGTGCATGTAAACAACTACAATTTTACCATGGGTCAAAAATCTAGTGAACTGAGCGACGAAGTTAAAAATTTAATCGTAACTCTTAAAAGCGAGAATCACAAAACTTCGATAATCGGTCGACTGCTGAGTATCAGTGAATCTACCGTTAGATCTGTTTGGAAGAAGTTTATTCAAAGGGGAAGTGTGGAAAATTTACCACGAGATGGTAGACCTCGAAAGTTGTCGCACAGGGATTTAAACTGGGTTATGCGGACGGTTAAAAGCGACAGATACAGGACATTAAAAGACATTACACGGGATTTAAATGAAGGAAAAAGTAAAACAAAAACTGTCCAAAAATTTACAGTCCAGATATTTCTTAGAATAAAAAGGATATCAAAGAAAAGTTGTACAAAAACGCATGACTAATCGGAAAAAGCGATTATCTTGGTGTTTAGGGAAACGACGACTGACAGTGGAACAGTATTAGCAAAATATGATATTTTCTGACGAAAGTCAAGTTGTTATTGGAGATAATCAGCGGGTTTATGACTGGAGGAAAGCAAATGAGGCGTATCTACCCCAATGTATGTGCCCCCCCCCCCCCCCCCCCCCCCCGTATACGTCGGGTTGCAGTTATGGTTTGGGGATGCATTACTTATGATGGTATAGGGGCTCTGTGTCTTGTTGATGGCAACATAACTGCTCAAAAGTATATTGACATACTTGACGAACATTTGTGGCCAATTATAGCTAGACATTTTCACAATAAACCTTACCTATTTCAAGATGACAATGCGCCCGTGCACAGGACCAGGATTACTTGTGAATATAAACAAAACAACATCCCTTCCATCACATAGCCAGCACAGTCCCCGACATCAATATAATTGAAAATATTTGGCAGAAAATAAAACGTTCACTTCAAAACACAGCCAGAGACATCACCACCCGAGACGAACATTTTAATGCAATACTTGACATATGGCAAAACCTTGCCCGTGAGTATGTGAGAAACCTATATATTTATATCAATTCCCCGTCAGACTCAGGCTGTAGTAAGGTCCAAGGGTCAACTTACAAAATATTGAGAAAAGTAAGTCAGTTTTTCATACTTTTTTATTGTTTGATATTTTGAAGTGCGTCCTTGTATTCGGCTGTCATTTTAAAAAAAATCGCTTATACTTTTGGAAGAGCTCTTGGGATGCGTATGTAAAACTCTAGAGGTGTTTCGAACGTCATGTAGCAACGTGATATATACGAAAGATTTTTATTATTATTACCTCAGAATAATTAAAACAACGTAAACAATTAAGAATATTGAATAAATATGGAGTTGAGTTTTTAATCATGAAAATAACACCAATAAACATATATACAAGGTATACTTATAAACTAGTCCATATCCTTGTGTTGGTCATTGGTCGTCTGCTTTGATCTGCCGTTGAATTAACTGAAGAAAATGCAGCTGTATTTGGAGATATCTAATGGAATTATCCACTCAAAATACCCCCAAATGACCCTGATCTGACAGATAGCAATAAGATGGAGAAAGAATTGAATAAATCGGAATGTTTAGAATTATCCTGTACAAAGAAGCGTTTCGCTGAGGTTTCTCATGAGAAATTTTCAGAACTGTATGATTCTCACCAGTCTTCCTCTACAAAAAAGGAATACAGCTCAGAGATGAGACTATTTGATGATAAAATGTTGCTTTGGTTGACTTACCTCCTTTTGGATTTTAAACACACACAACCCTTTTTAAAAGTATTGATTTGATTACAATGATAAATATTGATAATACATTTATATATACGAAAATTAAAACAATTTCTCGTTTTCAAATAGACTGGAACATGGATACATTTAGAAAATCCCTCGACATGAATGTTGTTTCCGCTTTCAGTGTAGGAGAATTTTGAATTCTATTGTGAAGCGTTACACACACACACACACATTAATATCACAGTTGTCATTAACCATCATTTACAAGATCTAAACACATTTATACTGCATTTTTGTCTCGTGTGTTTACATTATCAACGATTCTGTTCATTGAGGGTTACAACAAGGGACAGGGGGTAATGCAAACATAAAAAATAAACAACAGTTTTTTTGTGAACAGAGATCTTGGAATGTGTCTGCAGAGCAAATGTTGTTCATAACACCATGTTCACTGAAAATTGTTGCGTATTTCTTAAATATATCACAGAGAAGACAGTTGTTTTTGATTGTTTGTTTTACGTCCCGTCGAGAATTTTTCACTCATATTGAGACGTCACCAAATGTAGGTGAAGTATCACAAATTTAGCCCTATGCTTACCGCTCAGGGCCGTAGCAGTGAGGGTCCTTTAACGTGCCAACGCTCAAGACGGTTGGAAATGTAAATACATACTAATGCCCTTATCTGAGATCATATTACAAACATAGTAATGTCTTTCATTTTGTTGTCAAGCTATTTGCCGGATTAACATCACCGCCAGGCACGTCTTCGGCGACAGGAACACACCCCCCCCCCCTCCCTGAAAGTTTATTTAACAACTTTTATTTTCTCTTTTTAATTAAAGAAGTTTACTTTAATCAGATAAGGAAAAAAAATGTAAATGCACGGAGTGACTTACTTTTTATGGTGTTATTAGTCAGTTACCTCCCGTCAGTGACCTTTGATGCTCACGCAAATTAACACGGAAGGAAACCGACGTATAACACCATAAGATTATAATAATCTTGAAAGATATTACTTACACCTAAACCCATGCATTTAGAGAAGGTCCAATCATTTTATATTTTTACTTTCACATGTCGATTCAATCTATCAAAGTGAATTCGAAATAAAAGACACCATAGAGTCTTCCATATCTGATTCATATTTCAATATCTTTCCAACGGCGAACAGGCAACACAACTGCTACCTACCGTGTTTTATTCCAATTGTTAGACCGTTCTAATAGTATGCATATTGATTTTGACTAGGGATTACTCTGTTTATCTTTCAAACTATACTGATATAGGACTCACGGCGTGTGTGACCTGTCGACAGGGGATACTTACTCCTCCTAGGCACGTGATCCCACCTCTGTTGTGTCCAGGGGTCCGTGCTTGCCCTTCCAATAATTTTGTATTCTTTATGATATTTGTGAGATTGATCAGTGTTTGTTAATTTCACTTGGTTCTGCCACAGATCTCATGATCATTATATCATTTCATATTCAATGTTCTAGAGTGCCCCGTGGGGATCAGAGCTAGAATAGGTCCTCTGTACCCCTCGCGTGTCAAAAGAGGCGACTAAATGGGGCGGTCCCTCGGATGCGACCGCAAAACCGAGACCACATATCACAGTAAGTGTGGCACGGTAAAAATTGCTCCCTGCTCAAAGACCATAATCGCCGAGCATAGGCCTAAATTTTGCAGTCCTTCACCGGCAATGGTCACGTCTCCATATCAGAGAACGATTCTCAGGAGGGACATTAGACAATATAAAATCAATCGACCTATTAAGGAATTTGATGTGCTATTGCGCTAAGGTCTATTTTGATTATGATAAACCATAAGTTAAAACCATAAGACAAAATCTAATAACTGAATCAGACCGATATCATAATATGTACTTTGAATTTGTAAAGTACAACAATTCGCTGTACCTGGATACAACACGTTGCCGTACTGCATACTGCTATTGTCAAACAATGTGCCGTACACGACCCCTGAACTGATTTAGCCGATCTCTGTCATAAAATCGACATTTATAGACTAAAACTGGTTTCAATGAACACATTCTTCAATATTACAGAGGACTCATCAGTGAGCTTAACTTTAAGGTATAAAATGAAATCCACGTCATGTCGTGTAATTCTAAGTCATAGACGATAAGTTTAAAAACAAGGAATTCTCAGTTCGTGTCTTATTCTCCAAACGTTCTTGCTTCTATGGAACGTCTACGGGTTCATAGTGTTATTGTCAAACGATTGGCCGTACTCCGGACCTACGTTGATTTTTTTTTTTATTTCTTTCATTAAATCGATATGTATGGACAAAAAATGGTCTTAGTGTGTAATTATTTCAAACGTCTTCTATACCATTGGTGGGCTAGCCATATCCGGTGACGGTGATAACATAGAGAGGTACATCTAGCGACTCCGTACATGCATTATATACTCCGACGTTTACTTCCCGCTGTTAGCAATGGCTGTAGCGCGATGGACTTGCGTCTTCCTAATAATCAATTTAGGATATTGTTATCGTAAGTACCAATATGTTTCTTTCTTTGCTTTGAATATTATTTAAAGATACCATTCATCGTAAAACGAGTGATAAATAACCTGTTTGGATATCAACGTACACTGTCCAGTTCATATCGCACCTTATACCCCTCTACACGATTTTCTCGGCGGTATTCTGTTTTTCTTCGACCCCTCTACACGATTTTCTCGGCGGTATTCTGTTTTTCTTCTACCCCTCTACACGATTTTCTCGGCGGTATTCTGTTTTTCTTCGACCCCTCTACACGATTTTCTCGGCGGTATTCTGTTTTTCTTCTACCCCTCTACACGATTTTCTCGGCGGTATTCTGTTTTTCCTGGAGGTGGTTTAAACACGAAATAATTTCAATATAATAATGATGTTTTTAAAAACATTAAGAAATAATCCATTTGAAATGATTCTTCATATCCGAATTGGTAAATCGCTTTCTTTCATTCATCAATACATACACAAAACAAATCGTTAAAGCTTTCACTTCAACTTATTAATCCAATGACTTACCAAGGCAGTTAAAAGACGTCAAATTAAACAAATAAATTTAACTTCGGGAAATAAATGAAAAAAAAAATGCAGAAATTGTATCGTTACGGAATGTGATTATTCAAATTTAAAAAAAATTGAAATAAAATATTCAAAATTCATAAATTTGGCGATTTATTAGATTTGAACTACCAGCGAAACACTACACACCCCTATCATAATTGACAGAACAGCCGTATTGTTGTTGATTGTATGCACTTTTCATCAAGAAATTTGTTTACGTTAATTCTTCATTTAATTTGTAAACCATTTTACATCAAGGGAATGTAGTTTTCTGATTGTAATATTATCTTTCCCTTGTTTCTATAATTCCGATCGGGTTTGGTTCAAATTTGAAAAATCGCAACATTTCTGAATGTTTATCCTTTTATTTCAATTTCTTTTTAAATTACATTGTGTGATGTATTTTTTTTTTCTAACTGACATGTTTCTTGAAAATTTTATCGACAGATTATAAAAAAAATTAACTTTTTCAATTTTCAAAAACTGTTATTTATATGAAAAATTAAAATGACTGTCTTTTATGCATGTTTTATTAGACATTCATATCATGCATCAATTCACAACGAAATGTGGACTCTAAAATGTCTTATTTGCAAAGGAAGCACATTTTTTGTTTTCCGGAAGCACACACACAATCATATAAAATAATTGAGAGTTTGTATCACTCTTTCGATGTTGTAATTATGCTCATACCAAGTATTATAGTAAGCCATTAAATAAAATTTTGATGAAATGATCTATCTTAAGATTTCGGATTTTCATTTTCACCCCCTGATAAACTACATTTTTTCCCTAAAAAATCCCTGGTTCCCAGAATACTTCTTACAAATGATGCAATAGTCAAATCATCATTTGGATAGTAATTGGTGTAGATATGAAATGAGTTTTCAGAATTTTAATTTTTCACCTCGAGGACCAATGGGGAAAAACAGCAACACGTATTTATTTTTTATTCAACAAATAACCCTGGGGCACGTTTCACAAAAGTATCATAAGATCTGTCATAAGTCTGATCTTAAGATTGTCATAAGATCTGACTTATGACAATAATAAGATCTATAACTTGCGTTTCATAAAACAATCTTAAGTGTTAGAAATCATAAGACAATTTTACGCTTGTATATACTTTTAATGTGATATGTTTTAAATGATTTGAAATTATCCACTCACAAGAAGAATATTATTTTTCTCGATATTTATAAATTTATTTTAAGATTTGAAACATATTTTACATAATCATCGAAACAATTTTAATAAGTTTCACCATTTATGAAATATATACATGAACCTAGTTGCAACTACATGTATATCTGTATTTATAATATTTACATTACCTGTGATGGGGTACCCGGTATTGTTGTCTTGCTTTATACATTTGTATGTATATTGATTACAGTTTGGTTAAAAAAAACCCACATTAAATATGCACTTTTTTAAAGAAAATAATAGATCTAAAAAGAATTGTAATCATATTACTATTACATTTATATACATCAATTGTGATCCACCCCCGCGTTTGTGTCTAAATAAAACTTACACGGTGTTCGAATGCACTCAGTTGTGACCAGTAAGTGTGTAGAAACTCGGAAGTCCGTGGAGTCAGGAAAAAATACCAAGGTTTAGTGAGCTACAGGATGACAAAACGGAGTCCAAATTTTACAGCAGCTGAAATATCAGTTTTGACAGATGAAGTTGAAAGTAAGAGAGACATTCTTTTTTTTCAAAACAAAACTCTACTGTTTCAAATTCTTTGAAGCGGGATGCATGGAAAGAGGTAGCAATAAAAGTTGAATGCAGTAAATACAACGGGGTATGTCAGGGCGTGGGATGAAATGAAGAAGAAATGGATTTGCTTAAGTAGCGAGAGCAGGAAAAAACTAGCATTGAATAGGAGAGAGCAGAAAAAGACGGGAGGGGGGGGGGGGGTGTTTACCATCAAACGCAACGCTAAGACCTATAGACGAGGAGATTGAGGGGATTATTGGAGAAACATCTATATCCGGAGTTGAAGGAGGCATTGATATCCTAGACACTACGACCACGGATGGACCATTAGCATCTTCAAGCAACGAGACACATGCCACAATAGGTACCTACATGTGCACATATGTTACGAGGAATAATCAATAATTATTTATATATTCTAAAATTTAAGAACAATATATATTAATATTTACTTCGCTTTGCATATAGAATCATATAATTTATTTTTTAACAGACTGCCGACCTCCTATTGAAAAGTCAAGTTCATGCAGAAGGAGCACAAAAAAAATATCAGTGAATCACAGCAAAGGGATGATCTAATGACAAGACTTCTAATAATAGAATACAATACGTGTGTTCACACAAAACAGCAGGGGCGGATCCAGCTTTTTTCATCAGGTGGGGGGGGGTTCCAAAAGGCTAGGGACATGGGATCTGGTTCCAGGGCGAAGCCTCTGGAATTCCCACGTTTTTACAGATAGTAGACCATACGAATCTGCACCCAAACGTGTGGTACGGTAATTTTCACATTATATTATGACCTTGAATTTTTGAATCGTCTCCAGTGAACGAATAAAGTTGATCAAGCAATATTAAACGCGATGCTAGGGTGAAAAGATGTATATGTTCTTTCATTTGGAAATTCAAGGGGGGTGGGGGGGGTATAACCATAATCCCCGACCCCCCCCCCCCCCCCCCCTCTAGATCCGCGCTTGAAACAGAATGCAAGTCTCTTAGGAACACTGTCAAAAGTACAATTCCACGGGCTATAACATAAATTATTGTCCTAAATAATCTCTTAAAATACGCAGATTAATGCTTTATTTCATAAACTTACAAGAAAAATATTCCTGTTCTGCAAATCAAAGCTGAATTTTGATATTCAGCAACAGCGTAAAGGAAGATGTTTTTTAAATCATAACCCCTAGCCGATAGTGCTAATACTGATAATCGACTCTCAAGACTATTTTGGTACAGTGCTAGAACTGAAACCCTTGGGTTGCGAAATTCACAAATTTGGTACAATTTTTTCTGTTTTTCCTAAATATCCTTTTAGTTTTTACACCATATGAGAAAATTTAAAGATATATTTGAAATAATAAAAACAATAACCACTACAATAATTTGCCCCCCCCCCCCTCGTGAAACCAATACCCCTAAACACCTTTTGATCATGTAATTTACAATTTCGGTGGAGGTCTCCGTTCTTCATGACTGTCATAATGCATTATTTTACTTTTTCTTACTGTGTACAGCTGTAGAGAGGATTTTTGAATATTGGTCAATGTTTGGAAGTTATCTCCCCGTATTTGGTGACCCAGAGGTGCAGGAGTCCTGAAATTTAGATTTAAAACAAACTGGATGGGATGTAATGTTAACACACATATTTAATCATTATGACCATTTTGGTCCCACTCTGGTACTAAAACACCTACCCCTGGGATCATGATATTTACAATTTAGTTATAGGGCTACCTACTCCTTCTAAACACCCACTTTATTTCAATTTAGTATCAACAGCGTTAAAGCAGACGTTTTACAAATATACAGTAAATATCAAGTTTAGCATGAGCATATATTTTCTTGAATTCAGTTTATTCATTTTGTCTTAGGACTTCATTAGAATTCATATATTTTTAAATGTTTTTGTCAAGCACGGTACAAGTTTGAGCTTCCACTCGAGATTCGGTGGAGCTCACTGGTAGTCGTAAAACTCCAAACAAATATATCAATTTACCATTATTGTCAACATCATAATAATAATAATCAATTAATAAAACATAATTTGAATTCCTGCAGCAAAAAACAAATTATTAAATAACCCAGTAGCTAACAATATACACTATACGCAAAACACAAATTACGAATTTAAGTAAAATTAGTACGTTCTAAGTCAGTATGCTATAAATCTCGTTCTCTCTATAACTCGTTCTCTTTCTAACTCGTTCTTCCAATAACTCGTTCTCTTAATAACTCGTTCTTCCAATAACTCGTTCTCTTTATAACTCATTCTCTTCCAATAACTCGTTCTCTTTATAACTCATTCTCTTTATAACTCATTCTTCCAATAACTCGTTCTCTTTATAACTCGTTCTTCCAATAACTCGTTCTCTTTATAACTCATTCTTCCTATAACTCGTTCTCTTTATAACTCATTCTCTCTATAACTCGTTCTCTTTATAACTCGTTCTCTTTATAACTCGTTCTTTCTATAACTCGTTCTCTTTATAACTCGTTCTTCCTATATCTCGTTCTCTTTATAACTCATTCTCTTTATAACTCGTTCTCTTTATAACTCGTTCTTTCTATAACTCGTTCTCTTTATAACTCATTCTCTCTATAACTCGTTCTCTTTATAACTCGTTCTCTCTATAACTCGTTCTCTTTATAACTCGTTCTCTTTATAACTCGTTCTTCCAATAACTCGTTCTCTTTATAACTCATTCTCTTTATAACTCATTCTTCCAATAACTCGTTCTCTTTATAACTCGTTCTTCCAATAACTCGTTCTCTTTATAACTCATTCTTCCTATAACTCGTTCTCTTTATAACTCATTCTCTCTATAACTCGTTCTCTTTATAACTCGTTCTTTTTATAACTCGTTCTTTCTATAACTCGTTCTCTTTATAACTCGTTCTTCCTATATCTCGTTCTCTTTATAACTCATTCTCTTTATAACTCGTTCTCTTTATAACTCGTTCTTTCTATAACTCGTTCTCTTTATAACTCATTCTCTCTATAACTCGTTCTTTTTATAACTCGTTCTCTCTATAACTCGTTCTCTTTATAAGTCGTTCTCTTTATAACTCGTTCTTCCTATAACTCGTTCTCTTTATAACTCATTCTCTTTATAACTCGTTCTCTTTATAACTCGTTCTTTCTATAACTCGTTCTCTTTATAACTCATTCTCTCTATAACTCGTTCTCTTTATAACTCGTTCTCTTTATAACTCGTTCTCTCTATAACTCGTTCTCTTTATAACTCGTTCTCTCTATAACTCGTTCTCTTTATAACTCGTTCTTCCTATAACTCGTTCTCTTTATAACTCGTTCTCTCTATAACTCGTTCTCTTTATAACTCGTTCTTTCTATAACTCGTTCTCTTTATAACTCGTTCTCTTTATAACTCGTTCTCTTTATAACTCGTTCTCTTTATAACTCGTTCTCTTTATAACTCGTTCTTTCTATAAATCGTTCTTTCTATAGCTCGTTCTCTTTATAACTCGTTCTTTCTATAACTCGTTCTTTCTATAACTCGTTCTCTTTATAACTCGTTCTTCCTATAACTCGTTCTCTTTATAACTCGTTCTCTTTATAACTCGTTCTCTCTATAACTCGTTCTCTTTATAACTCGTTCTCTCTATAACTCGTTCTCTTTATAACTCGTTCTTCCTATAACTCGTTCTCTTTATAACTCGTTCTTTCTATAACTCGTTCTCTTTATAACTCGTTCTTCCAATAACTCGTTCTCTTTATAACTCATTCTCTTTACAACTCATTCTTCCAATAACTCGTTCTCTTTATAACTCATTCTTCCTATAACTCGTTCTCTTTATAACTCGTTCTTCATATAACTTGTTCTCTTTATAACTCATTCTCTCTATAACTCGTTCTCTTTATAACTCGTTCTCTTTATAACTCGTTCTTCCTATAAATCGTTCTTTCTATAGCTCGTTCTCTTTATAACTCGTTCTTTCTATAACTCGTTCTTTCTATAACTCGTTCTCTTTATAACTCGTTCTTTCTATAACTCGTTCTCTTTATAACTCGTTCTCTTTATAACTCGTTCTCTTTATAACTCGTTCTTTCTATAACTCGTTCTCTTTATAAATCGTTCTCTCTATAACTCGTTCTCTTTATAACTCGTTCTCTTTATAACTCGTTCTTTCTATAACTCGTTCTCTTTATAACTCGTTCTTCCTATAACTCGTTCTCTTTATAACTCGTTCTCTTTATAACTCGTTCTCTCTATAACTCGTTCTCTTTATAACTCGTTCTCTCTATAACTCGTTCTCTTTATAACTCGTTCTTCCTATAACTCGTTCTCTTTATAACTCGTTCTTTCTATAACTCGTTCTCTTTATAACTCGTTCTTCCAATAACTCGTTCTCTTTATAACTCATTCTCTTTACAACTCATTCTTCCAATAACTCGTTCTCTTTATAACTCATTCTTCCTATAACTCGTTCTCTTTATAACTCGTTCTTCATATAACTTGTTCTCTTTATAACTCATTCTCTCTATAACTCGTTCTCTTTATAACTCGTTCTCTTTATAACTCGTTCTTCCTATAAATCGTTCTTTCTATAGCTCGTTCTCTTTATAACTCGTTCTTTCTATAACTCGTTCTTTCTATAACTCGTTCTCTTTATAACTCGTTCTTTCTATAACTCGTTCTCTTTATAACTCGTTCTTCCTATAACTCGTTCTCTTTATAACTCGTTCTCTTTATAACTCGTTCTCTTTATAACTCGTTCTCTCTATAACTCGTTCTCTTTATAACTCGTTCTCTCTATAAATCGTTCTCTTTATAACTCGTTCTTTCTATAACTCGTTCTCTTTATAACTCGTTCTTTCTATAACTCGTTCTCTTTATAACTCGTTCTTCCAATAACTCGTTCTCTTTATAACTCATTCTCTTTACAACTCATTCTTCCAATAACTCGTTCTCTTTATAACTCATTCTTCCTATAACTCGTTCTCTTTATAACTCGTTCTTCATATAACTTGTTCTCTTTATAACTCATTCTCTCTATAACTCGTTCTCTTTATAACTCGTTCTCTTTATAACTCGTTCTTTCTATAAATCGTTCTTTCTATAGCTCGTTCTCTTTATAACTCGTTCTTTCTATAACTCGTTCTTTCTATAACTCGTTCTCTTTATAACTCGTTCTTTCTATAACTCGTTCTCTTTATAACTCGTTTTCTTTATAACTCGTTCTTCCTATAACTCGTTCTCTTTATAACTCGTTCTCTTTATAACTCGTTCTTCCTATAACTCGTTCTCTTTATAACTCGTTCTTTCTATAGCTCGTTCTCGTTATAACTCGTTCTTTCTATAGCTCGTTCTCTTTATAACTCGTTCTTTCTATAACTCGTTCGTCCTAATAGTTGTTTGAACATAATTATTATGTTCTAAGCGTTTATTTGATTTTTATGTAACTTCTAATTTTTCGAATTTTAAATTTTGTATTCATTTTAATTAGTCATGGGTTTGTGCAATCTGCATTAACAATAAAGCAATATTTCCGATTCTAATATTTATCAAAAACCAAATTGATTTAATTCGTACTAATACTAAAATGTTTGGTCTTTTTATGTTTGGAAAACAACAAAATTGAGATCTTGATAGTAAATAGACCATTTATTGGAGGAGCACGAATAAATTAGACTTCCTCATATCTACGCTGACGTTCTACAGTGTTAGGTCGTATCTATGAATAAAATCTCCGATACGGAACATCGATAGGACTTTTCCGTCAAGGCGGGAAGTTTTTCTTGACTGGATGGAAATAAGCCGAGCGATGATCCGATTGGCTCCGGTTGAAACGTACACTGGTGCATGCACAAGCTGGCTTTTCCGCAGAGAATCCGATTTAACTTCGTTGATACTCCCAGGGTTCACGCAATGACTATTTTAACTTCTTTGTTAGTTACCCATATACAACGGAGAGTATATTTAAAGGCACACACTTGTGTGCAGGTATTACTGTCTTATGACAGCATCTACATTGATGTGCGTGCACTGCTTTATTCCCTTGTGTAAACAACATTCACCAATACTTCCGCGGTTCAACAGTTTAGAACGGACACGTTTTATCATCAGCTTTTACAGCACCCCCCCCCCCCCCCCCCAAAAAAAAACAACGTACCGATGCGATCACTTTTGTCCTCCTAAGGGAAGTATGTAACAATTTAAAACACAAACACTCTATTCCGCAAACTTTCAGCCACTTGGCCTTTATCAAGCATAAAAAAAAAAAGACAAATTTTTGCAAGCTAGGTATAATCCATGTTAATTCATCATAACAATGTTTTGCTGCTGAAACTAATAAGCAACCGACTATGATGTCATAATGTGCATTCAGAGTGATAAATTTCGCGAATTTTAACTTATTACATAAATATTTATAGCGTCACAGAATTAAAGAGAGAGATAGAGGGGGGGGGGGGGGTTAACACATTCCTACAAAAAAAATACAAGTTTGCTAAAGAAAATCCGCTGGATTCTTGGAAAAATTTGAAAAGAAATATAAAAATAAAATGTATTAATTTTTCAAAAAATGGGGGTTTGGTCCCAAAACAGATATAATTTTATACAAAGAGAATTGAGTAAGATAGAAAGCTTACCATATGAAAAAAAAATGATGTGAATAGAAAAAGAAATTTAGAAAATGAATTTACAGAACAAACGAAAAAGCTAATTGTGCACAAATGAGATCAAGGGCAAAATAGATCGAAGAGAGATCCTATTTTTTAACGCTGGAAAAGAAAAGACAAGTGTCAAATGGGACTAAATCATTTAAAATTGAAAACGGTACGGTTTTTAGCAATATCAAAGATTATATACGTTGGATCAATATTGAGTTTTCCAAATGGAGAACTAATTAAGACATTACAAAGGCTATTATATAACTTCATATGGAACAAAATAGAGAGAATTAAAAGAAAATCACAGATTGGAAATATCCTTGATGGAGGCAGAGGAATTGTTGATATATCTTTGAAATTAAAATCCATAAAACCACCTTGGATGAACAAGATTTTAAGCGAGAAAGATTCTTTATTCCTTTCTGTAGATAGCTTATGCAAGGAAAGAAATTTTGATTTTGATATCTATGTAAAACAAATATTACCAATATAAATGATTATACAACAGTGGAATAGTTCCCTTTATTCTACAAGGAATCGCTTGTATTTTTTAATGAATGTAAAAATGTCCGAAAACAACTATGTCTGAATACATTATTAAAGGAACCAATATGGTGTAATCAGAAATTAATGCATAAAAACAAGCCGATATTTTTTTCAGAATTGGCTAAAAAGCGGCTTTAAATATTTGAATGATATTGCAAACGTAAATGGTATAAAACCAATGAAATGGTTTGATAACAAACTTTTATTTTAAAAAAAAATGGGTTTGTGAATATATGATTATAAAAATAGTTATAACAAAAAGTTTTAATTATGATTTTTCAAATATACAGTATGAAAACATTTTTCATTGGAACACAACACATGAGGTATTATGTAAACGACGAGCTGAAGTATGTGATATAAACTCAAAGTTGATTTATGATATTTTCTGTCATGAAAAATTTATACCTCCACTACATCAAACGTATTATGGAAACGTTTTTGGAATACCCAAAACGGCTTGGAAATCAAATTATGAACAAAAAAATCTTATCTATGAAAGATAGTAGCACATCAGATTTTAACTATAGATTAAATATTGTTAAATAATCTACTATGTAACAGATAAATGCTGAATAAATGGAAAATTGTACAAAATGTTTTGTTTGTCCTTTGCGAAAATATTAAAGAAAACTACAAGCATCTTATCATAAAATCTAAAAATGTTTCTCATATATGGGATATTGTCAAGCAAGTTTTAAAGTTTGATATAGCATGGAAAACAGTTGTGATAGTATTTTACTTTGAGAACAATAAAAAGTTTCTTTTTTTTAAAAAAAAGATACTTTTTTAATAGCATTTAATATCCCTAATTGCCTGTAAAATATACAAATACAAAATGTACTGTAGATTAGATAACAAAGACGAAAAATCTCAAGAAATGTGTAGTCACTTAAAAAGCAAACTAAACTTATACAGAAGTATACAAAAAATACATGACAAAAGCTATGTCAAGGTTGTGAAAGTTATTAACGACAAATTGCAATACATATATCTTTCCTTCATTTTTTTTTTTTTTTTTATTTTGTGCCTTGTGTTTTTGTGAAATCTTAAAGAAAGGGAAAATATATATGTAAAAAAGAGGTGTATATACATATGTATATTATTTTTTGAAAATACTGAATTGACAGCAAACAACGCTACGTTTAGTAAACATTCTCTATACACGTATAACATAAGAAGTTTCCACTACACGGAGGAGCCCTGACCTCATGTAGTGCTGCCATAGGGGTTGTGAATTGAACATTTGAATGGGTTAACCCCTTATATGGCAGTTTTGGGTTCCAGATATTTCATTTATCTATTTTGTTGTTGTTGTTGCAACATCATGCCAATGAAATTATTAATTATAATACCGAAACATATGTGTGTATGTAGGTATGTGTATGTGTATAGGTATGTACAGTGTGTATATAAGATGTATCCGGTCCAGGGGGCCCTGTCATCCTAGGTGTGGATTAAAAAGGGGGTCTCTGCGGAGAGTTTACCCATATATATATATATATATATATATATATATATGTGTGTGTGTGTGTGTGTGTGTGTGTGTGTGTGTGTGTGTGTGTGTGTGTGTGTAATTATGTATATATCTGTGTATGTCTGTGCACTTGATAGTAAAGACTGAAACTGAAATGAAAGTAAAATTCATGTTAATATTTTTTATATAACACAATGTCAAAATGATGCATAAGTGGGATTTGCACAAACCAAGGATATAAAATTTTATTTATTGATTAGTAATCTCAATATCTGTATGTTAGACTAACAAAGCCTTGAAAACAAAATATAATTTACACTTCGATTGATATACCGTGGTACTGATTTGGATATAAATAAAATATGTATTTTTATTTCAACACATGTTGACATTGTGTAAACGTATATAGGAGATTTGGGGATACTCAGAAAGCCCGGTCTGCCCCCCCCCCCCTTTCCCACTTTGTTGACAATTTACTTTTACCGCAATTTTAACATACAAAGTCCGTGTTTTCTACATGCAAAATATCGATTGATTAGCTACCCACTCCAGTTTTTAAAATCGTAATATAAGGCAGTTGATATGTGAAGCTATGAACTGAAGGAAGCGTGTAGTGAATCAACCTTTGCCCCCCACCCCCCACCCCCACCCCCCTACGATTTAGGATTTTAAGGTTTGGGTAGAAGTACCCCAGATTAATTTTTTTTTCTCTTGCTTGCTAAGGATTTTAATGTAATTTTTTTTTTCATACTATGAAGAAAGAATTGTGGTAATTATAATTTCCTGCAGTTTGAAAGACTTTGCAGTGATTTACAACTGAAAATGTTCGGTCCAATATATTTTTTGAATTTCTAATGATGAATTTAAATATAAGCACCGATGCAACTTCTGTAAGCTTTCCAAAGTTATGAAATAGTTTACATTTATATCATTGATCTTTTTTTTTTAATTCTGTGAAATGATATTGTACTTTGAAGATTCTCTCTCTCTCTCTCTCTCTCTCTCTCTCTCTCTCTCTCTCTCTCTCTCTCTCTCTCTCTCTCTCTCTCTCGTTCCTCAAGGTATACAAATGACATAGATAATTATGTGGTTCCCAAAGGGGCGAAATATCTTGAAAGGTGTACTATATTTTCGTTTATATATTCCCTTTCATATATTTTTTGAGTGATCAACTGTCAACTTTTGATTGCACATGCAATACCCATATTTTCACCAACATGTATATTTCCAATCACTATTGTCTATATGTGTAATCATCTATAAATTTTGAATTGTGCACGCATATTATAATATCCAAACAGATGTTCAGTGTATAGGTACATGCACGAGTGAAATGTGTCGAATTCTGTATAAGGGAAAGATAATGTGTTGTAAAGTTCTGTCGAGATACAAATGATGTTTATCATTTTGTTTTGTGGATTTATTAGAATAAAGAGAATCTAACATTTCGGTAAGTGCACATTTCCCGGTTCCGGGTAAACAGCTTTCCGCGTTTGAATATGAATAATATATTTTATGCTCTTTGCTTATTTCATTCTATTAGTATGTACTTTACAAATTATTTCAACGTGATGGTTGTTTATTATTATTGTTATTATTATTATTATTATTATTATTATTATTATTATTGTTATTATTATTATTATTATTATTGTTAACATTAAAACTGTAAATACTTGCATCTAAATTTTCAAAATCTTTTGCTGCAATACAGTGTGTATTTTGTAATTTTGGGGATTGCATAATGATTTTAAACGTGATTTCAGTCGTTTCGTACGCCCTATACATTCCTATCGGAGGTGTACACTGGTCGAGTTCAGCTAGAAAATCACTCAGGTGTAACAATCACATTTAGGGTATATACAGAGTAAAATATGTTATCTGAAATGAATATGGCAGACAAGGCGAGAAATGTGTACCTATTTGTTAATTCACGTCAGCTTTAAAAACGGGGGTTCCACGTCCCAGCAGGCGTTCGCACGTTAAATAATCTTCACAGCTACGGCCGTGTGTGTTCAGCATAGGTCAACGGAACACTTCTATGTAAATATATCGTTGACCTATAGGGCTGGTATTGGTTTCAGTCTTTACAAAAAAATTACTGATTTCCGTTCCGGCTCGATGACTTTAGGCCACATGCGTGTAGTTATTTGTTTCTCATGCATCGCTTTAGTTCTAGTCAATACAATTCTCTATGAACTTGTAGAGATAGAAGAAACCATTTCACAGTCATTATCTGAGCATCATGAGTTGTGGACTCATTTTTAGTTCCTTATCTTGAAATTTCATTTCGTATTTCTCAGTTTACTTTTAACAATGTAATTACTTCATATGCGTTTACTTACAACGTATTTCTTTGGAAACAATATTTTAAATATTTTAAAAAGTCATTGGTGTAAGAAATACAAATTATAAAGATGAAATTCAAGAAATTAACTGTCGTTATTGCCCTACAGCTTAAAAACCTGATCACGATATAAAGTATTGTCCTCAAAGTATACAATTTTAAAATGTAATTTTTATATATCACCCCCTTGTCGTAACCTGGTGAGGGCCCTGTTCTGTTTTATGTTTTGAGTATGAATGGATTTCATATAGACGAACGCTTAAAAACTTTGGGGTCTTGCCGTAATTGACTGAATACAACGCCATATTCAACGAGATTCATTCTAGAATATTTGCAGCATCTTGGATGCTCGTACGTGTTATCCTTTTCACCTAGAGTCACCATATTACACATAACGACTACCCATAGGACGAAGATGATCCCTACTGATTAGGGGGTCAAAAGGTCAAAGGTAAAGTGTACTGGACATTGAAATAGCAAAATGCTTTTCGGGCTCTTACCTGTGATCCTTTTCACTTAGCGTCACCATATCTAACATATGGATTATCATGGAATGAAGGTGATTCTTATCAATTTTGAGGTCAAAAGGTCAAAGGTCAAGTCTACTGAACATTCACATGACAAAATGGTTTCCAAACTCCAAAGTGTTCACTTTTTCACCTAGAGTCACCATATCATACATAGGACCTCACATGGAATGAAAATAATCATTATCGATTTGGAAGTCAAATGGTCAAAGGAACAACCTTTAGGTTTGGCAGGTTGGGTAGTGGGGGTATTGTTAGTGCACGCAGTACCCGTGGTTTATACCTGGATTGTGTAATTTCTAACTTAAAGCAATGAGGGAAATAAAATGGTATCAAGAACATAACTCTAGCTATCAAAATATTTTTTGTTAGTTAAAAATAACTTCTTTTTTTTTTTACATTTTTTGTGAAAAACCAGTATTGATTACATTGATTATATATTTCTCCTCGTCTCGACAAGGCAAACAAAATATATAGCTTTTTGAAATACTCCAAAATATAAAATTTAGGAACTGATTTTTTCATTCTTTATTTTTAATGAAAATAACTTTTTCAGCAATATTTTTAAAAATCCGACACCTCTTGGAGAACAGCCTAAACCTTTTTTTTTTTTTTTTTTTTTTTTGTCTTAACAAGACGACAAATATGGTATAATTGGATATTTTTAGAATGAAAAACGAAACCGTTATTCCCAAAAAAACTGTCAAAATTTGGACTTTGAAAATAATTGGCTAGTAGTGAAAAAAATGCTTTTTGGCTCTGATTTTTAAATTATTATTATATAATTTATAATGATATGATAATTTTTTTTATACCAAGACATGTCAGGAGACGAACAATGACACCAGTAATATAGCTCTAGGTAGCAAAAAGCAATTTTATTAAGTCCAAAGTCACATTTTCAGGGGGGGGGGATCTTTATTATACATACTACAAGAAATCTTTCTATATATCTTTCCTCATCAACAACAAGACAAAGAAATTGCTATATTTAGTAATAAATAAACATTTCACACTCGATTTTTATTTACTCGCCTAGGAAATAGATAGCTATATTGATTAAGCTTTGTAAATTTGATTTATACCATTTTCTTAGAAAACGAGCTTTAACAGCATATTGTATAATTCCTCGTGAATCATTTTTTGTGCAGGGTTGATAGTTATGCTTAGACGTCTACAAGGATCACCATTTTCATTTTTAAAGCAATTGGACAAGATGATTCACTAAGATGTGTGACAGTTAATGAATTAATATGTTCCCGTTTGCAATATAAAATGTGCGTGACTTAAGATTAGAACAATCGATATATTCTACTGAAACTGATGATAAGAAACCATTTGAAAATGCATTTTTTGGACTCGGCTGTAGCATAGAATACATTTACAACGATCAACATTTTCATTTTCTTAAAGCAATTGTATTGTGTCTCCGTTTGGACAAGATTATTTACTAAAAATGATTAATGAGTGTAAATCATGTCCCCGTTTGCATTGTAAAATGTGCATGACTTAATATTAAGAAAATCAATATATTCTACTACAATTGGTGATAAGAAACCGTTTGAAAAGGCATTTTTGAACTCTGCTGTAGCATAGAATAAAACATAAAGAAGTCCCGGGTTAGATCATCTCCAACGCCCGTCCCCGTTTGACACCGTACACACACGTGTGTGTGTGTGTGTGTGTGTGTGTGTGTGTGTGTGTGTGTGTGTGTGTGTGTGTGTGTGTGTGTGTGTGTGTGTGTGTGTGTGTGTGCGTGATACTCAGATTACCGTTAAGACCCATGGACCTTTTGTTATTGATATGATTATTGTTCACATGGGTCTCCGTGGCCGAGTGGTTAGAATATCCCGCTCACAATCACAAGGCCTCACACCTCTAGTCGGCGCCGGTTCGATTCTCGCTCCCCCGATATATTGATTGACTGATTATATATTGTTTAACGTCTCGCTCGAGAATTGTTCATTCATATGGAGACGCCACCATTCCCGGTGAAGGGCTGCAAAATTTAGGCCTATGCTCGGCGCTTATGGCCTCTGAGTAGTGAGGGATCTTTATCGTGTCACACCTACTGTGACACGGGACGTCGGTTTTTGTAGTCTAATTCGAAGGACCGTTCCATTTAGTTGCCTCTCACAACAGGCAAGGGGTAATTAGGACCTATTCTAATCCGGGTCCTCACTGGAGCGCCGATACATGTGAGAGGGTTTGCCAGTTTACTCTCGGAAGATCGATGGTCTCTTCCCGTGTATATTATATATGGGTTCTCTCCTCCACAAATAAAAAACTGGACGCCAACAGATAACTGGAAATCTGTCGAGTGTGGCGGAAAACAACCATTAATCAATAATCAATCTCTTGCACAGAACTTGTTTAACACTATAGATATAAGTTTTTTTTAAACACTTGGATTTATGCAACGGAAGTACTCAGAGCACACGGCTTTCTTTAGGTATACTTATTATTTGTAATATAATATTAGAAGCTAAAAATAACATTTTTTAAAAAGTATGAAGGTTTTTGCAATAATTGGATCTAATCAAATTTCAGAAAACCTGTGCATGAATGGGGAGACAACAGCTTATAAAAGCTCTAGAAACATGGTTCTGGAACAGGCAACTGATGTTTATGACAGGTTTATAAGCGCTTACGGATGTTCACAAGCTACTGGACAAACTAGGGCTTGGTTCGAAGTAGACCTTGGTAGCAAATACAGTTTGAAATCTGTGAAAATATACTTCTATAATCAAGGTAAGATTATCTCTAAAGATTACTGTGATATGATGCAAAATTCGATTAAACAATGGTAATCAATTACTTCTTTTAACATTCCATTGATTTCTTGTTACGGGTGTTACAAAGCCGCGTCGTGACCTTAAATAACCTTTGGTAACCACTGAGCCCTTACTTCAAAACTAATGTGAGTAATACGTGAAGTTCTTGGCACACTGATTCTGACTGCGGATTAATCCGTTTTCCTGATCAAGTTATAGGGCTAACGGCGGGTATGACAGGTCGGCAGGAGAAGCTTACTCCTCCTAGACACCTGATCCCACTTCTGGTATGTCCAGGGGTCCGTGTTTGCCCATCTATCTGATTTGTATTTTCAATAGAAATTACGGAATTGAATACTGTTAGTTATCTCAGCTTTTTCACACGACAGAAGGTTAACATATTTAATAATTCTATTGGCGTACATCATGGAAATAATGGTTTTTTAAAATGAAAATATACAACTTTCATATTGACGTGTTTCCTACACAACCTCTCATTTTGCTTTAGGATAGAGTATTGTAATAAAACGGTACCGTATAATGTGTAAACGCTATATGTTGCACGTGCACAGTTCTGTATCGGGAAGAAAGAATTTAATCTTCTGCTTGATCATTATACGTAGTGTGGTCATTTTCTCAAATACTACTTTCACTTTCTTAATGGTTGAAAGGTTGAAAGACCGAAATCTGAATAAAATGTGTTTATCAGATTCTCCATATGCAGGTGATAATTATAGGTGATATAATACTGGGGGTTTTTGGGGGGGGGGGGGGGGGTTGTTTTGGGTTTGTTTTTGTTTTTTGGGGGGTTTTTTGGGTGTTTTTTTTCTTTTACAATGTATTGAATTGGATTCACATACATCGATGTCACATTTAATTGTTTGTTTGTTTTACGTCCCGTCGAGAATTTTTCACTCCTACTGAGACGCCACCAGCTGTAGGTGAAGTACCACAAATTTAGACCTATGCTTAGCGCTCAGGACCTTGGAGCAGGGAGGGAATTTTATATCGTGCCACACCTGCTGTGACATGGGACCTCGGTTTTTGCGGTGTCATCCGAAGGATCGCCCCATTTAGTCGCCTCTTACGACAAGCAAGGGTACTGAGGATCTATTCTAACAACCCGGATCCCCGCTGGGCCGGTGTATTGTAATGGAATTATCCTACCAAAAACAACAACGACAACAAGAACGGATATATTTCTCATTTCTTTCTCAATGGAAATCACTGAAAACTCTGCATTTCTCTTTTCATTCTATACAGAGTATATACACATGTATTTCTGTGTATATTGTTTAACGTCCCGCTCGAGAGTTTCACCGATATGGAGACTTCACCATTGCCGGTGAAACGCTTCAAAATTAGGCCTATGCTCAGCGCTTACAGTCGTAAGAAGGGAGGGATCTCTTTCGTGCCACACCTGCTATGAAATGAGACTTCGGTTTTTGCAATCCCCTCCGAAGGGCACCCTCCCCCCCCCCCCCTTAAGTCGCATCTGACGACAAGCAAGGGGTACTGAGGACCTATTTTCACCTAGAAACCCACGGAATGTATACTTATGTATATGTTTACAAATAAATTGATGCAGCTCCAGATAGGTTAGATCACTTTAGATGAGTCATACGGTATCATACTACATACAGTATTTTTAGGATGGAGTTCAACTACAACCTCGTTAGAATAAGATATTTTTGATCCGCTCCGTAGATTACGCTGGAAAAAGGATCAAACAAACCCGCGACGATGGATGAGATTTAAAGTACGGACTGCCCAGTAGGGGCCTTGCCACACTTGGTGTGCTGCGGCGAGGGGACGATGGTGGTCGACCCTTGGATCCCTTGGGAACGGGGACGGGTGTTCTTAAAGAACCGAGGATGGTGTGGTCCTCCAATCAGTGTAGGATGGGTCCATTTCCGGTTCCTTGAGTCAATCGCCTACGGATCCCCACAATATAGGCGGGGGAAGGGCTTCTTGAAGAAACTGACGCATTTATTCATCTGTTGTCAATCAACCCTCGGATCTCCCTCATTATAATTGGGGTGACGGGTCTTCTTGAAGACTGTGATCGGACATTGTAAGGAGGTTATCCGGGATAGAGCCCTCACGGATCAGGATTAGAAACCCACCGGCATCTGTGCTTAGTTTGTCGAAGTAATTTAGATGGTTGCCTACAGATCCTTATTTATTAGCCGAAAGCAGAAGGATAGTTGGGTGTGCACATGTGTTTATAACCGAAAGCAGAAGGATAGTTGGGTGTGCACATGTGTTTATGGCCGAAAGCAGAAGGATAGTTGGGTGTGCACATGTGTTTATGGCCGAAAGCAGAAAGATAGTTGGGTGTGCACATGTGTTTATGGCCGAAAGCAGAAGGATAGTTGGGTGTGCACATGTGTTTATGGCCGAAAGCAGAAGGATAGTTGGATGTGCACATGTGTTTATGGCCGAAAGTGTTTAAAGTGGAGTTGACCTGGCTTGAATGTTCATCGCTTTATGAGAAAGTCATTATGATAGATGGCGTGTAAGATGTAAAAGAGAGAGGCGGCCTCTAGCATCAAAGCGTTAAATGAAAAATATTACTTAATAGTTTAAGTGTATACGAGTCTAGCTTAAGCTGTGATAAAGAGAGTATTCCGCCTTAATATGGAGCATACTCTTATTTTATATAGAGGGAATAGGATTCTGAATCCTGTATCTAACACAGGTTATGCCTGGTTTAAATAGAGTAGGGTGGAGGACCTATTGGGGGAGTGTTAAATAATGGGGATTTAATTAGCAGTTTAGTGTTTGTTTGGTGTTAGAGAATAGATAAAATGCATGATAAAGTATAATTTAATAATTCTATTTATTAATTGTTAAATTTTTAAATATATATTTTAATTTTCTTTTTTAATTTACACACACACAACACAGATGTATATATATATATATATATATATATATATAGAGAGAGAGAGAGAGAGAGAGAGAGAGAGAGAGAGAGAGGTGTTTAATTTTTTATTTAAAATATTTATAAATATTCATATAAAAATGAAGTATTAGTGGAGTAAAGTATGTTAATGGGTATTGGTAAAGAGCTAGAACTGCCATTGGTAAGTGCTATGTTGATTGTATATTTGATGTTTTGCTTTGTAAATTTTGTGGCGGTGGGCATGATTGATTGATTAATTATATATATATATATATATATATATATATATATATATATATATAGTGTAACGTCCCGCTCGAGAATCTTTCACTCATATGGGGCGGTGGGCATGTGTTGTAGCCGGGAAACACAGGGAATCAGAAGCTCCGTACACTACGCTTGCAAAATGGATCTGACAAAGCCTCAATGACTACGTCGCCTATATGACTCGTTAGCCTAGCCAATCAAAACGTCGCTACGTAAAAAATGATGACTGGTAATTCGGCTTCATCTTTTGCTTACACATCCACACATGGATTTGAAAGAAGTATACTGATTGGTCAATATTCATATGCTTGGGGTTATATAGACGACCTCGGCTTTATCAGAACTTTTTTCCAGCGTAGTCTACCGAGCGAATCAGAAAATAAATAATAATAATAAATGAATAAAAAGGTCTTATTTTTAATTAGATTGGGTTCATCTGTTAATATTTCTATTATTAACATGCATTTTGAAATATACAGATTATTCGTTTTGGTATGGAAAACAATCAAACAATCGCCAGTTCTACTTAGACGTATCAAACGCACCGGGGATCTCCACTACAACCTTGACATCACAGAGAAAACGCTGTTACAAGGATAACACATCCGCTATGGCCACGCCTCCATCTGTAATTGACATTCCTTGTAAAGAAACAGCGAGATACGTCATCGTGGAGACTACGAACAACGCCACCGGATATAGTATATCTGGAATTACTGGACCTGTGCTGGAGATTTGTGAAATAGAAGTATATGGTAATGTGATCTCTAAAAAATGTCAAATGACATTCTATATATTTATATCGTGCAGCATAAAAATCCGAATTTTGAACGGATTTTTCCTTTAACTATGGTGAATTATAAAAACAAAGTATGGGCACTATTTGGGAGGTTATTTTGATATACTTGAAGTCAACAGTCATGCAGATTTGTCTACAAGATTGTCAATGAATCTTTGATCTAGACTTACATGTACCCAGACGTTGTGATTTTATCTTTGATGAAGACTTACCCAGACGTTGTGATTTTATCTTTGATGTAGACTTACCCAGACGTTGTGATTTTATCTTTGATCTAGACTTACCCAGACGTTGTGATTTTATCTTTGATCTAGACTTACCCAGACGTTGTGATTTTATCTTTGATCTAGACTTACCCAGACGTTATGGTTTTATCTTTGCAATTGTCATTATTCCCTGGCTAACGAGATTCCATTTAAAAAATATCTTTATATTTCTATATAAGTAAGATTCCAATGGGACAAAACTATGGTATATTTCGTGCAGCGCATTAGTATTCTGGTAGTGACGCGTTGTAGTTGATTCCCTCGGGTATTTTCATGAAGGAAATTTATATTTTCCATATTGATATTGTACTTCCCATTTCTTTAGGGATTTCTGAACTTACTGTATATATCAAAATTCATACTGACATCGTTCACATCTCCATCGCATTCATGAAGGAATGCCTATCATCACCGCTGTAAAGGTATTATAGGGAAAAACATCAGGAGTATAAATATTTTCCAATCACTCATTAGAACAGTTATTTCCATTAAAATACAACCAAGCGTTCCTTTTCCGTATATTTTTTACGATATAATACTAGCTGTGCAATTTCATTTTATTTTTAAGGCTGCAAAGTAGGAAGATATGGGGAATCGTGTTTACCATGTGCTTGCCCAACATGTGACATCATTACTGGGGCGTGTCGTAAGTACATGTATATGAAATTAACATGACCACAACGTACAACGCATCACACTGATGTAGAGGTGGTAATGCGTGCTAGATGTCAACTTAGAATATGTCGTATGATATTTACAGAATGTGTGATATGATACGTTCAGAATGTGTCAAATTGATAAATACAGAATGTAGTATACTCACAGAATGTGTCAAAATGATGTATACAAAATATCGTATGATACTCACAGAATGTGTCAAAATGATGTATACAAAATGTCGTATATTTACAGAATGTGGCGCATCTTTCTATGAAACGGTCTGCCCAAATGGATGTAGCATACACTGTAAAGCGTTCCAGTGTCATAATGTAACTCGTTCATGTACTTTTGGGTGTCAGATTGGATTTTACAAAGACACGTGTAACGAGACATGCAACCCAGGGTGTAAAAACGGATGTAACAGGAGTTCTGGGAATTGCGATAATGGCTGTATTGACGGAAAGTTTGGAATCGAATGTTCCGATGATTGTAGCTTTGGCTGTGTTTCAAGCTGTGAACGAAAGACAGGAAATTGTATATGTAAAAGGGGATGGAAAGGAGAACAATGCAGAGGTATAGTTGATACAACAGCTTTAGTAGGTATATTCCATTTATTTTTAAATCAAACCTAGTAAAATAATTCATACGTACTGTTCATTAAATTTGAATATATATATATATATATATATATATATATATATATATATAACCGGAGGGGCCTCCGTGGCCGAGGGTTAGAGCATTGCGCTCAAAATCACAAGGCCTCTCGCCTCTAGTCGGCGCGGGTTCGAATCTCGCTCGCGCCGATATATGTGAGAAAGTTTGCCAGTTTATTTTCAGGAGGTCTCTTCCCGGGGTACATTGTATCTGGGTTCTCTCCTCCACCAATAAAAAAAAAACTGGACGCCACCAGATAACTGAAAAATTGTTGAGTGTGGCGGAAAACAACAATCAATCATATACTTAACCGGTCGCGGTAGCTCAGTGGTTAGAGCGTTCGCTTCGTGAGTTCGAACCCCGTCAAACCTAAGACGAAGGTAGTGATTGCTCCTTCGCCAAACGCTGGACATTTAGAAGTGAGAATCACGGATCGTTCGGATATGACCTTAAAAACGGAGGTACCGTGTTACGGTAGGCGTTGGTACGTTAAAGAACCCTCACTGCTACGGCGCTAAGCATAGGTCTAAATTTGTGATACTTCACCTGCAACGGGTGACGTCTCGATATGAGTGAAAAATTCTGGACGGGACATAAAACAAACAATCAATATATATATATATATATATATATATATATATATATGATTAAGTATATATATATATATATATATATATATATATATATATATATTATATATATATATATATATATATATATATATATATATATATATATATACTTAATACGTGACCTAGATCCCTGCTGGTCTTCTGAATTTCTGCTACCGAGCCCGACGTTATTGTGGCAGATGTAGATAATTTTCTTCGCAAGCAGCAATTCAAACCAAATTTAATTTATATGAGAAAATTCATACCGTACAACTAAATGGGGCGATTCTTCGGACGAGATCACAGAAATCGAGGTTCTTTGTCAACGCCGGTCTGGCACGATAAAGACCCCTCCCTTCTCATACTCTGTGAATGCCGAGCATAGGCCTATATTTTGCAACCCTTCACTGGCAATAGTTACGTATCCATATGCATGAAAAAACGTTAAACAATAACCAATCTTGCACACCAGCTTGCTCATAGGTCTTTTTCTTATAAGACATCTACCTCCTGTTCGATGGAACACTTTCTTATTTTTCACAACCAATTTTGTGTCAGTATGTGGAATTTTGATTATACTACGACCGTTCAGCAGAGGATGCTTACTCCTCCATGGCACCTGATCCTACCTTCGCTTTGGCGGAGGTCCGTGTTGCCGTACACTCGAATTTGTATATGTCTTGGGGATTTATAATTACGATTTACACATTGTTTACTTCGCCATTCGATACTCAAAGTTCGGAATATGCTTACTAAATGTTAAATTATACTAAGCTTTCATTTCTTTAACTCAGGATTCCGGGTTAGAATATTTCCTCAGTACTGGGGGGGGGGGGGGGGGTGTCTTTCTGATGACACAGCAAAAACCGAAGTCCGGTGTCACAGCAGGTGTGGCACAATAAATATCCCTCCCTGCTCAAAGGACATAAGCGCAGAGCATAAGCCTAAATTTTGTAGCGGGTCAACAACAATGGGACCCCTCCCCCCATGTAAGGGGGGAAATTCTCGAAAGGACGTTAATCGATAAATAATCAACCATTACTCATATTTTTGTGACAGGACTGTATGCGTTTGCACAAAGTAAGTTTGCATAATAGATTCCATTATGTATGTTTTGAAAAATTTATTTTTAATTATTTAAGAATGCAGTCCAAACTTCTACGGTGTGTTGTGTGAGGAGTGTAGTTCTCATTGCTATAACGGGACGTGTTACGTAAACAATGGATCCTGCATTGGTGGTTGTAAAAGTGGCTATAAGGGCGACAAATGTACACAAGGTCAGTACAATTCCCAAAAGTTTAAGGTAGCCTCTCACATTAAAAATATTTATTTAATGCTTTCCATACTTTTTTATCTATGCTTCATAAATTCTTTTTTTTTTTCTATTTTATTCGGGAAGAGTTTGTATTCGTCTATTATATGGTGTGTTTTAGTAAATAGATTTATTTTACTTTCTTGTAAAATACTCGAATCTGATTGGCCAAGAAACAGTTGATAAAACAATATTTCCCTTTGAGAATAGAAAGCACTCGTTCCAGGGTGTTAGTAGTTATCAGCGAGTATTATGCTTCCTGTTTAGCTTGTCCCTGTTTATTCATCACCCTACTATTTTCGCATAGTGCACGGCTACTATTTTCGCATAGTGCTCGTATTTTCGCATAGTGCACGGCTACTATTTTCGCATAGTGCACGGCTACTATTTTCGCATAGTGCTCGTATTTTCGCATAGTGCACGGCTACTATTTTCACATAGTGCACGGCTACTATTTTCACATAGTGCACGGCTACTATTTTCGCATAGTGAACGTATTTTCGCATAGTGCACGGCTACTATTTTCGCATAGTGCTCGTATTTTCGCATAGTGCACGGCTACTATTTTCGCATAGTGCTCGTATTTTCGCATAGTGCACGGCTACTATTTTCACATAGTGCACGGCTACTATTTTCACATAGTGCACGGCTACTATTTTCGCATAGTGCACGGCTACTATTTTCGCATAGTGCTCGTATTTTCGCATAGTGCTCGTATTATCGCATAGTGCACGGCTACTATTTTCACATAGTGCACGGCTACTATTTTCGCATAGTGAACGTATTTTCGCATAGTCCACGGCTACTATTTTCACATAGTGCACGTATTTTCGCATAGTGCATGTATTTTCGCATAGTGCACGGCTACTATTTTCACATAGTGCACGTATTTTCGCATAGTGCATGTATTTTCGCATAGTGCACGGCTACTATTTTCACATAGTGCACGGTTATTATTTTCGCATAGTGCACGGTTATTCATATATCTTCTCAGTGTAACTTTACTTTTTTGTTTTCTTCAAACTTTCCACGTATAATATAAATTAATTTACTCAGAAAAATAGTGTGTTCATGTGGGAATTTGAACGCGAGGACTCTTGCTTGCTAGACGAACGCGCTATCCAATACACCAATGTAAATCCTGTTCAAATATTGACAAATCATTTATATAAAATGAAGTTTACCATTAGCAAATCTAACAGCTATAGAGAAAACTATATGATTAACTGAAAAATGAGTTTAATATAGTCATCCCTTTTTGATGATTATGCTCCAACAGAATAACAAGCTAATTTTATCCTGCATTTGAATATCTGATCGTTCAACACTAGACCGGTCGCGGTAGCTCAGTGGTTAGAGAGTTTGCTTCGTGACCGGGAGATCATGAGTTCGAGCCCCGATCGTGCCAAGGCCGCGTCAAACCCAAGACGTAAAAATAGGTAGTGATTGCTCCTTTGCCAAACACTCGGCATTTAGAAGTGAGAATCGCGGGTCTTTCGGATATGACCTTAAAAACGGAGGTCCCATGTCACGGTAGGCGTTGGCACGTTAAAGAACCCTCACTGCTACGGCGCTAAGCATAGGTCTAAATATGTGATACTTCACCTGCAACGGGTGACGTCTCAATATGAGTTTAAAAAATTCTCGACGGTACGTAAAACAAACAAAACAATGACAACTTCATTCAGAGTTTTTGCCCTTTGTTACATTGAAATATAAAATTAAATCTTTTTTTAAAAATATAGACAGTCAGCATAAGAATAATAATGTTATATTTTGTGTGTGCTATGCAAAGATAGTAGTCAGGGTTTTGACGCATAATCCACTCGCCTTCAGCTTGTGGACCATGCATCAAAACCCTGACTACTATTTTAGCATAGTACATTAGGACCTTAAATAAAAATAGTTTTCTAGTTCAAGTAATCTAATAAGTAGACTAAAGGTAGGAGACAGAACTTGTTTCTTTTAATATTAAATCTTCAGTTCTATTTTTGTCTGTTTAGTAAAGAAATATGTTGACTTATCATTTACTTTCAATTTCATCTCTTGTTTTTCGTTTAAAAGTTTTCGGGCATTTATCACACGAAAGTTTCCGGCCCGCAAACATGACGTCACAATAATACATAAGCGTTGCTGTTACCACGCCCACAAATTCCTAAGCCGTTAATTTTCAAATTCTTGTATTTTTATTCCTCTACTCGGTTAAATCAATAAAGAAATTGATAAGAATAATACTATTGTTAGTTTCTAAATGAAATTGAAAGTGTATAATAAAACGGATATAGACTTCGTATAGGAAAATATGATGACCTTGCTTTTTATCGCGGACGGACCTCGCAAGCTGGGTCTGTCTACCCGCCAAAAAACTCGGTCATCATATTTTTTCATACAAAGTTTATAACCTATTATCATAGAACATTTTCAGATAATTGTATGGCATGCCTCTGATATTGATACAGGACCGTGTAGGATGACATATCACAATGGAAAATGAAAATGCGGGTTTTGATTTCAAATTTCTGCTGTATTATACAAATTAAATGTAAATGTGTCAGCCATCGGCGGAGAACAAAACCAATGATATGATGAAATTTGCAGATTCTTGCTCAGAAATGGATATAAATTTGCTTATTAATAGTGCTACACCGAAAAACACCTAGGGGCGAAAACCCTCTATTGGTAAAGTTAATGTTGGTGGGAGGGGGTATAAAAATTAATCTTTGTTAACCTAACTTGCTTGCATTTGCTTACCCTGAATTTAATATTTTTCTACATTGTTTTTCTGGAAACAGTACAAGTTGATTTTACTCTAGAATTTGTTTTAACTGCTATCAAATTTTGTGATCGCTGCAATCCGATGATATAGTAATTGTGTTAGAAATATTAATGCTACAGGTTGCAAGACAAAGGTATGACGTCATAGCAATGGTTTCTATATTGTATAACAATCCGAAAAGATTGTAGTGGTCTAGATAGAGTTTATAAAAAGAAATGATTGACAAATTTTCTGTATATTGCAACTTCTATAGATATGTAAATATCTTGTTTTCAATCATATTTTGAATAAATACACAGTATGCAGATTTATGAAGGCAAAACTTGTCGTTACAAGAAACTGCAGCTAAGTTTAGGTCATCTGAGTGACTCAGGTGACCAATCGCAGTTGGTCTTAGTCCGTCATCGTGGGTCGTCCGTTAACAATTTTACATTTTTAAAGCAATACAAGCTATAACTGACGGTATTTTTCAGCTATCCAAATATATAACAATTTTACACCTATCGGTATAAAATCCCCAAGATCTGAAGAAAAAAATCAGCAAAAGAAACAAAGGAATATTGTTTGAGGGCAATGAACATTTCGTATAAACGCCATTGCATCGTATACTTGGACATGGGATCGATAATTTCCGAACATAAGCGGAATGCACTGAGACCGAGGTCATGACAAGTTGGAGACTGATGTGGGTAATAGTGCTGTGCGATATTACCGGTTAGCCGGTGAATCCAGATCCCGTTGTTAAAAATAAGTAACGCAATATTATTTTGTAAATACCGGTTTGGGCTCAATATTCTGTAAATAGCTGCGTTTCGAGTTCGTCCGGAACACGGTTTTTATTCCACGTTTAGTCACACCTGGTGAAAAAATGTTCCACCTCGTAACTTCCGGTATTATTGTTTACCAACGAAATGTATATCATCGTATACTCCGTAGCCAGTTGATTTATTACCCGTTCCATTGTACGTTGAAAACGGAAGAAGACATTGAATTATTTTACTAGCAAGTTCCAGTTTTAAAGAAAAATATTCTGGAAAGAGGCATTCAGTGCAGTTTTGGAAAGAAAATGGAGCTTTTTTAACTTAGTGATTTATCAAGCGAACGTTTGTTGTCTATGACTATGTAGTCATAGAGAGTCCAAACAAAGTTTCTTCAGAGAAGAGGAATTCTGTGGCTGTATTCAACTTGGACAACGAAATTATAATTTCGTTTGGTAAGTGAAAATATGCCATGCATTAAATTTTTATTCAACTCGCATTTCCTCTGCTATTTCATAACGCGATTTATAATGGGGTTGTGTATTCACCCGGGACCTAGTACCCAAAGTAGCAAACAGATGCCGGAAGAATACGCTTACAGCCGCTTGTGTACCCGCCAAAAATAAATTATTATTTCACATATTATTCATACTGTTCGGAAGATATGTTTTGTATTTGGATTGATTTTCATTTGAACTTTTTTATGCGTCATGCGGTGTTTAGTAATTATCTTGTAATTAATTATAGTAATTATTATCCAACCAGACCAACTATTCATTTGATTTTATCGATTGATAACATTAAGTTTGTTACATCTTATAGAGACTAGTCAAACAGCCGAAAAGGGGCGGAAAATGTTGGTCGCACGCAGTTCCTGCGCGTAGTCATTAGTCAATCAAATCAGCTCTTGATCACCACAATTCAGCGGTGCTTGATTCAGGCTCTAACATCTAACTACATGAAATATTATACAGGCTATTCATCCGGCAGCCGGGTACATAACCTGATATAAGCTATTCATCCGGCAGCCGGGTACATAACCTGATATAAGCTATTCATCCGGCAGCCGGGAACATAGCCACTCGTTACTTGGGTACCCGGCTATTGGGCAAATAGCCTCCGCCATTTACAATATAACATCTGTAAATTGTTTAAACACACTTAAGTAGATGTATCATTTTGTATGCATTTATATATTCATATGTGCCCAAAGTATAAGTCCTACATGTGCGTGCCATTTTATATGTAAATACGGTCTCTCACAATTTGTCTCTTTTATTATGAAAATAGGTTATGAAAAAAAGTTTGAACTAATTAAAGTAATAAAATATCTGTTTGCTATGTAAGGGTACGGGGGATGGAAAATGGGTGAGGGGGATATGTGCGCATTGCACCGAAACTTTCTTTAGTTATTATTTACAACATCTTGAAATTTCATTGACCTAAACAAATATATCAAACCTGAGGTTTCACACTAGCAAATGTTTGTTTAAATAATTGGGGAAAATCGAAAGCTTGCATGGACCCCCTCATTTTCTTGAAAACTTGAATGTCAGCAACATTTTATCCATGGATTAGCATTTAAACCTAGGTTATATATCTATCTACTATTTGAGGAACTGAGTTTGCGTTACTTGTTATAGTAAATATTAATTATAATAATCTCTTGTTTTACGCATCATTCCTAGGACCAGGGCAGGTTAGAATGAGCTACGAATCTTTAACAGCAGTCTGCATTGCAAATTAGCATGAAAGGTACGATATTTTCTAAAGATAGTTTTTCTTCATTTTAACACCAGACAATATTTGTAAAAACAATTCAGAGCATATTTGTCTTTATATATATATATATATATATATATATATATATATATATATATATATATATATATAAACAGATACTTCATTTACAGTGATGATGACATATCCCTGGACCACCGCATCTTCAAAAATTTCAATCAAGTTACAGAGACTTTAAAATTCAAGAACTACAGCAAAATTTGGGACTTGGATAAAATCACAAATGTATTTGTGAGCCCACGGCAATGGATATTGTACAAATTCTAAAGTAAAGCGTGTATTTAAGAGACAACAAGTACACGTTCTTATGTATTACCTTTTTGTTTTGTTTTGTTCTTTTAATTACAATATTGTTTTATAAAGACAATAATGTTGCATAAAGTTTGAGGAAATGGCATCGTTTATTATTCTTGATTACTCTTCCTAAATGAAATGTCGTGGTTGGTCAGTAAACATGTGTACATAATTGAACTTTACTCAATGTGTTTGAATGTTTGTTATAAATCAAAATTTAATTGAATCATTGAATCATCATGGATGGCAAAGAAGTTTAGCTTTTATTAAGCATTTTCATATACGATTTAATGTATTTGCAAATTTGCATAAGTGTCATAATGGGACTAATTTATTTTTCATTTTCATTTATTTATTTATTTATTTATTGCCATTGAAGGCTGCAAAAATGAGGATTTCAATCTCATGTTTTTGTTTTTTAAAATATGTATCAGGAGAAAGTCCAAATATTATAATAAATAGAACTGAGGAAAATATTTAGGGGCTAGCAATCACCAAAAATGATCAATTACAGATTAAGTCACTCTCAAGAATAACACACATTACAATATTCAAGAGACATAAGCAAAACTTTAATCCATTTTGACAACATGGTGTTAAATCACGACAGGTCAAAATTGTCTTGCCGAGGGAGCTTTAGCCATTTTCTTCTAAGTGATGAAGCTTTCCTCTGGAGGGAAAAGCAAGAGGTTGAACATTTTGCATGCAGCTGTACCTCCCTCTCTTCCCATCGTCTGATGAACATCCCGGAACTGCATGAAAGTACCAATTTTTGCCGGTATTCGTAACGAGCGAAATTTTACTGCTCAAATGAAATCTTATTAATGAATTTGCTATAGATTTGGCTTATTAATTTGTTTACAAATCTGGTACTTACACAGTGCCTCTCTTTCGCATTTTTCCGAAGTAGTGATCTCCGAGGTCAATGCACATCGGCGGTTACGAGCAGAAATAACTGATAGGATGACAGTGATTCATGAATCGATATGTTTTGCTTCAGATTGACTCTGATTCCATGAAATATATAAATATATTTAATAAATTCTCTTATTTTCAATTTCTTTACAGTTACAGCTTATATTGCTCTAACATATTGGAAACTACAAGGTGTGAAAAATCTCTAGGATAAGAGGAATATTAATTGTGAAATGGCATCTTAACATCCCTAGAGCAAAATATGCTTAGAAAGGCTATATTTTCAAAAAAAATCTTCTTCTCTACTCTCACATATAAATGCATGGCTCTCATGCCCATCAAGCCTTCTATCAAAATTGAGAAATTCATGGCACCTGAGTCAGGGGTTCAGGACATTAGGGCGGGGTTAATATGACCATTTAGTGAAAATGCAATAAATCCTAGAAAATCTTTTGTACTCCCATATATATTTGAGATCTTAAATCTTAGAAAATCTCTCTCTCTCTCTCTCTCTCTCTCTCTCTCTCTCTCTCTCTATATATATATATATATATATATATATATATATATATATATATATATATATATTAGAAGCGTCTCGTCATTATCACTTATCACAAACAAACCCCTACTCAGCGATTTGAGTAAGCTTGGGTCATGTCAATAATTTGTTTTACTCAAGCCATGATACTAATGATTGAAGCGTGGATATTTTATTCCGTTTGTCAATAAAATTCATAAAAAAATAAAAATCGGACGTACCGGTAAAAATAAGGCTTGTGTCCCAGTCCTGTCGAGGCACATCAGGAGAAAAATTTCCTCAACCTGCTAAAAACTATTCTTTTTTAAACAATGTTTAACGACCTCAAATCCCCCGGCTGGGCAGAAGAACATCATCCACGTGACCGTTCATTGTACAGGTAACAGTAAATTGGAATTTATTGCGAAAAACAAATTCATGGTGTGGGGTATGTGACTTGGATATTGAATCACCCGACGAAGGGAGCGGACATTGATATAACATGCAGGTGGATCTACCAATGTAGAGATGACATATATACAGATGGGTTTCTCCCGGCGGCATGTGTGTGTGTGTTATAAATTCCATGATTATGCTGTCCATGAAGCACTCTACCTAAATTGGGAAATTCATGACTCCTGGTTCTGATGTTCGGTCCCTAAAGTGGGGATGATATGGCCATACAGTGAACATGTATTAAAATTTTAGAAAATCTTCTTCTGCACTTCCACACATATTTGAGAAAAACTAACTGCATGATCATGATGTCCATGAAGCTCTCTTAAATTCGTGGCTCCTGGGTCAGTGGTTTAGACCTTGTGCAGTGCCAATATGGCCACATAATGGAAATATATGAATATAGTTAGGAAATGTTAAAATGATTTACAAGCTTCAAACTTCTATTTCTGTTGCTTCTGTAATTGAATAGGAATTGCATGTCTTTTGAAATATCATGAACATGTGCACAGAAGACTCCATACTGAGGCTTATATGGTAATACGAGATTCCCTGTATGGACTATGTTACGCAGGTGACCGTTGAGGCCCGCGGACCTCTTTTTCATATTGTGTACAACGCCAGTGAATACCTGTATGTAAAACTTTAGACAGGTAGTTAGGTATATTCTATAGACAGGCACTTAGGTATATTCAATAGACAGGCAGTAAGGTATTTTCTATGGACAGGCAGTTAGATGTATTCTATAGACAGGCAGTAAGGTACATTCTATAGACAGACAGTTAGGTATATTCTACAGACATGCTACATTGTGACTCTGGATTTCAGGTTTACTAGAAGGTGAAGAGAAAGATAACAAAGTCGCCATTGGCTCCGGAGTTGGAACAAACATCGTTGTTATTATGGTTGTAGCATACATTATAAAAAGGTATGAATTTTGAATAAACAAGGAAATTTTGAGACTTGGGATCTCTCGCAATGTTCTTTAACAAACCCGATCAGTTCAATTGTTCATATTAACAATGGTCAAATGTATATGTAATATGCATAACAACGGCGAGGACTGAAAGACTGGGAATGTTATTAAATGAGAGACTTTTGTCATTGGAAGGGAGGGGGTCGTTTTTGTTCTATATGTTTTTCCAAAACTTTAACTTTAACTTTGCTCATAATGTTTGGATGATGAGTAAAACAATATCTTTCATAGTTGATGTGGGCATTCCCTATGATAAATCATCAACGTTTTTTAGCTCACCTGAGCTGAAAACTCGAGTATTATTTTCTGTTCACTCGTTGTTTATCGTCCGTCTGTAAACGTCACATTTTCGACTTCTTCAGAACCACTGGGTGAATTTAACATAACCTAGCAGAAAGCATTCTTGGGTAAAGAGGATTCAAGGTTGTTCATATGAAGGACAACGCCCTTCTCCAAGGGGAGATGATAGCGAAATAGCAAAAATAGACTGACAGATTTTAAAATATCCAGAAGAACCAGCCAATATCACTCAAACTTGGTACAAATCATTCTTGTGTGAAGGGGATTCAATTCGTTCAAATGAAGGGTCACGCCCCCTTCAAAAGAGAAATAATCACAAATATGTCAAAATAGGGTGGGGTCATTGAAAACCATTCTTTTTCAGAATCAATGGGCCAGAAAAGTTCAAATATACATGGCGGCTTATTGACATAATAAAGTTTAAGGTTAGTTAAAATCATGCCCCCCCCCAAAAAAAAACCCTAGAAAAGCTTCACGTTGAGGCAGAAAAGTTCAAATTTACATGACAACTTTCTGGCATAGTGCAGGTTTAGCTTTGTTAAAATCATTGCCCCCACCCCCACCCCTACCCCACCCCCGAGAGCAGGGGGCACAATAGGGAATCAAAGTTTTACATGCGAATATATAGAGAAAATCTTCTCAAGAACCACTGGGCCAGAAAAAAGTTCAAATTTACATGGCAGCTTCCTGATATAGTGCAGATTTAAGTTTGTTAAAATTATAAGACCTTTAAGGGTGGGTAGGATCGCAAAAATTTACATGCGAATATATAGGAAGAATCTTTAAAATCTTCTCAAGAATCACTGGGCTAGAAAATTCAAATTTGCACTGCAGCTTCCGTAAAGTGTTGATTCAAGTTTGTTAAAATCATGGTCGCCCTGGGTAAAGTGGGGTTTTACATGCAAATTATATAGGGAAAATTTTTAAAAATCTTCTCAAAAACCACTGGACAAGAAAAGTTCAAATTTACATGGCAGATTTAGTTCATAATGCAGCATCAATCTTGTTAAAATCATGATCCTCGGGGTGGGGGGGCACAACAGGGGGTCAAAGTTTTACATGCAAATTTATAAGGAAAATCTTAAAATAATCTTCTCAAAAAACACTGGTCCAGAAAAGTTGAAATTTACATGGCAACTTCCTGACATGGTGCAGCGTCAAGTTTGTTATAAATCATGACCCCCAAGGATAGAATTGGATCACAGTAGGGAACAAAATTTTACATTGGAATATATAGGGAAATTTTTTAAATATGAATCAAGGTGATTCAGGTGGACTATGTGTCCCATGGTCCTCTTTTTAACGTTTTGACCAACTTCTAAGAACAATCTATTCTGGATTGTTTAATGGAGGATTTTCTAATTTTTATGACTAGACCTTTGATTTTTAACATTGTGACCTTGACCTAGGATTGATTGATTGAATATTTATTGCTTTCCGCCACACTCAACAATTTTTCAGTTATCTGGTGGCGTCCAGTTTTTGTTGGTGGAGGAGAGAACCCAGATACAATGTACCTGGGAAGAGACCACCGACCTTCCGCAAGTAAACTGGCAAACTTGCCCTTGACCTAGGAGTTTAACCGAAATTTCAAAATTTTAAGCGATACTTTAAAATTGGTCCTATCTTTAGAATGGTGAGTGATAGAGTTCTGGTATTTCATATGTGCATTCCCTATGTCAAGGCCTGTCTGTTGGGGTCAACGTGTTGACCTCGTCTATTGTTTCGTTGTTACCCCGGGAGGCCATATGTTTCACAAACATGTCTTTTTTTTTAAATCATTGCTGTTCAAAATATGGTGTTCCTGTGAATTTGGGTAAAGGGACTGTTATGATACCCTTACAAAGGAGACTGGTGTATGGTATTTTGAACTTATACATTCAAGATGCAGAAAAAAGAAAAAGGAGAAAAAAACATCCGAAGAACCAAAAGATAAAGGAACGTTAGGGTAAGATTTCACTTTAACAAGTTCTGTTCCAATAGCCAAAATTATGTATTATTATATAAGTGGGAGTTTATCACTAAATCGAAATATGTAGACATACCCTAACTACGAAGCACAAATTCAGAAAGCAATGATTTTCCAGTTCCGATTGTGTATTGAGGATTAAGTTAGATGTCTCTCGGTCGAATGCTGTCTAACGTGTTTCAATTGTTACACTAATTGTGACTAAGGGTTACTTCGTTTACCTGGTCAAGACACAGCGCTCACAGCGGGTGTAATCGATTGACAGGGGATGCTTCCTCCTCCTACGCAAGCTATTCATTGTTCCTTATCTCTTCTATGTTGTTTCCAGACGCCTGTGTTTGTTTGCCCTATTGTGTATTTTATAGGATTTATAAGATTGAATGCATTCCTTATCTTCACTGTTCTCATGATCATTGAAAATTTCCATCTCTAAAACCCCTTAGGTATCCGAGTTAGAATGGGTCCTCAGTAACCTTTGCTTGTCGTACGAGGCGACTAAATGGGGCGGTACTTCGGATGAGACCGCAAAAACCGAGGTTCCGTGTCACAGCAGGTGTGGCACGGTTAAGGACTTGCAAAATTAAGGCCTATGTTCGGCGCTTAGGACCGTCGAGCATGGAGGGATATTTACGTGCCACACCTGCTGCGACACGTGACCTCGGTTTTTGCGGTCTCATCCGAAGGATCGCCCCAATTAGTCGCCTCTTACGACAAGCTTTCTCAGTGTAGAAAAATGTGTATTAAAGTAGGTGATATTGTTTTAGATACTGTTAACACTGCTAAACTTCTTGGTGTACAAATAGATGAATGTTTGACATGGTCTGTGCACATTGAATCCTTATGTAAGAAACTGTCACAAAAAATAGGTCTTTTACGGCGACTACAAACTTTTATGTCACCTGCAGCATTATTGAAAATTTATAACACTGTTATCTTTCCTCATTTTAACTATTGTTCTACAGTTTGGTGCTCTGCCAAAAACAAGATGTGTGTTGATAGACTTTTCAAATTGCAGAAAAGGGCAGCCAGAATTATTTTAAACGTCAAAGTTACACAGATTTCTACTGTTGATATTTTTAGGGTTCTTAAATGGATGCCTGTTCATGATTATTTTATATACAGGAAACTTGTACTTTCCTTCAAAGTTCTTAACAAAATGACACCAGAGTATATGAATGTTTTTAGATTTGTACATCAAATTAGTTCTAGGGTAACAAGAAGTAGTGAAAATGGCATTTTATATGTTCCAAAGTTTCGAACAAAATATTTTAAGCGATCTTTTAAGGTGTCATCTACTCTTTTATGGAATGAGCTGCCTGCATCCGTCAGAAACGCCAATTCCATTGAATCTTTTAAATCAACATATTTGACACATTATAAATCCAACTAGGAAACTTTGTATTTTTACAACATCGGTAACCTTGACTATCTATTTTTATAATTGTGATATCTGCCAGCGTATTTGGTTGTTGTTATTTTTAGTGATAATGTACAGATGTAAATATCTTATGTATAAATGTCTTATGATTTTCTATCCTCTCATTTAATCTGTCTGTAAATATGTTTTTATACAGGACCACAATGTGAACTAGTATGTAATACTAATTGTGATATCCTGTCTAAATAAAATAAATAATAATAATAATAACAAGCAAGGGGTACTGAGGATCTATTCTAACACCCCCACCCCCCGGATCCCCACGGGATGGTGTGGTTAATGCTTATGTTAATAAAATATCAAAGCAGAAGTGAAAGACTCTATGATGCCTTTTATTTCGAGTTCACTAAGATATATCAAATTAACATATTAATGAAAATGAGCATTGTTAATATATAAAACATCATCGATATATCTAAATGATGAGTTGAAGACAAGAGCAAGAGAACTATTCCTCTCACATGGTAGCTTTAAATAAATTCTGCCAGGTAGGAGTATAAAAAGATATCCGTTAATAATGTTACAGTAGCGTAATTCGTGCCCATGGGAAATCCAACACGTTGTTTGAAGACCTGATCACCAAAGACTATATTGCCAATAAGGAACTCTAGCTTTTTAATATCAACTTCATACTACTTATGTGTAGTACAAAGTGATGTTAATAAGCAAGTTTTGGATAACTGATCAGAAGATATGAAAATTCCAATGATACATATTTAGTCAAGAAGCAGTCGTCTGCAATGTCAAAAAACCCAGTCTATAAAAGATCGTTCAACTGTTTTATTTTAAATACCGTCTACAACTAAAACCGCAACTTCTGCAGTATGGCAAATTCACACGGTGACTTTAATATTGGAGCGAATTAATGGAGGCATATTATAAGCCTACTTGTGATGGTGATGTTGTCCTTTTGTTTCCGGGCAACAGCCACCACGGCTATAAGCGTGGCTGGTGTCGAGCCCGAAAAATTATATTCAGGTCAGAGCACCTCTGTGAATCTTCATTAAAATCCTACAACAGAGATCTCTCAAGTGAAAAAAAAAAGTGTCTGCCAGTTCGTGTTTCTCTTACACACCCTGGAGATCAAACATACAACCTTCATGCACTTCACCTACATCTTTCAGTATAATAATACAACATGTACAAGGAGTCCTGGCAAGGAACATGCCGTTGTTCCCTTCCAAAACTTGCAAAAGCCTAACCAAGAGTTTAACGATAACTTAATTCATATATCCTTCCTCAATTCTCTCAAATCCGCTGAATTTCTGTCAAACACGATTTTAACAATTGCGTTTTAACCTACAAGTAGATTACTTATTGCTGGTTATCAGAATCACATTACGGATGTAGTTTACTCCGCTCTTCTTGTCTTCAGTTGGGTCGACTTAATGCCGTAAATGACCTTTATTTCATATCTGTTTCAATCTTTTTATTCTTTCTAAATTTAATATATTTTATATTCTCTTAGATATACATGTATTGTTTCCAATTTTTTATTCGATAAATATCTAACGAACTATTTGTGTTGTACGATCGTTTGCTATGTAAGTATGGAAACTCGAAAAAAACACAAATCAAAATTAAAATGGGGGTTGATATCAACATTCAATTTATTTTCCTCGCTGTTCACAGTTTAAAAACGAAAGTGCCACAATGAGAGTCATCACGCCGACTCTCTGAACTTGGGTGAAGTTATAAGAATTGCCATAGATTTAACAAAACTAGATGAACCCATTTAATTGTTTGTCATTGTGTTTATTTTCTTGAGTGTAATGATTCAAACATGTTATGAAAAGGCCACATGGGGAATACAGTGCAAGTTTTAGTGCAAATCTAGACAATATTAAACGTAGACAACAGTGACAAATCACTTTGTTCCTATAAATAGCTGTGTCCTGTACTTAGCTAACATATAACAGCTACGTTATATGTCCGAATAGGTCGCCAACATATCTCCTTAAAATCATACCAATGCCACATAAATTTACATGTTTTACTTTAAGATATTCTACAGATTTGTTTCTTCTCTTATTATTGTTTATTAGTAAGGTATTGGGGATCTGCAGAAAAATAATCTTTGTTAGGAAAAATGTTGAATCTTGTGAGGAGTTCTGTAACTGCAAACTAGATTTGTTTAAAGGATTCAGTTGAACAGGTTAGGAGAGATACATACAAGGTTTTTATTTTTGATTTACTTAGGATGATGAAAGGATAAATATAACGAAGATTGATTTATTTCATAATTCCTACAAGGAATACAAAATTAAGAGTTGGGCAAACACGGACCCCTGGATATACCAGAGGTGGGATCAGATGTCTGTTAGGAGTATGCACCCTCTTTCGACAGCACACTCGCCATGAGTGCTATATCTTAATCAAGAAAACGGAGAAATTCGTAGTCAAAATCAGTATGTAAAGAACGGCATAACAATTGGTATGAAACACATCATACCGCATTTAACCCAATGACAAGCAAATAATAACGACCGAAGACTTGCGAAATATTAACTTGTTTGTCCGTAGCCTGCCCTGATTTGTTTCGGTATTTATCAGAGCATCTCCATTATCACCTTGCGCCAATAATTAACAATGAATTTTGAGTTAAACGTTGACCAGTTTACTTGTTTTATATGCAGATCGACATAATATAATTTCCAGGTGACCGTTAAGAATCCACATTCAATTTAAATCAATTCTCACTTCGTACAAAGCATTCCCTGTGTAAAACATTTTTAATCTACTTATTTATAAAAGATATTTATTTCCGTAACAAACGGTTCCGTGACAAGGATCACAACCCCATTAGCACACAAAAAAATTTCCCCTGATTTTTGAAAAAGATTAGGCTCACAGGGAGACTTCAAGGAAACTACAACATTAAAAACGGAACATACTTCAGTTAGTTAACCGCCGTAAAGTGGCTGGCATACTGCCAAAACTAGATAAAATCATAAACAATCAATTTCTAAACAAACTTTGCCCATACCCCTTAAATGTCGTAGCCTGTATGTTACGTTGCCCTAACAATCGCAGGTAAAATCGTACACATATTAATGGCACGGGCAATGTGGTAAATCTAAAGCTGTACTAGCTATTTTAAACGTCTCGAGATAGACTCCATTATTTGATGTTTCTGTGCTCTTTGCATTTGTTCGCGTTACATAAAACATATTTTCCAACATATTTACAAAATATGTTAAGATGTTTTAATTGCTGTCGTTGGTCCTTAATCTACGTTATTGATTACATATCTTACAATTTAATTTAAAGTTAGTGAGCAAAACATTGCTTGATTGGCAAGCCATTATTTAAGTTAGTTTGGCTTAACAGCGCTAACAATGGTTTAGTATTCACATTCTGATTTTCTTATCACCAGACAACTACTTGAACTTGGACAAGTCACCAACAATGATTGAGACACAGGAATTCGGATTATATGCAATAATAGATATTGAGAATTGAGGGAACGAAACATACGAGGATGATCTGTCAAGGAGCTACGTAAATGCAAAAAGCGTCACCTTGGGAACAAGTACCAACACTGATGTATCAGCAGAATCTGGCATCAATGAAAACCAACAAAACAACTCTCTTTATGATGAACTTGATGTACAGAATTGACTTTTTTGTTAGTTGTTGCTTCTCTTTTTTTATTTGTTGCTATTTTTTTAACTTATTTTATTTCTTGCTGCTTTTGTTTTTTATTGTACCCTCCGTGTATCAAATTTTCATTATACTTTTTTTTTTCAAATTGTTGCTACTTATTTTATTTCTTGCTGCTTTTGTTTTTTATTGTACCCTCCGTGTATCAAATTTTCATTATACTTTTTTTTTTAACTTGTTGCTACTTATTTTATTTCTTGCTGCTTTTGTTTTTTATTGTACCCTCCGTGTATCAAATTTTCATTATACTTTTTTTTTTAACTTGTTGCTACTTATTTTATTTCTTGCTGCTTTTGTTTTTTATTGTACCCTCCGTGTATCAAATTTTCATTATACTTTTTTTTTTAACTTGTTGCTACTTATTTTATTTCTTGCTGCTTTTGTTTTTTATTGTACCCTCCGTGTATCAAATTTTCATTATACTTTTAGCTCACCTGAGCTGAAAGCTCACGTGAGCTTTTCTGATCATCCGTTGTCCGCCCAGAACCACTGGGCCAATTTCAACCAACCTTGGCAAAAGACATCCTTGGGGAAGGGGATTCAAATTTGTTCAAATGAAGGACAATGCCTTTCTCAAAGGGAAGATAATAGCGAAAGAACTTACACTGACAAATTTTTTTTAAAAAAATAGCAAAGTTAGTACAAATCATCCTTGGTTAAGTGGAATTCGGGTTTGTTCAAATGAAGGGTCATGCCTCGTTCAAGGGAAGATAATCACAAAAATTCAAAACTAGGATGAGATCATTTGCAAATCTTCTTCTTAAGAACCACTGGGCCAGAAAAGTTCAAATTTACGTGGACGCTTCCTGACGTATGACAGTTTCAAGCTTGTTTAAATCATGGCCTCCGGGGTTAGGATGGGGCTACAATAGGGGATCAAAGTTTTATATGCGAAAATATAGGAAACAATCTTTAGAAAATCTTTTTTCAGAACCACAGGGCCAGTTTCAATCAAACATGGTACAAATCATCCTTGGGTAAGGGGCATTCAAGTTTGTTCAAATGAAGTGCCATGATCCCTTCAAAGGGGAGATAATCACATATATATGCAAAATTAGGGTCGGATCATTTAAAAATTTTCTCTTAAGAACTGGGCCTGTAAATTTCAAATATACATAGAAGACTTCTGACATTATGCAGATTCAAATTTGTTAAAACCATTGACACCGGGGGTAGGGTAGGACCACAATATTGGGTCATTGTTTTACATGCGAATATATAGGAAACATGTTTAATATGGGCTAAGGTGACTCAGGTGAGCGATGTGATCCATGGACTCTTGTTTTTAAAAATGTTTCATTTTTGTTAACCATAAGAGAGAGACAGACAGAGAGAAAGAGGGAGAGAGAGAGAGAGAAAGGGAGGGAGAGAGAGAGATGAAAAGAGTAGGTTCCATTTGTTTTTCCATTGAACATCTTTTTCGTCATCACCCTTTTTTTTGTTCCATAAAAGAGTTTTAAGTTTTATTTTATAAATATAATACTTCAATCAAAGCATAGTGATATTTTGTATACACATATATTTACCATGATTACCACAAAATAATAGAATTTTGGTACAAACTAGTTAAAACTTTGTTTTACCTTCTACGTAGTGCTCAAACTCATCGAGGCATGTTTGAATATAATCGCATTCCCGTAGTATATGTTTTATTGTTTCCTCTTCCATGTGACAACAGGTACATATCTTCAATTTTGAATAGTAACTAGTTTGTTGCTGAAATTCTGTTAATTACTCTGTACTGAAATCATTGGAGTTTTAGTTATTTTGAAAGGTAGTTTGTGAAAAATGTTCCATTTCCTGTTAACTACATCTCGTATTGTACCTGTTGTCACCGAAGAGTTTTTATTTAAAATTTTCGTAACGTAACTTAATTTTGTACACTTCAGTACATTGTGTGTGTGTGTGTGTGTGTGTGTGTGTGTGTGTGTGTGTGTGTGTGTGTGTGTGTGTGTGTGTGTGTGTGTGTGTGTGTGTGTGTGTGTAATTGTGTGTGTGTGTGTGTGTGTAATTGTGTGTGTATGTGTTTCTGTGTGTGTGTGTGTGTGTATGTGTGTGTGTGTTTATGTGTGTGTGTATGTGTGTGTGTGTCTGTTTATGTGTGTGTGTGTCTGTTTATGTGTGTGTGTTTGTGTGTATGTGTTTGTGTGTGTCTGTGAGTGTGTGTATGTGTGTGTGTTTATGTGTGTGTGTGTTTGTTTATGTGTGTGTGTGTGTGTGTGTGTTTCTTCTTTTTGCAATACGTGGACTTTGTAATCTTTTAAAGTTTTGTTTTACCTGACCTGTTTATAAATGAATAATACTTGCATATTCTAAGAAACTAATCTTTACATTTGGATGAGTAGCAATAAATTTCTCAATAATATCATTAATATGTTTGATGTTACTGGTCAATAAGTGTTTATTAATATAATAATGTTACATTTTGAGTGTACTATGCTAAAATAGTAGTAAGGGTTTTGATGCATGGTCATGATTATGAGTCAAAACCCTGACTATTATTTTGGCATAGTACACACAGAATATAAAATTATTATTATTATTATTATTTTACTGACTGTCCATATATTTTCAAACGATTAATATTTATGGTTCAATGGAGCAAAGGGCAATAACTCTAAATGGAAGTTACTATTGTTGAACGATGCAGTATTTAAAATGTAGTATTACATCTAATTAGTTTGCCATTCTGTTGAAGCATAATCATTTAAATTGGATGAGTATATTAACTAATTTTCCAGTTAATCATATAGTTTTATCTAAAACTGTTATATTTGTTAATGATAAACGAAAGTTTATATAGATAATTTATCAGTTATTGTACAGTAGATGCTTTGATGTAATGCTTAAGCAAATAAATGGCCCCGGGTTCGAATCGTGCAATGGTCACACTATTTTGCTGATAAAATTTTTCTATTAGAAAAATTGGAAGAAAAAACTAAATTACACAAAGCAGATCTGTAAATAACCTTGCACTATGCGGAAATATGGACAAGCTAACGGGAAGCATGATATAGAGTATCTTCCCACTAATATGTATCATAGGATTGTAAATCAATTGTGAATCTGTTGTAACTTCAGACTCTGTAGTGTTCTGCAGTTCAATCATAGCCGTGGAGACATCCTTTTTTAAATTCGTTTTTAATGACCTCAAGAGTATATTAGTGTATTCAGTCCCAGAGGATGTGACTCCCGTGGTGACCCGGGTTAGAATAGTCCTCAGAACCTCTTGCTTGTCGTAAGAGGCGACTAAATATAGCCTCAGTTCTTCAGATGAGACCGCAAATACCGAGACTCCCTGTCACATAAGCTTTGGCACGATAAAGATCCTTCCTTGCTTAAAGTCTGTAAGCGCCCAGCATAAGTCCAACTCTCGCAGCCCTTCACCGATATGAGTGAATAATTTTCAAGCGAGGCGTTAAATATGCTACTAGCTAACCTAAGGATGTGAGTTGATTAAAGTTAAAATTTAATATGCAATTGCTCAACCCTTTATTTATAGACATAAGATTGATTGATTGATTGTTGTTTTTCCGCCACACTCAACAATTTTTCAGTTATCTGGTGGCGTCCAGTTTTTATTGGTGGAGGAGAGAACCCAGAGACAATGTACCCGGGAATAGACCACCGACATTCCGAAAGTAAACTGGCAAACTTTCTCAAATATATCAGCACGAGCGAGATTCGAACCCGCGCTGACTAGAGGTGACAGGCCTTGTGATTTTGAGCGCGATGCCCTAACCACTCGGCCACGGAGGCCCCTATAGACATAAGATGTCTTACCCAGTACAATGATATTGAAACTATATAATTCATTTAAGATTTATTATTTTTTTATGTCGCCATCCCCGTTTTCCTGACAAGTATACCCTTCCTTCTTAATGAATTGAGCACCTCCACACACACATGAGAAAAAGTTTATTTTTCTGATGCTTTCAGTAGCGATAAATTATACTCTTTGATCGGTACTATCTAGTATGTCGCTGTAATATCGGTGGCGGTGACCTTTGACATTTATTGGGTTGGTTACAAGCCGACTTAACCAAAGATACTATTTAAGTTGTTTTAATTCTGCTTTTCCTATAAACATGCATTTAATTTTTATACCTCTAATATTAAAATTAAAGAAGTCTTTCAAATGATAAAAACAATAAGCACTGTATAGTAAATCCATTCCTACGATCGTGAAATTTACAATTTTGGTAAAAGGCTGTCTACTCCTTCTAAATATCAATTTAGTTTCAATTTAGTTTGAAGAGCATTGATGAAGTTATGTTTAAACAAAAACATTATATACCAAGATTGGCACTACCTTGGCGTCAGCAACCTCTATCCCTAGATATGACATTTGAATTTTACTACTTCCTGGTCTTTATAACCAGTTCATAGATGCATTTAGTTTTTCTGACAGGTATGTGATTGTAGAAGAGAAAGGTTATAAAAATTGGCCAATTTTGGGCCGCTTTTGACCCGCTCGCAAGGATTAGGAAGTGCAGAAAATATACAGTTTAAGAACCATCTGTCTGAAAGTTCAAGTATTATCTTATGACGGACCTTTGTGACTCGGGTGACCTGGATAAAAAGTACCGAAATCAAATCGCAATCAGCACACATTGCTTATCCAAATATTCACTCAGACCAATCACAATATACAGATGTTTAATTAAAAACTCTACATCTAACTTCAGGATTCCAGTGTTTGTCCTGCACAGTGGACGTGAATACCAATATCATCAATAAATTCAATGTCCCCTCCATATAATGATGATACTGTACCGTCATTTACCAATGTGTCGGCCATGACTTCTCCAGAATTCACTTTCATTATCAGGGGTTTCCGCAAAACAAAGTACTTTTCTCGAAAACGAATAAAAATAAGAGATTTTAACCCAAAATAGAGAGTTTGCCGACTATTCATTTGAAGGGATTCTGGTCGTGTAACAAATAGGACAGGAGCTACAGCTAGGGTCGTCGCCTTTTGGGACTATTTTTGGTCTTGCCCACATTGATTTATATCATGCAGATAGAATAATCATAGCATATAGAAAAAAGTGTAAATTCTATCATTTTCTAATCCCTTAATTTCATCTTCGATACACTTTATCCTCCCTTTGTTTAAACATACACGAGTTTTCACCGTCAGATTTTGTCCAGTCTACAGATGACTCGTATCACGTCCTTGTGTGATGCATTTTATACGGTAGTAATTTGAAAGGCTATAATTATTAAATTGATATAATTTGTTAATAACATTTTTTTCGTTGAGCGTTAAGTACTGTATTCCTAACTAAAAGCGAGGAATTTATTTTCGCGTTATTTCGCGAGAACCATCACTCGCAAAATGTGTAAATATAAAATTAACTGCGTTTATTTTTATAATGGTAAAATAAATGCAAAAAAGTCTTGACTAACAGTCCTCTCGCGAATTCATGTTCTTACAATTAGACAACTTTTCAATTTCATAATATTGTGGATTTCTTAATCCACCATAATACAAAACATAAACGGTACCAATTTTAATACACTAGATGCGCATTTCGACAAATAATGTCTCTTCAGTGATGCTCAAGTCAAAAATGTTGGAAATCCAAATTAAGAACAAGCTTGGAAGAGCTGAAAGAACCAAAAATACCAAATAGTGGAGCCATACCCGGCAAAGGATCAGAGCTGTGCATGAGGGAGATAATCTTGAATTTTGAATGAATTTTTAAATTTTATTACAGCAAATTTTTATCCGTAAATCATGCTAGTACCGAAGTGCATAGCAACTGGACTGGTGAAACCCCTTGGGGACTAACAGTCCATCAGCAGAGACATTGACCCAGTGGTCATAATCTTGCTTTGCATGAGGTGAAAATCCAACCATTATGTGTTTCTAATTTCCTTTGTCCACTAAATTGAAAAGGGAGATCATTTCTTGAGTGACTCAAATAATCTCTTCTTCATTCATATTTCAGAGTTTTCTCTAACAATGATATGACCACGAGTCGTAGTTCATTGATTTAAAGTAGCCCATAACAACAAATTTCGATGACGCAGTGCACAAAAAAAAATACATCTTACTTCCGGGTGTGACATTTTTCTGAGGGGCGAATTGAGTAGTTACAATTCTTTTTTGAAGTAGGAGAGGAAATATCTTGCTTCATCCTAGTCGTATAAATGTTTTTTAAATACGCAGTTTTTCCATCAAACTTTTAAGAACTAAAATACATTTAGGATATAAGCCAGGATGGGCCTCCCGAAAACGTTTCCTTTACAAGAAATAAATCGTAATTTTTTAGTAGTAAACAACAAATTTCTAATTTCGGATTAGTGCAAAACTTTATAATAATAATAATGATTGCATTTATATAGTGCTTTTTCCAATTGCTCAGAGCGCTTTACAATACATTATTACCCCGGCAGACCTGTCAATCCAGAACTTTCTAATTCAGTGCAAGCTGCTGTTAAGTCGCTAGAACTCTAACTTTCCCAAGGAAAGCCCTACCAGGATTCGAACCCACGACCTCTTGGTCGAGAGTCTGACGACCTAACCGCTAGGCCACCGACGCCACATATATTTATATTTTAGTCAATGTCTTCTATACTTTAGAATTCATTCAGTCATCTTGCCTATGCATATATTCTTCTAAATTTTCTTTTAATGCTTCATATGAATTATGCAAGCATGTAGAACACCTCTATTAGATGTTATAAATTATTTCCAAGCCCTGTTTCTAAGAAATAAAACGTTATTTTCAACATTTTTTATCAAAAAGTATGATCCAGATGATTGGGTCCTGAAATTAGGAAAGATAACTCTTGCAAAGGAACTTTTAATTACTCCTTATTCATTAATTTAATTTTCTTTTTAGTAAAGAATTTTCATTCAATTTCTCATATTTTATTAATTGAAATGCATTTCTTTTCTATCCAAATGAGGTTTTCCATATTTTCTATTAAAAGAATTAGAAGATATTCAAATATTGGTGTTTTTAGGCATACATTTTCCTTAATAAATAAATATAACAACCTATATTATGGAGTTTCAGTGTTTTATTTATATGTGTGATATAGATATCCGATAGAATAATGTGAAATTTCTGGTGTTTGTTTAATAATTAAGTTAAAATTAATAATTTTAAGAAATTCAGAAAAAAAACTTGAAAAAAATATTTAAAATAATTGTGTATCTATATCAACATTTGAATGTTGCAAACATTCATAATTTACTGTTCTGTTTTGAATTGTGAAATAAAATTTTAGTGCTATGAGCTACCTTAAATCGTTCACCAAGCGAACACTGTAACTGATGCCCTACAGGAGGTCGAGAGTTTAAGTTCCGCTCGTGACAGGGGCGCGTCAAATCTATGGTGAAAATAGAGTAGTTGACTGATCCTTCGCCAGACGTTTGGTATTTAAATGTGAAAGTTGCAGGTCTTTCGGGTGTGACCTTAAAAAGTATGACGTAACAAGCGTTGACACGTTTAGGAATGTGCAGCGGTTCTCGTTGTTTTCACTAATATTGAGACGTCACCAGCTGTTGGTAAAGTACCAAAAATGTAGAGCTATGCTTAGCTCACTTCTTTTAACATGCCAACGCCTGCCGCGACACTGGACTTTTGTTTTAAAGGTCACGTGATGCCGAGCTTTTGGCGAAGGAGCAATCACTACCTATGTTTACGTCATAGATTTCACGCGGCCATGACACTAGCGGGGCTCGAACTCACGATCTAAGTGTTACGAAACGAATGCTCTACCACTAAGTTCCCCCGACCTATGCTGCGGTTCTAGACGAAAGGCAAAATTTTGGTGTGTTACATACAGATGTTGACATCACGATATGTGGAAAAGGTATCGAAGAAAAATAATAAAAACTTGAAAATGTTTTTTATATCAATATTCCCCTATCTGATCAAATACATGTGATTGGAAAAATTTATTAAACAATAAAAGTTCAAAGTTAGTTGGATTATGACTCTGAAACAAGAAAATCTTAAGGGATATGTCTTCGGGCGCATGGGTCCGTGTATATGACACCCTTTTGTTTGAGACTCTCAACTCTGGCCCCAATGCTGCTAGCGGGTCCAAATTTGGGGCAGCCCCTCATCTAGGGGCCACGTTTAACCCCCTGGGCCCCTTGTTTCCAGACGCTTAAGGGGTTGTCGAAGGAGGGCTCAACATGTGGAATTTTTTTTCGACTTTTAATAGAGTCCCACAACATAGGGTCAGGCAAGATGTCTTTTTATCTCTGACAGAGAACAAAACATTCATTTAAGCATACAAAATCAAACCATAGTCCCGCCTTCCCCACTGCTACACAGTCTTTGTCATTGAAGTTATTAGACTCATCCTTTAGCCAGTTGGAGAAGATCAGCGCAGTATCACTTTGACTCCAGACAAACGTTCTTTCTATCCTCTCGCCATTTGCACCAATCCATGTACACTGTTGCCAAAAATTAGTATCTATGCCTCCTGGAAAAGTATAAGCAAAGACATATTTATTACATATAGCATACGTTTACTGATGTACTATGGTGGAAAGATAATAATGAATGAATAAATATATAAATAAATAATAATCCCCCCCCCCCCAAAAAAATATCGCATTACACCGTAATAAAGTTTTTGTCTAAATTGTTGGCAAATGCAATATTTTGATCACTGTGCATGAACAAAATACACCAAAAAATTATGCTGTTTGAATATTGGTTTTTAGTGTAACGCTATCTCGACCGATGAAAAATGAATTAACATCAAACACAAGTACGAAGCATTCGTGTTTTCAGTGGCGGACCTATAGAGTGGGGGTTTTGAGGGATTGTAAACCTCCCACCCCCTCCCTCTTTTGTTGAATGGTCATCTCTCTCTCTCTCTCTCTCTCTCTCTCTCTCTCTCTCTCTCTCTCTCTCTCTCTCTCTCTCTCCGATTATAGAGACAAAAAAAGTACAAACTTTGGTCTCCTTATCCTGGTTTAAAAATTTTCAAAATTCACCGCTAGGTTTTAAAGTTCAATTCAATAATTTAATTCCTCAAATGTAATTAATGTATAATAGGGAAAATGTAATGATGGGCTTAAAAAAAAGGAAAAGGGGAAAAAAAGAAAGGCTATTCACGTAAGGTCATTTACACTGTTATTTAAATATTTATGTCATTTTATTGTTTAAGCTTTCAATGTCACGGGTTACACTTACACATGCGCACTAATCATCTTCGCACACTCTTAAAACAGCAAGTAACAAACAAAGACATGAGACGAATCACACGACAAACAGTAAACAATAATATCTAAATAAACGAATGTAAACAATAATATCTAAATAAACGAATGTTAGTGCCAGCTGTAATTAAAACATAATATGTTGCCATTAAGTCCGACTGATTTGGAGAGATTAAGCAATTGAAAAATATGTTATCAAAATCATGTACCTGTTTGAGTAAATATAACAATAAATTGATTTCCTAGGGCACCTGATCAAATGGATGCTTGTGTGTAGTGTAAGAGAAAAGAACGATATAAGATCAAATAGCGTTAACACGGGATATGTATTTTTTTCTGCAATATTTCCGACCTTCATGTGTCTTATAACAAACCAAAGAACGTATTTTATTATTCAATTAAAATATCATACGATAAAAATCTATCATATAAAATTAAGGTTCTACAGACTGTTCAGAACAGTGTTCAACAGTGGGGGAAAATGAACTTGAATGTAGTGTGGTTCAGACATTTCTTGCAGAAAAAAGGGACAAACAAATTTCAGAAACAAAACACTTCCTGCAAATAAAGAAAAGGTTACAAAAGGTAGAGCAATTTTTTTCCCGCCTTATACATAATACTACGGAGGACGAAGTTACAAACCTGGTATTTCTGTTAAAAAAATCTCCGTGATCCACGTATTTTCTGCTGGGGAGTTTATCTCGGCTAAATGCGCGCCATATTGCCTGCACTGTAGCTGAAATAACAAGAGGTATCCGTTACACTATCACGTGTGTATTGACTCTTCAATCAATACAAGAAACACGCCATCTATCGCGGTGTCTGTATTACAGTAAAGTCATTAACTGACCCGTCTACAGACCCAGTATAGAAATCACATCCAGGCGCGGATCCAGCTTTTTTTTACCAGGGGGGGTCCAAAAGACTGAAAGTCTGGCGAAGCCCCAGGAGACTCCGGGATTCACACATTTTCACAGATAGTAGACTATGCGAAATTTGTACCCAAAATTGAAATAGCCGCCTGAGCATTTTTTTCAGCTCTGCGGCGGATGTCACCATTACCAGTGACGGGACTGCATTTAGATCTATACTTAGCACTCAAGGCTTTTAGCACTGAGAGTTCTTTTTCGTGTCACGCCTACTGCGATACGGGACCTCGGTTTATATGGTCTCGCATTTGAAAGACATTAATTGAATGAATGATTGACTATTGTTTTACGTTCATTCTTTACATATTATGTGGCTAATACTTACGATAAAATGTAAAATCTTTGCAAATTCCAGGGGGGGTCCGGACCCCCCCGACCCCCCCCCCCCCCCCCTCTAGATCCGCGCTTGACATCTATATACATGTAAATGAAAGCAGGAGCGGAGGTGGTTGGGATGTTGACTCCTCAAAGAGGCAAAGATTTGGGGAACCTCCAGCTGGGCTTTCGCGAAGCCCTGTTGGGGATCTGGAGTAGGAAGTCTCTGACAGGTAGTGGATTTAATGTATATTACCGTGACGTTTGGCACATTCCACGGTTGAAAAAAAAAATCATATTTTCCTCAGATAATCTAGATGCATTTTCTTAATAAGCCATTCACCCATTCGTCTTAGAAATATCTGTAATAATCAGTGCACGCTCAAATTTTTTGTCAGTAGGTCATGGTTTGATATAGTATAAATTTTGAAATTATTTGTTTGAATAATCCGGATTTGATAATCAATTTACATTTTCAGTGTGTGAATACCCCCCCCCTCCTTTTATTTTCCCCCCAAAAGACTCATCTGATATGATACACACATGTATATGGTAATTGATTAAGTTTATCATTGCCATTTTGTTTCTTTGTAATTTGCTTCGATCATCTGTTAACTCCGCTAAAACCACAAATAAGATTTAGTAAAAGCTTTGGTATTCTTATGGGCTATGTACAGTGAAAGCTTTGATGATGCATTTTGATAATATTGTACTTCACTCCTGTGAAAGCTTTGATAATCTAATCCACTGCTGTAAAAGTTTTGATAATTAAAATTTCCAATAATAAAAACGTTGATAACTTAATTTACAGAGTATAGTAAAAACGTTGATAATTTAATTCATTATCCATAGTATTGATTGATTGTTGTTTTCCGCCATACTCAACAATTTTTCAGTTATCTGGTTGCGTCAAGTTTTTATTAGTGGAGGAAAGAACACAGATGCAATGTACCCGGGAACAGATCACCGACCTCCCGAAAGTAAACTGGCAAACTTTCTCACATATATTGGCACGAGCGAGAATTGAACCCGCGCTAGAGGTGAGAGGCCTTGTGATTATAAGCGAGATGTTCTAACCACTCGACTACGGAAGCCCCATCTCCTGTAACGTTTTATCTACAGTAAACACGTTGATAATTTATTTCACTATCAACAGTAAAAACGTTAATAAGGACAAGGTACGGTATTGGCGATACATAGTCACTAAATTTACGGAGATTTCTTAATCTGTTTTTTGTTTATAAATTGCGTAAATCAAAACTACTACCTGCTAAACTCCACTTAAAATGACGTAATTTTACGTCAAAACATGTAATGGTTAACAGAAAATGTTACTTTATATCGTATTTTCACCTTCCTTTTCTAAAATTGAAACCTTCTGCATGCAACAACCAATTTCATATTTTGTGTAAAGATTCATTTGTTAAAAATTTGTTAAATTAAAATGGTGTCTGTTGTTATCTGATATAAATTTAAAAAACACACACACAAGAAAAAAAAACCCCAAAAACAAACAAAACAAAAACAAAACAAGAACACCCCCCCCCCCCTAAAAAAAAAAAACGAATTCTGAAAACGCTTTTTTTTTTTTGCTTTTGTTTTCTTTTGTTTTTGTTTTTATTTATTTATTTTTTTTTTATTTATTTTGTTTTGTTTTGTTTTGTTTTTTTTTGTTTTTGGCGTCACCTATTAAATCTACGTTAGCAACGCTGTTATCACAGAAAAAGTGTACAATACGTATGTTACTCTGTGTGTTATTAGTTGTATATTTCTCAATATCTGTGCTGCATTGTGTTTGATGCTTATAATAGAGAAAATGTATACCATGAAAAAATGGGATTTACAAATAGCCTATGTATACAACTTTACGGAATGCACGGTGTGCGTTGGATGTGAACGTTACATAGTAACACTGCATCCGTGATAGATACAATTCTCAAAATATGTATATTACTTTTAAAAGAAATCACAATATATGGGAAGCAAAGTAAAAATGCTCGACATGCCTTACACGCTAATCTATATAGCAATTTTATGTTAATTCTCCGCGGTATGTTCAGCTAGCGATTAATATGAAACTCAAAAGAGGTTGTAACGGAAGAAGAATATGTCAAATAGGGTTTGTAAAGGTGTGTGTGTGTGTGTGTGTGTGTGTGTGTGTGTGTGTGTGTGTGTGTGTGTGTGAGGGGGGGGGGTTGCTGGAGTAGAATGACTTAGTAACTGTTGTCTAAAAATTTTGACAAGAACAATAAGAATTATACTTCATTATTTTCCCCCACGAACTTTAAAATCTTAACTCCTGAAAGTTTCTAAATTCGTGGGGAAAAGGGAGGGCAGGGGGGGGGGGCTCAATCCATGGATTGAAATTAATAACATCCATATCTTCGGTCTTACATTCTTACCATTTTTACCACTATTACAAAAATGTGGGGTACAATTATTAGCGTATGTAAATAATAGAGAAAGAACGTTGTTTAAATGGGGGGGGGGGGGGGGGGGGGGGGGCAAGGGTATTAAAGAAATCAAGAACACCAATAATTTCTCATCTGCTTTTACGTTCATGCCTCTAATTGGTACCCATAATTGAAATAACTTATCTATACAACCATTCGTTAATCAACGACCTTGGATAACAAATGTAAATAACAATATACCATATTAGGATTTAAATTGTAAATAAATAAAACAAATGAATTATCAAAATTTATTACAATAGAGGCCCATCGAAAATTAATATCCAACCATCTACAGCATGAAAGTTGTGATGCTTGTGACCGAAATTATGAACACTTTTTCCGAACTTAAAAGGTAACAAGCGCCGATGACAATTCAATATATTACATCTGTGTGTTCTGTATACGATTTAAATCCATACAGGTACGAAGAATGGTTGGTTGATTGGTTGGTTGGGGGGGGGAGGGGGTGCTACCTCACAAATATTTGTTATTTTTATAAAGTAAATAAAACAAATTGCACAAACGATGACGTATGACTTAAGAAAATGAAGTTCTGAGAAAAAAAAATCAGGCAGTCATAGTACAAGACTTCACCCCCCCCCCGGAAGAATTAGCATTTTGAAGATTGGGTAAAACACCGTGGGTCTTTATTATTATTATTTAGTTTTGATTTTTGGTCAAGGCTGCACCCCCCCCCCTTGATATTTGATTAAAAAAAATAATAAATGATACGTGCGTGCATGATGTAACGGTGTTTCCTTCGTGCATTGTAAAAGCATGTACACACATACTACTTATATCATATACAAATATGCCTAATCATATGTATTGATAATCTTTTGTAACATTCCGGTACTCTCGGCTGCCGTGCCCATGTCCCAGTGTGATATGCTACAAATGTATTT